>CM055975.1:44007500-44607500 GCA_029531755.1 Holothuria leucospilota
TCACCTCAGGGACATGGCCTTGGCCTTGGGAACAGTGACCGTGACTACAACTATATATGACTCATGTAACCGAATCATGCAATCAATGAAAATTGCAGACCTGTCATGTGATCAAGATGTAACAAAAAACCTGAAAACCAAACATGACTTTTCCATAACCACTCCATACTGAAATTATGAAAACTTTATAAATCTAGTCTAGTAGAGAAGGAGAATCTGTACTGTACGCTATTTCCATCATATATATACAAAGAAAAAAAAGTATGCCATTTTGGGAGTTTTGACACTGTTTCTCATTTGAGTGGAATGAAGTGGGCAGTGAGGGTAGCAGGAGAGGGGGCCGTATTAAGCTCTCTGCCAGACTGATTGCACTTGTAGTATGAATCTTAGCAATGTCTGTTCTGAGTGCTTCCACATGTGATGTAGACTCATGAATAGCAGCTCTCTGTGGCTGAGGCTACAGGGGGTGCTGCCCCCACTGCTTTTTTCGTAGCGATAAGGTATACCAAAAAACTTCATCTGCTCCACAGGCTACATGTGATGTCTCTTCCCAGAATAACAATTCAATAGAATAGAATTGTACTGAATTGTTATGTTTGGGAACAAATTGAATTTTATTTGAGTGGCTTTTACCTGCACACTTGAACTGCAAGGTATCACATATGATTCTACACTCAAGTGTAAGGGAGTACTTCCTTTGGGAGTTGCAGTACTTTTCCCTGCATTCTTAAACCATACTTTCCCCAAAACAGCATACATTTTGCCTGAAAATGGGAAACCTGCCCTAAAAGAGGTGGAGTGCATGCAGCCCCCCCCCCCCCCTCCACCCACATATGCCTATGATTCAGCACAAGATAAAAAATTTTGCTATGCAAAATGCAACAAACTTTCATTGATTCAACTGCAAATTTGTATAAGCTCATTTCATTAAAACAAAGTTAGATGTTTTATTAGTTTTTCCAGAGTCTCCTTGCTTCTTTGGTGAAGAGCTAAAGGGTGAAAACACTACTACCAAAGGAGTTCTGCTCCCCAAAGGAGCTAAGACCACAAGGGACACTTAGAGTGAACCATGACCAACCTTTTGACCTTCAGACCTCTACCTGAAAAGGGTCTTTCATGCATGACCTCATTCTAGATTGGTTCAAAAGAACTGATACTACAACTCAAATAAATTTAGACATTTTGTTACATTACATAAACTGTAAATACATAATGGAACATAGCGCTCATTTTCCGGCTGACCACTTCCGCAAATGTCTTAACTGTTGTGGATTTGCTTCACATCAGACTTATTTATTACAGCCCATACTTAAAACATAAAATCCATGGGGTATGAACTGAATGAAAGATTGATTTATAAGCTATCGTTCTAAGTTTTATTCCAAATAAATATCAGGACGGTTCAACGGATTTCCATTTAAAAATCTAAAAATGAGTCCTTTTCAATGGCAAGTTTTGCTGAAACTGCTAAACTGCAGCCTTTTGTGATATCTTTGCTTCTGAATGTCGTATTGACTTGGGGCAAAGTGGATCTTTCAGAGTAACCTTTTGTCTTTCCAACAGTATAAAATGCATTCTGAGTGGTTAAGCGGAACCTTTGGCAGATTTTAGTTGAAAATAAAATACACCGGTCAAGGTGCAAGAATGTCTTATTATTCTCTTTGTTTTCCTGTGGCATTGGAGAGCTGTTGTACAGTTTGGATTGGAACTTAAGAGCACGCTCTGGACTCGGAGCTGAATTTTTGCATTTTCTACACACATGTAAAGAAATAATGCCAGAAAAGATATCACTAAGGTTTATGGATCATAGATATAAAGTTATATATGATTTCATCAATAAGTAAAAGAGAAATCACAGTTTAAAAAAATGTTCGTCGTTAGACTCTGGTCCAAAACTGTTCCTTCATGATGGTATCGTCCAATGAAAGGGAAAGCTAAGTAGTTTTTTGTGAATATTAGAATGATATTGGCTAAATAAAAGGCGTCAGATTATAAAATAATAAGAAAGTAATAGTGATAAAGTACTTTTTGTAATATTAAAACAAGTTACAATATATGCAGAATGATAAAATTTATTTTTACTAAAATATGGCCCCCTTTAAAAATGGTCGAGTCCAAATAGATTCCACAGCTCTCACGTTGAATGGCGTGTTTCAAGGTTAAGTAGTTACTGAAGCATGAAGCTGCTGTGCAAAGGAAACTGGGTAACTCTTTTTGGGGCATTCATGTTCCATTATCTGAAACAAGAGCTTTTATTCCAACAAGTTTTCCATGCAAATATACTCGTCAAGCTGTAGAACCATAAATGTCAACATTTGATGAAATAGCCAAAAAATCTGTCACAAAGATTAAAACCATTAATGTCAACTGCCTGGGTGAACATTACAACCATCCACAATAGTTCGTGACAAACACACACATACAGTACTATCAAGTGAAATAAAATGCTGGAGAATCGATCAAGTTTAGTTTTCCATGTTGAAAATGGGTCAACATAAGCTAACAAAGCTAACAATCTGGCTGGATGACTGTACATATGAATATTCATGACTATGACAAAGACAAATTTTTCAAACAGCTTTCCTGTTAAATATTTCAGAAAAAAAATGTAGCAGTAGTACTCCATGCCTCCTTAAGATGAAACACTCAAAAATGAGTCATAATACAAAATTTTCTTGAGAAAGTACAATTTTTATTTGTTTTTATACATTTTTGCTTTTTTTTGGTAGATTTCACTGATTTTTAAATGGAGTGTATTGTAATTTTGGCTGCTATGGCCGAGCATATAAGAATTATAGATTTGTAACTTTACCCCTCTAACTTTATGGTGCTCATAATTGAGCAGATACCACAAATTTGTTAAAAAATATTATATGTACATTAGGGGAATTTAAATTTAAATTTCTCACTATTCAAAAATGTAGCTCATTATAATAACAATTCTATCTTCCATTGGTAAGAAGTTGCAGCTTATATTACAATCTTCAACAATATTACATGTGCTCTAAAGCCTGCTGTATAAAGTACCATATTCAATTTTGGTGACTGAAGAAGCTATTTACAGTATAAAATAGTGTTTTTCCTGATAAAAACATTCATTTGATATTCCTGTAGTTTACATCTAACACTCCTTCTTAATAAGATAACACCTCTTGAGGCCAGGAATGTGTCTTTGTGCAGTACCACAAAATTGATATAACACATGTGTTCACCGCACATGAATGCTAATTAACTCCCATCTTGGCAGTGCTTCATACATCTGACAAGACCGGCTAACACGATTCTTATCACACTAGCACATTTGCACTGTGAACGTGACAGCTCTAACAATTGTATTAGCAACATGTACGATACCAAAGTACTCGTGTATGTATTCAGTGCATTACTTCATGTTCTAAGTGTTTCATTGCATGGCAAGAATTAATAATTTACTCTCTCATGTAGTGATGGATTCAAAATTTTTTTGTAAGGCACTTGCAGCAGATAATAGCTACGTGTCAAAATAGCAGCGCACAGCAAAATATTAATACATAAACCCTGTTACAGCAATCTTTTTCCACAAGGGTAGGGGTGACAGATGGAGCATCCCGACCATAACCCTTCCCCAGGGATCTGCCTGTGTTATATGACACTCAGCTAGAATGCACATAATTTATCCTGTACTTTTATCACTCATAGTATGATTATAACCATCAGTTACACATAATCCCTTTAAAGTACAGTACTCCAATCTGTCATACTGCATGAACGAAAGACTGCATGATCTAATACTTGCATAATTCAAACTGCTGTATACACACATATCTTCCCATTTTGATATACTAACAAATAAGACAAACTTACGTTTAGGTTATTAGTGAATATGATATTGTAAAAAAAACACGAGATCAGTCACTTTGGGCCAAACACAGGTTTTACTTATCCATCAGTGTGCCAAACTAGAAAAGGGGATGAAATTTAACATGTCTATACTATAAACAGTGTTTCTTAAATAGCCTAGGTACTTTTCTCACAGTGAGTATGACTACTTGGTCTATTTTCAAGTTGAAATCTTAGTTCCTTTCAAGGGCGTAGGCTGGGGGGGTGCATTGGGTGCATGTGCACCCACCCGTTGAGGCAGAGGATTTCCGCTCTGGCCTGGGAAACAGAAAAATGCACTTCTTCTGTTTTCAACAGCTGTGAAAACAAGGACGAACATGACTTTTGTCCACACATCAACCTACATCGGTAAGTTTGGTAATTGAATTACAGGATGCGCCTTGAATATATATGAAGGTCTATAGAGCCACGGTATCAGAGCCCTCTATAAAAGAGCTCTAAATATAGAAGTCTCTGTACTTTAGCTTACGAAGGTCTAGTGTCATGTAAAATCTTCCCTTAAAATTATTATTTCCATTATTTTAAGGAATGCGAGTGCACTGAGACGCTTGCACTCATACTACGGGTCGCTATGGGCCAGGAGAGGTTGTCATCTTTGCCTCTGATACATATTCATTATACCAAACAAATTGATCTTGATCGGGTGGTCGACATCTACGCTTTTCTCCACCCAAGGCGACTAGAACTGAAGTCCCTCATCAAACCATAGGTAATGTACTAATTAGTCCAATGATTATCTCCCAGACTGAGAGTTACGACATTTAAGTATTTTGTAAATAATAAAATTGACAGTTGCCATGTGTTGTCCATGTGAACTTGAGGAAAACCCTGTTGTTTTGTGCATTGTGCTTGAAGCTCAAGGTTATTTGAGGTGACCAGCAGAGGTCAAAGTCTTAAAAAACCTTATAGAAGGAATATCTGAAGAAGAAAAAAGTCTCTGAAACCTAGTAGGAGTAATATCTGAGGAACAAAATAGGTGATAATTAGTTCCTATTTGACATGTAAGATGTACATGAGAGTATAGCTGAACTCTTAATCTTAAGCTAGAATATAAATATGGCGACATTTCAATTTGAATAAAAAAAAGTCATGCATTAACAATTCGTGTATCATTTAAATTGAGAAATGGCAGACAGGAGATCACTTTTTGAAGGATGTGTACATGTGGCTTAAGGCTCGGAAAATGCTGTTTCCGGCCATCTGGGGGGTTTTAAAACCGAAAATTTTCTAGTACGCTCCGCGCCAAGCAATGCTGGCGCTCCGCTTAGATAGTCTTCCTGGTTCCAACTACCTGAAATGTGCACCTCCCCAAGCCAAATTCAGCCTACGCCCTTGCCTTTGTAACTCAGAATTTATCTGAGACAATTTATCCTTAATTACTTTGGCTAATATGAAAATAGTGCTCAGAGTATGCAATAGCTGTTATGACTGACTCAATTTTTATATTGCTCTCAATAGAATGACAAATAGTATGCTTGGGTACATATACTACATCATTCCTCTTATATTTACGCCTTTGAATCTACCTCAAACATTTCATTTTTACCAACATGCTGTAATAATACTGAATTGACAAAAGTCCATATTTACTCCACAATATCAAATATGAAAGACAGTTTTCTTCATGCAGTCAAAGGCTGCTTGGCTAATAATACACAAATGGGTAAAGAGGTAATTCAATGGTTATATTAATAACTATGATACTTCTTCCCATGGCTATCAAGAATTATCACTGCAATTATGTTGCAATTCTATGCACTTTGCACAGTACTTATATTGTACTCTACTTTTACAAAACTGACTAACTGGGTATGTAACACTGTCCACAGTTGCTTTGTGCACATTCCACACTACTGATTATTACGAGTGGTAGATTCTTCCTCATCTAACGTAAACGCCTCTAACACTATGTCTAAATTCCACAGTCATATTGATTTCAATTAATCTTCCCAAACTTACTCAATTGCTGGAGTTTGTGTTCCTCAAACCGTGACAGGCGTATCTGTCCGGACATGCTCTTATCTCCAACCGTAGGGCTCATTGGGGCTACTTTTAGATCCTTGGATCCCAGGCAAAGACACAAGAAGACTAGCTAATCCTCCCGATTTCCAGCCAGATCAAACGACAGAGGCGTTGTGAATAAGTGGCTTCACAGTGATAACACAGACTGCACACGCCTAGTCTGTCTTCTCATTTGCACTACACACACTTACAGGCATTTATTAGTCAGTGCTGGAGAAGATTTTTTAGCATAGTGGATGCAGTAGAGATGAGGATGCTAAGGTCAGAGAGACAAGAAACAGGAAGCAAACCGGTGAAAGGAAGCTGTTAGCATATAGCAGAAGCAGACTGTGTGAGGCAAAAATTACTGCTGGACGAAAAAATTGCTCGGACTGATACATTTCATTTCAGGGGTGTCAATCACATCTTAAGGGGCTCATAAAGCCTGGTATTTTTTAATTGACTTGGATTAAGAGGGTATAAGCAGTGAGTTTTGAAGGAACTATGAGAGTTTTGTTATCCATTTTGGAGATAATGTAGCAAGAATTTCTGTTCACCATTTCTGCTTGTTTTAGTTTCCTTTGACAAGTTCCAGTAGTCTATGATACTGTGCTTGTGTTAATTAAGCCTGATATTCACTGAGATAAGGGACAATATCTCCCTGTGATGTACTCCAGATGAACTAGTTCGATAATATGGAGTTAAACATTTAAAACAAGACAATAAAACAATAAAACAACAAAACACCAATGCTGTTTTTATCTCTTCTTTCAAGCATAATACTGCATACAAAATTGACATTATGACATTACACTGCTCACATCTTTTAAGTCTTTCGTATTGTTACTGGCCTTATTTAAAATTTCAGTTGAGTGCATGAAAAGACCAGTCTAAAGAAAGTGGTACTTATGGTATAACTCTCCTAGTACTGATACTAAAAGGTTAATGTAAAAAATAGTAGGAATTATGGGAAGTTTAGTGAACTTGAGGAAAAAATCTAAAATCAAAAAGTGGAATAAAAGTGATATGAGTATTGTGGCCAACTGCCATAACCATATGAGGTCAAGGGGGTGAGGGGATGTGGGGGGAGAGATAAAGGGTCTATATGTTTACCTTTCTTGTGATGATGTCAATCTTATGGAGGGAAGGGAGGACTTGGTGATATCAGGAAGTGTTACTGCCTGAGACCTGTTTCATTTATTCCTACTTTTATTTGCTGTGGTTTATCATAAACTTGTCAAGCACTGATGAAAAGCAGAATGAACACACCCTAATATCAATATGAATTCTGGTAATAAATTCTACTGGAATGGCAAAAATCATGCAACCTACCAAAGTAATTCATATGTTGAAAATAAAAGGGAAGGGGGGGGGGATCTGTTAACTTGGCAAGATGGCGAATGCACCTACAGTACATGGAGAACAGTGATTTAAATGTCCTCATGAAGGTATGCATGATCTAAATACGATGATAAACCATCATAGTAGACAGTTAACACTTCTCTGTAGATAAAAGGTATCAAAGATAGAGTTCCAATGCTTTTTCCTGAGAATAAAAACAAGCACTTTCCATGCATTTTTAAGACTCAACTGTTTTCTCAAGCCTATCATATTGTCAAAGTAATTCAAGTTTTCCTCTCAGTTTATACCTTGTAGTATTAATACATGTAGTGTTTTCATTATTAAAAGAATATTATCACGTTTGTAGAATACACATGTATTCTTCAAATGAAATTCCACACTAGAAAACAATTCACAAAGATTCTCAGGGGGCTAAAGGAATCACAAAAACTATGCAATTCCAATCCAAATCCGGAAGGAAATGCAATAGCATGTTAAACATCCAGAAGGCAAAGAAAGAATGACACAAGTTGGATAGGAGCCCTATGGATAGGGCAGGCCGGTGACCTCTCTGGTAAGGATCTTTGCCTACAGGAATTGCATGCAATTTAATAGGGAAATACATATGTGAATAGGCAGTAAAGGAGGAGCCACATAGACATGTATTCTTCAAATAAAATTCAAGAATTTTCAACTCTACTCAATTCAGAGATTATTTCTTTCCACAATTCTTGTACAAAACAGCTAGTAAAATTCAAGGACTTTGATAATCTTCAAAACATCCTTGTAGAGTACAATGTCTTGAGTACATGTAGAGGTGCATTACCTTTGGTTGGGGTACTGTTACCAGTACAAGTCCTTCTTAAATCTACAAGTACATCATGCAGCAATTAATTAACTTGCAAAATCTGTACGAATACAAGTACAAGCAATCTGAAGCCAGGATGGGGGGGGGGGGGAGTCCCCCATAAAAATTGTAGCCCCCTAGAATATTTCAAGTTACATTGCCTTAATACACTTGTACTCATCTTGCCCTCCTGAAAAATATTTTGCCCCTACAAGAAGCTGTCTCACACCCCTCTGCAAAATCTAATCTGGCCATAGCATATACATTCCCCTACCACTGTTACAGCGGAGTCTTGATTTCACTCTTCTGAGAGAAGTAGCTCAGAGAGGTTAATCCCTGTATGGTCAATTAACAGAAGTTCCCCATCCTACCAAGCAAATGCAGTCTGATCACTGCTCTGTGTGGGCGCAAAACGTGTGTGAACGTCCTCGGGTATTCCTCACATTTGCTCTCCATAGTGTGTGACACAACATATAAACTCAAATTACACTCAGCCAGCCTGAGCATATAATTAGTGCCTTGAGAAATTAATGAATTTCTTTAAGTAGTAACCCTTGAATTGCCATACACAACTTGAGGCTTCTGTGTGATGTAATTTGGTGGTAAGGGCCATGAACACTGCTGCTACACAGGCCTGAGTATAAATCCATTCTCACAAATACTAGAACACACAAGTGTGCCATGGTGTGAGTGTAACTACATACTCACTACAAGTCTGCTTGAATATAAACCATCCAAATTCAAGTACGTTAAAAGTTTTCAAGGCTGTGACTATAATGAATTGTACATCATGCACAAAGATCATTTAGATCTAATCACCGACTTGGGAGAAATTGTGTTATTGTAAAGGATTCAGAGATGAGCGGAAGCTGTAACTATGAGACTGTGGAAGGACTTAATTCAAACATTTAAAGTGAAGCTAACCTATACCAGTAACATTAGGAGAAAATTTAACACCTGGATCCAGCTGGGAGCCCTTAGATGCCAAACCATTTATAAATGCACCACCACAGGTGTCAAGAGATGGGGGGGGGGGGGTGAGGGGGATGTCCCCCATCTTTAATGAAAGTGGACTGGGATATTACACTGTCCGACAGCAGAGATGCCAACATTTGCCATAGAGAAATAGTAATGTTTTTTAAATGACGTACTCCATTGATGATTAATGATTGCCGTCCTGGGGGAGGGGTCTAAGGGGAGGGGGTGTTTGGAAAATTTTGCTTATATGAAGGGGGCTTAGATGCAAAATGGTGCAATCTTTTGCACATTTTGCACTTAGTTTTGTGTTGAAGAATTTCCATTTTCAAGTTAAGTTTGGCAGTCATTTAGGCCAAATTTGGGCAGATTATTTGGACAGGCTTGCCCTATTTATGGCGCTTCAAAATTCTTAAAGGGAAATCCCCTGCAGACCCTACCCTTATGGGTATATGGATGTGTTGCCCAAAGTGATCCTTCACTGTAAAAAATTTCTGTAGATTTACAGAACAAAAAACAAAGAAATACATAAAGAAAACAGAAAAAGTGCTGTCAATTTGTTGCAACAAAGTGACAGCACTTTTTCCGTTTCCTCTTTGTATTTCTTTATTTTTTGTTCTGTAATCCAACGGACGTCTGTAGACATTTTACAGTGTTTGTAATACAGTTGCTCACACAGATGTGTTAACACTTTTGTTCCCGTACGGGAATTCCCCAGAATTGCGGAATCAGTCTGTGTAACGTTTAGCAGCCTAACGCTGTGACAATACAAGTCCCACAGCTTATATCCCAAAATGCAAAATCAGAAGTCTGTAGTACATATTAAAAATTCATTTATGGTTACATAGTCATATTTTGATACAAACTGATTTTATGACTTATTGTTCACATAAAAAATGCCAAACAAAACCATCGTTAAAATCGGGAATAAATAAGTCAGCCTGTACTTCAATCCTAGCTCATATTCTGTGCCGGTACGGTAGTCCAGTCCTTTACAAACTATAACGTAACAGCCCTTACTTGCAACAATTGTCTAGGCTGTACGTAACGTGGGTTTTGACAATTTTCTCGGCCAATCGTTACCATGGCCTTGCGCAAAAGTAACCGCAATGATGTGTTTCAATCCCTTAATTTCTTTCATACAACTCTTCTGAAAAATGTCCATAATACACACAGAATGCTGTTCTGTGTCTATGACATTAAAAAGTTACAATACCTAAACCCAGGCTAGTCATCTTGTTGCAACGGAGCTCACTCCGTACACGTGTCCATGTATGATTTGATAGGTATAACATAGCACACACTGTACAGTATAGTGCATGAAAAATGATTGTACAGTAGAACGGCGATTTTACGTACGCCAGCCAAAGACCAAAGACACCAAACTGCTGTACACGGAAACGGACATTGCACAGTTGCACTACATATCCTAACGTATGTTGTGTATGTAATCTACAGCCTATGCTGCACACGTGTTTCGTTTTGCTAACTTTTACGCACATGAATGATGCATTGTACGCATGCGATTCGAAAATATGTCCATACGGCAACTCCTACCATCACATAACGCGAATCCGAACGTGTGGATTTCTGTCTTTTTAATCTTTCTTTTTTGATCTCCAACCAGGTTTTTAATTATACATTTTAAACACTCCTTGTTTTACTTGCAAAACGTAAATAAATACATGAACAAGGATTATTAATGAAGGCCGGTAAGGATATTAACACACCTTATGTTACGCAAATCGGAAGATTTTGGCACATCATCGTAATGGCGTAATACCAGTGTAAAAATCGTAATCATTACGGCAAAATCGTAATTGTTGGCATCTCTGCTGTCCCATCACTTTTTATCCAGAATCATAACAAAAAAGAAGGCACATGCATGTTTGAATCCATTATTAGCTTACAGTAGCTGAGTCAATAAAATCAAATCGAGAATGGTGTAAACAGTTATTTAATATATTAAAATTGCAGGAAAATGCCTCTGATTATACCACACATCATCTAGAATCCAAAGTTTTGCAGGATCCTAACCTGCACTTTGTGATGTGGGCTTATACTGTTCAGTTTCAAGTAGTCAGTAACATTGGTCAGCGAGCCTATAGTTTGACAACTCATTGACAATGTTGTAATAATGAAAAAGTAAAAATTAAATTTCAAATGATACTCTTACGTAAACTACTGTAATACAACCAGATCAACATTTACAGTATATCTAATGCATTTCTGTACTTGACTAAGTGTATATGCCTACAAGCTGTCCCAAAGGACAGTAAATAAGCCAAGGACACTAATGTGGTGTATAGTGTTGGAAGTTGTCACCACCACAGAAATGCTAGGCAAAGGGGCATTGATGTTACAGGTAACGATGTTTCAAGCCTGTGTGTTATAGTGGCCTAATAAAAATGAGGCATGGAACAAAGGGACAGTACTTCATGAATTTACATACTTGCATCACATCCTGTGGGAGGAGATTTAATAACAAGCTTTTCACACATCATGAATGTTGTAGTCGAAAACAGAAGAGAATGCTTCTGCTCAGTCTTTGACAGCTTGAGTAATGTGATGGATTATTCGTATACATGAGCATCAGCATGGTTTTGTAGGGACACAGCGACAACTTCAAGATCTTGATTGTAATTCATTGGTATAAATGTATCCCAAAAATATTCTTTGTGACACAACAGCAAGGCCGGTAATAAAGGCATAGTAAATACTGATTCAGTATGAATGCTACGAGAAGTTAACGTTGTGCACTTTAAAACATTAAATCACTTGAATTACTCCTACGATGTTTTACTATTAACACTCACAGTAAGTGAACAGCAAATGAAAACAGGGGATGGTAATGTCAAATGATACCACATATAGGGCCAATACCGATACTGGTCATTCAATTTAGGCTGAATACAGTGAAATATTTTGGGGGACATAGGGCCTAGACCTCTCCCCCTCCCCCAACTTGTTGATGCAGAAAAAAAAATTTTTTTCTTGTTAAATTAAATAACCTAAGAACATAATTTTTTTTACACAAATTATAGTTAAAAACATAATCGAAGCATCAGCTTGCAAGGCAGGTCACTATATTTTTCAAAAATTCCTCAAAAAGTTGGACCCCCTTACACCCTTCCATCATGCCAACAATTACAAAAACATACTGCATGCCATCCCATCCCTTGTCAGCTAAATCCTCACTGCTCTTCTATTTAATCATGTCCACCTGAAGACTTGCCTCTGCAGGGCTGTATCAAATATTCAATACACCATTTTACAACACAATCTGTCCCGAAAGTAAAGAACCTCCCTGTATGCACCTCATTTCTTATCCACACAAATACAATTAGTCTATTTAAAATAACTCTCTGACTGCAGTGAGTAAATGATTTTGCCTTTTAATTGATTTAAACTAAAGCCTTTTTGTCAATGTCAATTAAGATGGCTTGGAGCAAGGTTTAACTTATGCTATTGTTAAGTGCATATGTGGGTGTGTTGATGATGATAATGTTAAAATCTAATTATAAAAAGAACAGGACATTCATGTCTCTTGCTTTGAATAAAAGTTCAACAATGAATGAAGGTCAGTTGTCTGTTGCAAACAGCAGCATCAAAGAAGTTGGCAATTAATGCATGGATTAAAAGTCAATTTAAACTGGAGTGGTATTCTTAATTTAAAGGTAGTGTCCAGCAGTAGGCCAATTACACCATTCTATGAATAACACCAGGGACATACTGCCTTTCTAGAGACAGAAAATATTGTTCATCTGAATATTATTGATCATCAATCCATGTCAGGCTGGGATTTACAAATGTGGCAGCCCTGGGCATGAACCTACGTGGGGGTGAATGAACTCATTGAGCTTTTCACCAAACCAAAAAAAAAAAACCTGATTCAACAGATATACACATACACCTACCTCTTCAATTAGGCCTAGATATACTGATAGGCCACTACATCTCCCCAACATACTAAAACAAAAATTATGATAGCCTTCATTGGGAACCTCTGTGCAGGTTGTGTGGGGCCATCTGATTCATGCTATCATGTAGCCCTAAAAGAATAAGATATCCTTGTTTGAGGGGGCCCCTGGACATGTGCCCCACTGGCCCATGCTTAAATTAGCCCTGATGAATCCTGCCACTACCAATACAATTTTGATAAATTAATAAAATCAACATTAAACCCTCGTGGCTTCCAAATTCAAACCCCTCTGCCACTCTTAATACTAACTACTACCACCTTGATACTAATTGTCTGCCAAACTATGTCCAATGCAAAATTTTATGTTATATGTCTGCTAGAATCCTAGAAACTTACAGCAAAGTATGACAGAAAGTAGGTAGAGCACCATCTAGAAAGGATTATTTCATTGCCAGTAGTAGTAGGACAAACCTGTTATGCTTCAAAGCATACTACAATGTACAGGTTTTATGCTATGTAGCTTCAGTTCTGCAGTTCCTAACCTAACCTGGGATATTAACATAAATTTAAATAATCTCGTACTGCATGGTTCTGCAGGTTTTCATGCTTTGAAGCATGAATTGAGAGTATAGTACAGAAAAAATCATCCTAACTGGGTGCATTTAGCTGGGTCATCCAATAGTAGTAGTAGGGGAGGTAAATAGGAGCGAAATAGATTCCTGGAAACAAATCTTCCTTTGTAAGGGGTTAGTGCTTCTTCAGTGTAATGGCATACATAATGAAGTAAGACATAAGGAAATGAATAAAGGGGTGAGAGGGAGATGGGGACAGCCCATGGGCATAAGAGGCGGGGGGCAGGGAGCAGACTGCCCCCCAAAAATTTCTGAGGACGAAAATTCGGGCAGGAAACGACAAAAATTTGGGCACAGAATAGGTAACAAAATTCCGGCAAAGATGAGGTAAAAGAGAAAAGATTGCCCGAATTTTCTACTGAGTTCCCAAACTTTTGATCGAATACCCAAAAAATGTGCAAAAATTTTTGCGCACTTCGCATGCATGTAGTGGTTTGGGTGTCTATTTTATGCACCTGAACTGTGATGAAATTCAGGCAACTTTTTGAGATTTGGGCAAAAAATTTTCTGCCCCCCAAATTGGAAGAATCCCGTACTCTTATGGGACAGCCCCCTCTGATAATTTCAGTATGGTACTAGAGCAAATACTGCTTTGGACATACAGGAGTAGACATTGCTATGACCGTATTCCGTTAGTTTACATATGAAACTTGCAAACAAAATCAAGTTCTTAACTGCTCCAAACTACTATTGCATTATTGTGTACTTCTTAGAATGTGACTGTTCCCTGGATACAAGGTTTAATTCGCCTTTGTGCTTGGTGCTCAGCATAAACAATGGATTAGGGAAAACAAGCCAGTGAGCCACAACTGGAAAAAAGGCCGTGGTCGTCTCGACTTGAACCAATTGGTTGGAAACTGGGACGTTAAACCTCATCTAACCTAATCTATCTGTGCTGATGCTGCATAATTCAATGTCAAAATAGACTTCCCTCTCTCTTCTTCAATGGAACATATGCCTACATCGGAATCTGTTGGATGATATTAACGTCTGGTGTTCATTCCATAATCAACATAAATCTTATTTATGTATTAGATGAGCAGCAAGATAAGTCCACATGGATCTCAGTGATACGGCAGACGGAATGTTTTGTTAACTCTTTCTGAATGTGGAACGTCACACTACATACAGTGCTGCATAGAATTACTGTTGTGCAATGCAAGATGATATATTGGTCTTATACTACAACAGCATGAGAAGTTTTATATTCTGTATATGACTGAAAATAAATTGTAAGTTCTAAATTTATTTTCAAATAATGTACGCACATAAATATTACTTTGGTCGCACCTGCCACTAAGAATGACAGAAATCGAAAAAAAGGCATTCTTACAATCTGCTTCTCAACTGTATGACACCCCCCCCCCCTCCCTCCCCAAGTCCCAGACTCCATAATAGATTGCAAAGTAGTTCCACTTAACTAATTTAGGGCTTGATTGCAATTATATGATGATGTAAGGCCACTACCAATGTGGGAGAAACTAGTGGAGGGCTTATGGGAGGGCTTATACAGGCTCTGATAAAATACTTTTTTCATTACTTGGTTGTTCTCTAAATTGATTTTCCTGCATGGATATCTACTTGTCAGTTCAAATCTGGCTTCAATAGCCTCTTAACTCCTTTGTGACTTTGCTAGGGTACTTGCCTAGTGGGCTACAGTACTGAGGAGTTAACTTGCCTGAGTCGGGCTCATTGGGATGTCTTTCAACTCAACAATTTAACTCCAATTTGAAATTTTATCCAATCAAGAGGTCATTTCAGATAAAAGGACCATAATCTGCTTTTAAGCCATCTTGCAATCACCCAGCCTTCCCTGATGGGTAGCCATCCCTGATAGGGGATGGCCCCCTGCTTCCCCCTTCTTTGGTACCACCCCTGAACCTGACCCTGAAACAAGGTGCTTGATTTGTATCTTCACTCAAACATAATTATTTTGCCAGCTTTCCACCTTACCTTCATAGCAGGTGTCCAATGTGTACTCTTTGGCATACATACTCTAACACCAGCAAACAATGACAGAGATCATCCAATTTCATTATATTCATGAGCCCAGTATGATTTTACTCTCTCGACTGTTGATTGGTTTCAATATATGAATATTGATATTGCACAAAAAGGCTTCAGCTGCAACTAGGGCTGTGACTGTGTAGCGATTAATCGCTAAATGATCGCATGTGGAATAAACGTTTAGTACAAGCTACTATGCGATTAATCGCAAAACCTATTTTTCGTCCGTTCTCTATCCATCTGAATACTCTGTAAAAGCAGAGTGCATAATATTGGCCCATACGTAGTATGTCATCATGTTGTGATTAGTGTTTTGACTACGAACAAGCCTTTACAGGAATCATGTTTGGGGTTCAAGGGTATTACCAATTCATTTTGAATAGACCTATTTATCACATCAATCAACACACACTAAGTCTTTCTGTGGTGATAAGGTATTTGCGATTAATCGCTAAACGATCGAAAATTTTTGCGGTTAAACGTTTATTTTGCTACAGGTTCACAGCCCTAGCTACAACGTTCACTTTTACACAGTAAGTCAATGGGATTTTATTGTGTGAGCTTGAAGCAGGTGAAATCACACACTAAAACCCCACTGGCATATGTCGTTTGAAACAGCATGATAATCAAGACTTGCTTTAGTCATTTTTTGTTGAATATTTATAATTCTGTTTGTTGCGATCATGTATATGAATTGTTAATAGCATACAGTTTTTACGCAGTTTGATGAAGAATTCTTGCAAAAGTTCACGGACGTTAGTATTACGAGTGCAGCCAATATAGGTGCATACGTCCACCGGGCGGGCAACTTTCCACTATGAAAGTCCTACCATCTTATCACATCTTAATGTAGAATGTCTGCCACACCAGATGCTAATTAATCAATGCTTTAAGAGTTAGAGTTAATGAGGTTTTATGGCTCAGATTCCGTCTAACCAATTGGTTTAAGTCAGGCCAGCCACGGGGTTTTTTTCCAGTTGTGGCTCACTGGCTTGTTTTCCCTACTCCATTGCTTATGCTGAGCACCAAGCACAATGGCAGAAGGTTCCATTTTTAAAGTCTTTGGTGTGACTTGGCCAGGAGTCGAACCCCAGACCTTCCAGCTGCAAGTCGGATGCTCTAACCACTTGACCATGCAGTCGGTCTATAGAGAGTATAAACACAGAATGGAGTAAGTTGGTAAAGATCACCGACGTTATCTCTTAAGATTGGGGTGGGAACCTCTGGCCCGTGGGCCGTATGCGGCCCGCATGACAATTTTGTCCAGCCCGCAAGGCAATTAATAAATGCAAATTCAGAATCATTTAAAAAGTAATTGATAATAACCTTTAAGCCTATGGTTCCCATCGTTTATCCTGCTTTAGTCCAAGGTATCCATCATTCATCCTGCACGTACCAGTTTCTGGATATTTCACGTAATACTGCTACTAAAACCCTAGTATGCACAGCATAACATGCCCACTGTTGAGTTTGACAAACCAGGTGCAGAATCCAAATTTACTTCGAGTGGTAGGCTACTTAGCATCAAACAGAATTGCAGTATCACATATATAGGTCTATCTATTACAGAACGAAACTCGGAGGGCACTGTATTTATTCCGGTAGATTTGGGAGGAGGGGGGGCAGAAGTGTCCCTCCGAAGAGTAAGTTAAGCGTTAAAAAGTAAATAATTTTGCAATTTAAAGTGAAGAAAAACAAAGTTGTTCCAAAATGCGCGATTTTTTGGCGCACTTGATGATAACTTTTCGTTCACTGTTGCTTCATGCATAAATAAGAAGACAAATGGTCATATTGTGATACTCCTGGTCTGAGTAGCCTTGCACAGTCAATGCATTAAAAGTTAGTGGATGAGCATTCTATTGCCTACGAATTTGCACAAACTCAATAGCGTCTGGGGGCATTGCACTGGTTCCTTACCTGGACTTTTCCCCTAACTCCACCAGGGCCTGTTTGGGGCTCCTTAGCCTGTGCCCTTCACCGGAAGCTTTTTGCATCCTCACTATCTGCGAACCACGAGTTGATTCTGACCGTCAAAATGGCCCGTCAAGGGAAAAAGGTTCCCCACCCCTGGCCTAAGAGTACCTAGATAAAAGAGACATTTTATCCTCAATAAAGTATTCTGATGATATGTAAAACCTTGTATTGTCAATTGCTTTTTCCATTTTTCTTTTTTGGATAGTTTCCCTTTGGTGTGTTTTTTTTCATAGGGTATTGGGGAAGAGGGGGGCAGATCCAGGATTTCACAAAGGGGGGTGGGGTAACTGTTAGGGCAGAGTTTGCTTCTGCTAACAAGCTCTTTGGCATTTAGTTGCACTTCCTTTCACTTCTTATTATTCTGTAAATATGTTTAGCTAAAAATGTCACTGATCTTGAAGTGGAGAAACAAATAAATGAAATGAAACAATTCAAAACATTTGTACTTTTCTTGTGTCTGTTCTTCACAGGGGGTTCAGTTTTAATATCTGTAAAATATCTTTTTAAGCTGCCTCTCCGAAAAGGATTTCTTAATAGTTCATTGACTTTATTTAACATTTTAATCAGATAACATATTGTATTGCTTTATCCAATAATGAAATGCCTGATGCAAACTATCAAAATTCGTGTATGTGCTCCCACATGCTTCAAACCTTACCTCAATATTGTCCTTATCATCAATAATTTTCGGTAGCAACTCCTGCAGAAGTACAGCAACAAAAGTTGAAAACTGTTTATGAATTCTCAGGTAAAAGACTAGCTTTGTGATTGGAAAATGGGTTTGTTGGGGAATTGAAAGTGTCTCAATGCAGAGCATGAATGTGGGTTTTGTCATGGTTATCTTATTGAATGAAAAATTTTGGCGTGCATTCGTCACGGTTTTCACTTCATCTCATGACCATTATTAGGTTTTAATACACGCAACTATTCTGATCACAACACTTTCCGAAAAACAGAAGCACATCTCCAACCTCTGTAGGGGCCTATGGGATCTTTCAATCTTATTTTGTAGCATGATGTGGAAGGCTGAAATTACGTATCTGCCATTATACATTTCAAAAATTTTTACCGAGCGCTTCACGCGCAGCCATTACTGGTATATAGATGGTGACTGTTAATACACTTACAACAAAAAACATTCCGAAACACACTTTTTAGTCTTTAACCCCTTTTGCTTTACGTATCAGGGAGGTCTAATATCACCTCCCTGCACCTATTGTTCTCTCCCTCCCATTCCCCATTGCTGAAAGCTGTTTGTCTGAATATTTGTTCAAACTTAAAATACCATAGCTGTAAAGTGCTCAGCATCATACTCTATCTGATGTCAGGTAATAATCATCATTCCAGACCCCATTTTACATAATTAATCCAGAGCTACCGGTGTCTGCCAGCCTCAGATACTGTTTTATATTAAAATGCACAATGAAGCAAAGGAAAATTTTCATTTAATAGTCCAAGAATGTATCTGTGGAATCCATGCACATATTTTAACGTAAAAACTTTCCCCAAATAGAAGGCATTAAAGTAGCCAAAAGGGGGGGGGGGGAGGGAGGAAGTCAGGTTTGTAGACAACATAACATTCTCTAAGACAAAATATTCTCCTGTTTCACCTAACCAAAAATTAGAATTCACTAAATTATGGATATTTTCCAGCCATATATGATCAGTTCCAAACATATTCCAATGATAGCACCATTTTGCATCTAAGCAGCCTTAAATTAACAAAAATTTCTCAAAGGGGAGGGGGACAGCCCTCCACAAAAACAGCACATTTATGTAGTGACAAGAGAAGGATCCCATACTACAGTATTCAATCACAGGGACACACACTCTCCTCTTTCACCTAACCAAAACTTAGAATTCACTAAGTAAGGGTGTTTTCCAGCTATACATGACCAGTTCCAAAAGTGCCTCAAAGATAGTGCTACCTTAAATTAACAACAATTTCTCAAAAGGGAGGGGGTACCCCTCCCCACAACAGCACCTTAATGTAGCAACAAAAAGGATTCAACACTGTATACAATAGCAGGGATGCATGACAAAGGTACAATTACAGACTTGGGGGGACTGCGGTGGCATTACCACATCATCTGTTCTGCCCCCCCCCATCACCAAACCCTGGCAGCACCACTGCCACTGCCAATATTCACAAGCTCAGCATAGAATTATTATACATAGCTGCAAAAAAAGATTTGTGCAAAAATTTGGGAGGATGAAGGGCCCTTCAAGCAAAATATTCTACCGAGCATCTCCACAGAGTGAAGGTATAATACCCCCAACCCCTATGCCCCTAACATTTATTCTTGTGAACCATAGTGACTACAGTTCAAATCATGCTTTTTAGATGTCTTCTCAAGAAGCAAACCCACACACACACATACACATGCACACACAGAAAAATAAAACAGAACAATATTCTTAAAACAATGACTTTAAATTTGTAAAGTCTGTCCAACTCTGGCAACAGGAATTTGAAATCAGCAGAAGATGAGCCAAACAGATTGTGAAAGGCTCCACTGGCATAAGCTGCTTCTCGGACTACCCTTCATGCAACCCTGAAGAAATAATGTAAAGCTAGTATGTACATCTTCTTGAAACAAATAAGAATTCCAATGCAATAGGATGTTTCCTGAGTGTCGCACGACCTTTTTGCAAACCCTACCATCTGTCTGAGTAATCTTGGCTCAGTGCCAATAGAGGGCAGCAAAGCATTTCACCAAGCAACTAAAGTATATGATGAACAGAAAGTGATGCACTGCTTATAGCTTATTGACTTTCTCAGCAACATCTACACAGGCCTTCATGTTATTTAAGTAATCATAATACCCAGCTGAGCAGAGGTAATTTGTTCATTTATTCCAGGCTTTGCAAACTGGCAAAGGTATTTCTCCCACATAAAAAGCAAAACAGTACACTAAAGCCAGTCATGCAGGCTGTAATCATACATGCTTCAAACAGAAGGTATACCATGTACAAAAGGAAGGGTTTAAGCTAAAAGTTAATTTTGATGTGTTAAATATGAACTAAATGTAAGCACTCTGGTAAATTTTCATGCAACTGCTGTGTGTGATGAAAATTTCACTGTTGTTTAACCTATCAAAACTACATATTGGTGGAACCCTTCCCTGTAAAGAAGCAGGGATATTTTAAAGTTTCTTAACAGTGAAATTTAAAAAAGCTAAGTGGCATAGGTATACAGGATGTTTTCTTGGAGGGGGAAGGGGGGGGGGGAGGTTGGTGGTGACAGGCTGTGCTGCTTAAGCTAAAAATAAAAACGTGGAGTGAATCCTTCTTGGAATAGAATGGCCAGAGTTTTCCAGAAATCTACCCAAGAAACTCAGAAACTGGTTTCACCTAATCCAAGAGAAAGAGCCTCTTGTCCCTTGCCCCATTTGCTTTATTGTAGGATCATAGCCTTATGTGTTGCTACATTCATGCCAGAGATGACCTGTCTTAGAAATAAGCTTTGTACCCACCTCATGTCAGGCCTGTTATGTACATTCTCAGTTGGGGGTGGGAGGGGAAAGGACAGGAAACTACCCTGCATGGGCAATTGGAACTACAATTTTAACACTACTCAAGTATACAGAGGAGGGAAAAGTATTTTCAGGGGAAGTGGGCCTCCCAAAGTCCACCATTATCTAATGCCTCAAGTTAACTCAAGGCATCGGACCTGTCTCAAGACAATTGGCTTGAGACAGGTGCAATTAAATAGGATTTATTCAGGTATTAAAAGATGGTCATAATGACAAAGCTGGAGTCTTGGAAAGGAAACTCATTCAAAACCTCTCCACACTTGCAGTAATCACTTCTCACTGATCTTCTTCTAAAAAGTAAATGACACCATCTAAGCAAAGGACCACAATCCCTTGGCAGAAAGGATTCAAACAAATGTAAGCCTATAAGAGTCTCTAGATCACCAGAAATGACACTTTTCAGGCCTTACAAGTACCTAGCAGATAAAGGTAGATACATGGATATTCCAGGGTACAAATGTTAAAGGAGAAAAATACCTACAGCAGCACCTCTCACATTTTTCTGTTTACCCCACCAATCTAACTCCTAAACAATCATCCCTTCTGTCTGTCATCCTCCATCATTCTACCTCTTCCCCAAAGACAACACAACATCTACTCATCACTGATGTAACTTAGCAGTACTCCACTCCTTGCATATAACATTCAACAGCCTATTTTCGGCTATAACCACAGGTTGTACGTGCTTATAAACATGCCGAAACGAATGATATCTGAGCATTGAGTGTTAACATCCTTGCTGCTTCTTTATGATGGAGTTTTACTAGCCAGGTTGCTAAGAAAACATCAAAAATAAATATTAGATGAGACCTGACATTCAATGTTCAGACATTTGTCTTCCCAAGACAGTGTTTCCACATTTCACAAATGAATTTCCCAAACTGTGCCATTAAATATCCTGGAATCCACTGACCATTTCCAGAAACTGACGTGTGAGAATGGGCCTTATTTACTGTAGGGTACAGTTCATCAGCCCTTTGTTATCACTGGAAAACTCTCTGGACATTGTAAAAATTTTCCAAAACATGCCATATTCCTTTAACATTCCTTGAAGGTGGCAATGCTACCACAACATGTATTAACATTCTTCATTCATTCAGCAGTTTTATCATTCACAAGCAAAGTTACAATTCTAAAGGTCAGCTTCTAACATGGCTGTTTAAGCAGCAATCTTATATTTTACAATTTTAGCTTAAGGCTATGTGGCAATACTCATGAGCTAGAATCTCTTGGTGACCGTTGCTTGAACTTTCCTAGAAACTTATTACAAAAGCAGCCTGCGTCATTTCTAGGAATTTTCAAAAAAAAATTACACCCTATCATGGCATTCTGTCACTTTAAACTCAGGAATACAGACTCATCTGATAGTGCAGTAAGAATGAACCTGATAGACTTTCATGTACGGTGTGATCTTTCATGTGTATTCCCATCCCATGTAAACATAATTACAGAATTTAAGACTCCTCTAAGTGTATCATTATCCAAAATGTATCATTGGGCCATCTAAACTTGTCCAAAGCAGCTATCCGCTCAATTTCTTACAAAATAAACCTCTAAAGTCTAAACTGATTCTAGACACAAAATATCATGAGGTTGTAAAAAATGTTATGAGCCCTAACACTGACATACTTTCAGATAAACTGAAAATAGAAAGATAGACCCCCTCACACCTTTTCTGTAAAAACCCTTAGTTGGCCCCGTACTCAATTTTTACGAGAGGCTACGACATTGAGGCTGTCAGATAGAAACAGACGTGTTGGTTGGTGATGCTGATTCGACTTAACTAAAGGAATAGCAAAAGATTCATGCGAGAATAAATAAATACAAGGTTGTATTGCATTAGTATAAATTATGCATTCCACTTGACTCAGGGGGAGCCAGGCAATCCAGACAAGATTTCTATGAGTCTGGCTGGATTATTGCTAAATTCTTGCAGCATACAACATATGAGTAACAAAAGAACACATACTTAGTATTACGTTAGACAGGTAATGATAATGAACTCATACATAGTAAGAACATCCATAGTATTGAAACTACTGTGATGAGAAAGGCACTGTTTTTATAATCCGAGTCTGGACATCCCATATAAACACAGCTGATGCGCACTGTCTAAGAAGGTATTTTCTGATTGGCTGATTCTATTGTATTGTATCGATTGTATCCTTTGTTAAGGTTAGGGATTAGGGCTAGCATTAGAAAGTCACAAAAATTCTTTTTAGACAGTGCGCATAGCCCCTATAAACAGGGGGAAGTGAAAATTAACCTGTTTCATAAAAAATTTTAGCACAAGGGGTCCAATTAATGAGAACATTATTTGGGAGTTATCAAGTCTGTCAAAATCAGCATGGAAAAACCATCTCTAGCCATCTCCATCTAGCAAAGAAACAAATTTTCTTGACCTCAGTCCCACACATGTACGAGGTACTATGGTCAGGAGTGACATTCCTATGTCTGGGTCTGTCAATGTTGCAATTTTATTATCTTGTGGGGTGTATAGATTGGAGAGGTTGACAATGACAGATGTAAAAGAAGGTGGATTATGATACTGTCCCATTTAACGAAGTAGAGAATGGTTCATTGTAGAAACTGTCTAACAAGCACCATTCAAGGGTGGTGGGACAGGGATGGTGGTGCCACCCCCCTCCTTGTTTAAATATTGCTAATGCTTAGTTATGGAAGGACTGAACAACCCATCTTTAATATTGTTTGGTAAGGGATGTGCCCTCAGTGGCAGCACTCGATGGCCCCACCCAGCACTAAAAATTTCCCCCAAGCATGAATTAGAAAAGTCTTGAAACCTGTCCTGCCTGAGTTCATTTCTCTCTGTATCTGGCATGGGTAAATCTCAATATATTCCATTTTCCTCAAATCTACATGCAGAAAGGTGACAAACCCTAACCTTAGGCTCTTCACTCAAGAGGATGATTAACCAGGATATTTGGGACATTTCCCTGCTGGTGACACATATGATTCTATGAATTGACATGGCTAAGACACATGCTTAAGATTCCCACATATGCAAAAATGGAAACAATGTTAGTTCCCTTCTTGGGGCAGTTTAAATTCCATGGCTTTTACTAATATTGGCCTCAGAGTTCCTTCAGGTTATGGACAATAAAGTCTATTTAAATGACCAAGTTTTGGAAAACCCCAGCATGATTTGGTACATCAAAGAGGAATAAAATCTGGGATAGAAATATGCTTTGTACATGCATATACTGCTATACATAGTTTCTATAAATTTCACAACTTTCCTATGATCTCTGTCATTTTGACAATATTATATGACTTTTCTAGTTGTAGAAACTAAAAATGAAATTTCACAACTTTTCTAGTAGGGCTATGGACTGTACATTATGTCCTGCCTTTTCAAAAATATTCACCCTGGAAATCTGAAAGAGAATGAAACCCAGGTCTGATCTGTTGCAGTTACCAACAACACATCAACCCCAGATGGACTGAATACCAGTGGGAACCCACAGTATGATGGATAAATAGCTTTGCTTTAGTAAAAGATATATTCCTCAAACTTGAAGGATTAATGCAGTCACCACAATATGAATTAACATACTGCTCAATCCTAATACGGGACTTCATTAATATATAATCCAGGGATTTTGTTGTACCAACAGATCAAGTCCACAGATGTTTTCACCCGGACACAAACTCTTCTAGCCACTATTTTTTTTCTTCCACAATTAAACATCATATTATTCAAACTTTTCTGTCCTTGGAAGTTTAAGAGATTCACTTAAAAAAGGACTTTTCTTCTGAAAGGAATTCTCTCTGACTGGGGCCAGGGACAAAATACTAGTCTTGCACAGACGTCTCTGTGGTGGTACTCTTTCCTTGCCAGCATGCACTGTATACCTACAATACCCAACTCACTTATTCATGTGTAACACTTTTTAACATATGTCAACAGTTATGCTAGTGAGATACAGTATTTCATGAAGAGTAATGTGTAGTTTTACATTGAAATTACGATTTTCCCAGGATGACCTGCTGAATTAGAATTGTTTCTATATTGAGTTTGAGTGTTCATTTGGAAACCACACTACACAAAATTGTAGTACATTAGCTGTTACAGGTTTCTCCCACAATACAATCGTTAAAGGGCTATCACCTCATCCCAGACAGTAAAAATTCTCCCAATTAACTTTTCTCATAGCTTCTCTTCTAATTTTGAAAAAAAATAAAAAAGAATACAATCTGTTTCCTGTACCTTAAAAGCTACAGCGGCCTGTGCTGAGTTTAAATTACTCAAAGCCATATTCTCCAGAGAATACACTTACCTGCTGTGTGTGATTTTAACACAGTGTAATCTGTCCTTTGCAATGGGCCATTCAAATCTCATTCACTGGTCTAGAGACAAGTCATCATTGATCAATGTGCGTGAAGCTATTTATCTGAATTCATGTCAATCAAACTGCATTCACAAATTGTGAATAGAGATACCCAGAGTTCCTAAATCACATTTTACGCGAAACAACAGGCCCTTTAAACACTGACCATCAGGTCTGAGTTATTGCAATTATGTAAACAGGTAGTATGTATAAGAATGACAATCTGGCATTTAAAGTATTACACAAAATAAACTCCAACCGATTTATTACTGAACTGAATGCCCCAGGTGCTTTGTCAAAAAAAAGCAGTATTTCCGACATTTAAATTAAGTTACGCTTTGATTTTCTCAAGTTCAAACTGGTATGACAAATGGACAAGAAAAACAGCAGATGCTTAATGCAACGTTCATCCATTAATCATGTAGTTCCTTGGGGGTAACACCTGACCTGACATCCTCAAGTAAACTGCCTGCCATCACAGCCAAGACACATGATGGTAAATTTAAGAAAACTTATCTTACAGGGGTAAGGATGATTTAAGGAAAAAACATGTCTGATTCCAATGTTTTGGCTCAGTTGGGAATATTTCTAGCTGATGCCTTAAGTCATCATTCATTATTAACTACCTGTGTCAGTTTGATCCCTACAGTGCTTATCTTGAAGGCTTCTTTGTCACGCTCATCCTCGGTCACATGTGATACACTCAAACCTACAGTGTTGTAAGTCTCACAAGTTGTAAATACTGATAATTAAAAGGGACAGTCTCGGTTTAAAATCAGCTCTTGAAAATCTTTAAGATGACATTTGGCTGTAAGTTTATGATATACTCTATTGTATGCCCCCTAATGAGTTGTAATTGCCAAATATCCAATTACACCATTTTGTCAACCCTTGTGGAGACATTTTTTAAACAAGAGAAGTTACTACTTGCAACTTTGATGCCTGGTGAGTCATTCACGGTTGGACTGTTCCTTGTCGTCAGTGTTTTCAATAGCACTTGACTTCCAAAAACAACATTACTGAATTTTGACCCTGATAATTTTATAGTTACTGAACATTCACTCCTAAACTTATCAGATCTAATTCACATCAACTGTAAAAATGTAGGTCACCCCAGCAAACAAATCCAAGTGAAGACAACTAGCCCCATACCCTAAACTATTGTTTCCTCCAGGAAATTATCTACCAAGTCAAATTGCTCGGTTATACCTTGTTCTGATGCCTATAATGTTCCAATGCATGTAACCCTTTTACTCCCATCCAATTAAACCTAATGCTAACCTAGAGTAACCTTCATCCTAACACTGACCTCTTTGTAGACTTGTCGGAATATGTAGATGTCGGAACAAAGAAACGTTGGAACAGATTTGGAGCAGTCCCCACATTGCTCAACATTGGAACATGTGACTCGACCATTACTTAATTGTGAGACATGTACCACAAAGGCCCTACAGACAGGGTCCAGCTCCTTCTCAGGGCCTTGGAAGTTCTGGGGTTTTACATTAGTTTATTGGTAATTGCAACTGTTTCTCATTTCATCCTGTATTGGAACAAAAAAAAAAAAAGAAAAAAATGGAGTATGCTCATGCTACCCAACCGATTTTTCTCAGCCTTTGCATTATACAATGTTTTTTCATATGTCTGATTAGACACAACAGTACACAGTATGCTCATTTCTAAAATTCCCGTATCTGATAACCAGCCGATATAAGGAATTAAAATATCGCGTATCAGTAATGTTGGTTACTCAAATTATATAGGTTAAACTATTTTACACTCTTTCTAGTGCCGAATTGAACTGTGTTTTGCACTACTCAAGCCAAAACTACAGCATCATCTTTACTAAATGGTGAGGCTGATTGGTTTGTCAGGTACGGACTTTTTCTTTTATGAACAAGAAAAGGATTACAAAACCACTTGGTGAAAATTTGAACTTAAGTTAAGGTTTTTATGTTTAAGTGTTTTATCAACCTTACCAGTTTCTTACAAAAGTTGGTTGCCACGGTATGTGACTAAAAAATAGAATCAACAGAACATCTATGGCCAAACAAAATAATTTTATCATATTTCACTTTTTGGTACTCTCTTTAGATATTTATCTAAACTAATCTGAGATAGCAAATAGTTTAATGTAGAAACAAAAGCTGTTTTAGTTTCCTTGTTTAGAAGATATTCACTTTCAAGCAATCTTTCATGTTTGTCTGTCAAGCAAAACAAAAGTATCTCTAGCCTAGGTATCATGGACAGACATCACGGATGGAGAGGAAATTCCTTAAACTTGTACATTTTTACTGCTCTTTTGTTTTAATGCTCGTTTTTCAATGTAACTGTTTTAACCTTCTGTCTTATTTACTTATTTATTTTCTTTCTTTTAGTGCTTGTTTTGTAGTATTTTAGGTATAATTTTAACTTTTGTACAGCACTTTGGTCTTGGTGGAAAAGCACTTTATAAATGCTTGGTAATACCCAATTACAGTCAACTTGTGTTGAGAAAATTCAAAAGTTACCAGCTGAAAGCTACCTATCAGCTACATGATGCTGCCATACAAAAGACTGGAAAATTCCATTCATTCCTAGGTTGAAGGCAGGAGTGTTTGAGTTAATTTTTCATGGACAAACTTGACAGAATTTCTATTGCAAGTACAACATAAATAGTAATACTGAATTTTTATGTAATGTCTACACAGTAAAGCCAACTCAGCAGGTTTTTTCCCAAAAATATTTACTCCAGTGAGAGAGAAAAAGTTTCTCCTACCTACACTGGTATCATGGACTGATATTACTGTCTCAAACAAAAATAAGAAAAAAAAAATGTGAAACTATTATTACATGCCAAGACTTTTCTTTTAGATTAGTGCAATTATGCTATAAAGTTCTCCCTTTACATATAATCACATACAAATTAAAATAGTTCATTACTGAAATAATTATTTTAAATGAATTTGAAAAGAACAAAATATGTCCATGACATACTTTTGAAAACCCCATATAAAATGGTTTATTCCAAGTTATCCTGATATCATCAAGTGTTTTCTTATAGAATCATTACAGTAGGTAGTCATGTCTATCATAATTATGGGACAAATTTTAACATTGTATTCTAAAATAAAAAAAACTTTGGTTCCTTAATTGATCAACATCTAAGCAATCACCCTCTGGTATTTTACTTATTTTTTCATTCAAACTGCCAACAAAACCAAAATTGCCCATGTGAATCCCAAAATAGCACCCATCAACTTCTTTAAGGGGTGATCTTTTCTATACAACAATGAACAGAGCACCTCTCACAAATATAAAGTTTACCTTGCTCAAACTGCATCACAGCAGCTGAGCTGAATGGCTGCCTCACATCTACAAAATATAAGCAGTGACCCCAACCTTGTTCCAAGATCAGCTAAATCTTTCAAATCTCTTTTTACTTCCATAAAGCAATAAATTTTCCATGCTGTTTCTAAAAAACAAAGCATTGCCCATATTAAGGGTAAACCAGGTACAGCATTAATTCTGCATGAATTTAATAATTCAGTACCAAAAATATTGTGACATTACTGAAAAGAGCAATTCATAAAAAATAGGATAAAAACAGGCTAATTCGAAGTATGAGGATTGCATCTGTCCTTTAAGCTTAGAACAGATAACTAGTGCAGGTTGTGAGGTTGAAAATGTCAAAAAAAGTGCTTAAAAGTGGCAGTTTAGGTCAAAAAAGCTAGTTCAGAGCAGGTTAACCTACACCTTGTGCAAGGTTCTTACTCACATCTAGATGGAAAATGAAAATGTCTCCCTCAGCCTGATTTCAAAAAAAAGTTATGCCCTATATATAAACTGAGAATTTCTCTGTGGGAAAAATACTAAAAGATCCAGCCTTTGGATGAAACTAGTTTGACAAATTCTGTGACGTTTTTAAAGTTTAATATAACAATGGGCTGTTTAATGTCTGAAAATTAATTAAACACTTCCTTTGTCTGTGACTGAATAATTATAAATGGACTACAGTGCCAACTGTATATTTATCCTTCTATGTATACAAAAAAGCTGTTTAAAATCGGGTAAGTTATTTTGCTGACAAAGTTTAATTTATTTCAATTGGTTCTGCATCTGTTTTAATTCACTTTTCGCTACCAGTTTTTGCAAAACTGGAAAAGCTTGTTTACTTTTTGTAATTTCTGATCTAAGCCAAAAAACTTTTCTTCAGCAAACACACATTGAATTACTTCCCTAAACTTGGTAAAATTTTCAATTTTTAGAGATAGTCATATTACTCCAAACAAAGTTTGGAAGGGGCCTAGTATCCTTCAGTTAAACTTACTATTCCCTTTCTAAGTTCACCTCCCCCTCCACAAGAGATGAGCAATCACCAGCTCTCCCCTCCCTCCCCCTCCCCACCATACTTCAACAAGAGGTAAGCAATCTCACAGTCCTCAGAAGAGGACTAGACATCAGCTAATCAAAGTGACCTGCATTCACCATCACCATTCTTAAACAGATTAAATTTCCCTTATCCTTTGTAGATAATTTTCATTGATCTGAACATCAGCATAAGTTACACTTTTAATCTGATTACTTTGCTTCATTTATAACTCAAAGTCAAATTATTTCCATTAAAGTTAAAGGGAATAAGCTGTCACTCCAAATTTGTTTTGAAAAATCAGCAAACTTTTGTAAATCTCCTCTTATTTGCCTTACATTACCTGTGAAGGTATTTCTGAACATAAATATTACAAACAAAAGAAAAAGCAAGGAGTTATTCTCCATAAATTTATCATGTCAATAACAAAAATGTTGTCACATGATTAAAAAGAGCCATTCATGAATTAAGGTACCAGGATATACTAATTCTAACTGGAATGACTGCATTTTCCCTTTAAGGATTTAAAAGCCAGACCTACAGACAAGTCAGGAAAATCTGAGGCCACTATCATCATTGTACCAATTAAAGATGTACTCTGGAGGTAAACGATCAAACTTTTCATCTGCAAACAACAATCACATAAAACATCAATCTTATGTGATGTCTCACACGTTACACTGGACTAGACAGACACCATACTAATTGAAACATTTTGCCATAGTTTACATTTTGATTTCGACTATCTGCTTGATTTTGCTTTTAGAAAGGACAGATTTTTCAATAAAACCAAAAATTTTCAAATTTTCCTCTATAAAAAGCCAAATTTTTCAAATTTTCTTCAATAAAACCCCCAAAATTGAAATATAAAAACCGACATTTTTTTGGTGTGCTTGGGCCGACCTAAAGTTTTTACGTTTGACGTCCTTTCAGCACCTCTTCACCTTTGTCAGGCTTTGGGTTGCTGGTCCCTTGTCAAGGAGCTTGGCCCCCCCTATTGGGCAAATCCTGGCACCACCCTTAATTAATGTTCCTTCCACTTGTAGCTTTTCTACAGTTGTAGCCATCCTCTCCCATGGACAGACAGCTCTATGTAAACATGCCTATATATATAAGCATTCATTAAATAAACTAAAACTGGGGTAACTTTCTGTTATACAAACCTAGTTAGTAGTTGCTACTATTTGATACACACCCTGTGTAGCAACGCTAACTTGTAAATTCTTCCAGTGTCACAGGACTGTGAATGAGTGACTATCTTTTCCATGCAGTACCATAAGTTTAATGCAAGTTCAAGACTTCCAAGAGTGTTCAGGGTGACTGACAATCAGTACCTAAATGTAATTTAGCACATTTATGGAATGTGCATGGAATATAGAGTTAGGATTAGCAGTAGATCTAGGATTAGGATTATGAAAAGAATTAGACTTAGGACTCGGGTTAAGTTTAGTATAGAGTTATAGTGTTAGTGCACCTCAGTTAAACAATGAATTTATGATCTTTAGTGTATCTTTCAATCTAGTAAACCTTCAGTCTAGTGGGCCCTGCTCACTCACTGCAACAGAGGCTCTAAAGTGATGTCACTGCTTCACATGTCTGTTTGCTGGATATTTTGCCTGTCAGTTTCATTGTATTACAGTTGTACTTATGGTCTCTTCTGTTCACTTGTACCTTTGAAAAACCTGTGCATGAGTTGTGATGGCCTACATGACAATCAGAACCATGCTGGCATAACAGGATGAGACTAACAAAGTGACAGAACGAGCATGGCAGAAGGACATAAACTGAAACCTATGTTGCTTAAACAACAGCCATATTGAATAGCTGTGAAAGAAATTAAAATTTTGTTAGGATCCCTTTTCTTACTTTTATTTAAGATGTATGACATCACAGAAGATGGACAGCCAAGGACAAACCTCCTCCCTGGTAATATTCTCCCCTTAACATTACCCCTTTTTCCTCCCATACTATTTATTTTCAGAAATGAATAGTCATCTTTCCTTGATGCTTTGCTCAAAAAGTGTTGGGCATTAGTTAGTAAAGAAGGCTGATGCCAAATTACTGACTGTAACTTTCAGTTTCTTAGAATATTTTCTACTGTAGAAATAGCAGAATTTGACCAATTCTGGCAGCAACTATCATTTAAATCAATTACAATAAAAGTGTTTGCACAAATCAGAGTAAGAATCTTCATACAAATCTGTTATATGATAGATCCAATCAGACTAAAGGCAACTAATTCCACCTTTTATACACCCACTGATGTCAGTCTTCAAACCATCATGACCCCTACACCTACACAAAATTCTCCAACAGCCACATTAAGTTCTAATATTTCTCCCTTGTATACATAAACCTTAAACAAATTATTCTGACTTCAATCAGGAAAACATACCATAAAACCTCTAGCTATGAATTTTGCCTCCTGGGTGGGGTTCTCCGACATCAACAGCATACTAATACTGCTTCACCTTTTTCACATGATGCAAATCTTATGTGTATAAGCAAAACTAATGACACAGTACCTATCCTTAAAATGTTTTACTGAATAAAGGGAAAAGAATCAACCTGACCTCATTTTGAAATGTCAACAAAATCTTCCAAATCTCCCCTTATTTCCTTAAAAGCATCTTTCATGATGCTACAGAATATAAATATATTGCATATTAAAGGTACACCAAGGAGGTTTTCCGCATCAATTGCACAATCTAACAAAAATATTGTCATATGATTAAAAAGAGCCAATCATGAATTAGGATACTGGGGTATACTAATTAAAATGAGGAGACTGCATTTACCTGTTAAGGAAGGATATTACAATTTTCATTAGCATAACTGCCTCCCTTCTTTTACTGTCCTGTTTTATCTTTGTACTACTGTACACACTATCTTTGTACAGACTTAACTAGAATTGTTATTTCTTATTTTCACAACACATTAAGACAAATATTACAAACTATTTTTTTTTTTTTTGTCTTTTCTTTTAACAAACACTCCCGTGGAAAGTTCAGACGCTATTTGAGACTTTAGTACTGAAGGTTGGTTTAAATAATTTAAAATCACACGAGCCAAACAACTTCAGTCTTAATAAAGCGGAATTATCAAAATATTGACATCAGACACACAAGTCACAAACACAATCAAAGGAAAACATCGGATGTAAGCAGCAACAACCATTAAATATTACCAGCTACAAGATGGACACATTTTTCACCTAGCACTAAATGAGCAACAACTTTAAATCTTTATTAATAACAGACAACCTTTTGATAAATTTGCTAATGAATACATTACCAACAAGCTCCATGGAGATGTTTCCACTGACGTACGTGCCAGTGTTTCAGGTCTCACGTGGTGCTATGATGGCTATCTGTAGGGTAACTAGGTGTGGTTTGTTTACAATCTTGCAGTGCTACTTACCTTAATGAGTTTATGATGCAAGTCAACATGAATTAGAGATAAAACATATGAAACAAAATCATTATGGATATCGTTACTCCCTCTTTTGTTCCACATTCAATATCTTTAACGGTTGTAAAACTTTCCACAACTGATGTAATGGAGGCAAAGAAAGTTATATTGTCATTGACAACTTTCCAATATGACCAACACTATTTAACCACAATAACATTCAAATGAAAGAGGATGAAGAAAGGACATTTTCTCATATCCACTACAAATCCGAGGAACAAACATCACAATCGTTGAAATATTTCAATTAAGTATATCCCACCTGCACTGTAATCCTTGGCTGGTTTCAACTGTGCCATACATCTTTCCATTCTGAACTAATACAGTAGAGCCATCCAAACGTACTAAAACAATCTAAGCACATCCTCCCATGCCACGTTAGCGTCTGGATGATTCTAGTGGAGCACACAGACTCCTCATCTAATATGCATGTGTCGCCTGTTAGTGAGTGCTTCCACAAACACACAACAAAGGCTAGAATGTAATTGAGTTCTGCTTCGGCAAACTTCACGCCCTACGTGGGTAAAAAGTTGCGAAGTATCTAACAGTGCAAGAAACACCTGGCTTGGCTCGGCAAAGAGGCTCCAAGATATGAATAATGCATGAGTTTCATAAAGTGCATTTTGCTTCTCCTGACTGAGAGCTCGGAGGATCGGTTTGGGATGATTTCGCATGACATGCTAATAGCTAGGCTAGGAACTGGTGCATCTTTATCACTTTGAGATTAAATGCTTGAAGGGAACTATTTACTCAAGGGGACCATTCAAATGGAAAGGTTAAGGTGCCAAGGTATTAATTACTCCACTCATGAGCAGCTCCTAGTTTGTTTGTGGTCAAGCGTAGGGGCTATACATGTAAAATCAGAAAGCTTTTTTAAGTACCAAACCAATTTTAAGTATGCAAAAAGGCAGAAAGGAGGCTGTAAATTTCAGTAGCTACGACGTGCTTAATGTTCACTGATGGTAATTGTGATAATATTCATTGCTGTGGGGGACAATGTTGCAATCATGAATTAGCAAACATCATTTGCCTTCAACAAGGAGTTTGCTAAGCACGTATACATCAATTTGGGGTCTGAAACATCAGGAAATTAAGGTAAAGTTCAAATTCAGGTTAAAAGTGTGGTTACGTGGTTTGTTTATAATCAAAAACTATCAGTCACTTTTAGCTTCATTAATTTCTCAGCCTTCTGTTGCATGCAGTGGCTTATAGCTGTCTGTGGTTGGCTTTCATATAACTGGGTAACTTATTTTGGCTTGAGATCATATTCATGAGGCTAGAATTCAATAGGAGGATCTAGTCATCAGGCGACATAAGGCGTTTATATTTTTCACCCGGGAAAATGGCCTTTTCCTGGGAACTCTGGCTAAACGAGCCTATCGAATTCTAGCAGTGTGTCGACATAAAAGTATGAAATGTGAAATAGTTATAAGCATATGAGTCTCAATACTTCAAATGTCTGCATGGTTGCAATGATGCTGTGTACGAAATTTGTCACTGGGCAAAGACTACAAAGCCTGATCTGTAATAAGAGGGTCTCATGTCACAAAGATTTCTGGTTAGTAAGGGCAGGGAGAGGGGGGGGGCTAAGGTTGGACTGCATGAAGAAAGATAGGGATAAGTGGAATGCAAATATTCACATGGGAGGAAGAAGGCATAGCCTGCCATTTAGGAGCATGAAGACAATTGCTCCTCACTCCTTTCCCTTCCACAGTTTTTCAAAATCAAGGACCCAACTTTATTCAAAATTATATATACAGAAGGTCATTATCTATGCATAATACTAATTTTGCTGTCCAAAAAACATAAAATAAAGTAATGCTGATTTGGTCACCCAAACAGTTTTCTTTGCTCTGCTGACTGGGAAGGGAGGGGGGGAAGGGGGGAGGAGGTTGCATTCTACCTACACTAGCAACCCTCAAAATAACTAATACCCAAGTTTAATTTTCAATACTTACTGATAACATTCCAATATCGATATTATTGAAATGACCATGACTTATACACAACCATCACAGTCAAACATAAAAAATGGTGTATCCTTTGTATGAAGTATTGAGGCCTATTGTTACATGGGTTGGTTAAAGGCAATAGGCAGTCGCCCCAAAATTTTCTTTGAAAAATCAGCAAACTCTTGCAAATCTCCTCTTATTGCATTACAAGCACCTCTGAAGATGTTTTGAACATAATTATTACAAACAATAGGTAAAGCAAAGGGAAATTCTCCTGGAATTTTACAATTCACCAACAAAAATGTTGTCACATGATCAAAATTGGCCAATCATGAACTAGAGTGACAGGATACACTCACTTTGATTGGGGTGACTGCCTACTGCCTTTAAGGCCCTTTCATACTACTGTATCTACTGTGCCATGTGACACGATGCACCACCATGCAATATGAAAAAGCAAATTGAAAACAATGTAATTTTTAGACCCTATCATGTACTTGGTGCAATATGATGTGACACAACACGATAACATAAAATCAATTTGAAATTTTTTCATCTTTCACCCACTTGTTGCCGAGCGATATTTTGTGTGTCCAAAGATGAGATAAATGTATATTTTGTTAGATCACATGACTAGACGGTCATTGGAATATCGCTGTGAGAGGAAGAAAAAGTTGCCAAGGCTGTAGTGTTTAAAGGCTGGGGACATTTTCATCGTGTTGTATTGTATCACGTCCCATACTGTTGTGCATAGTGTGAAAAGGCTTAGGCAGGGATTCCGCCAGAAATGCAAAAAAGGGGGGGGGGGATTAATTGCTCCTAAACCCCTAGTCCAAACTGATGCTGTCCCTGGCTAAAGTTACAAGTGGGTTCAGGGGGACAAAAGCTTGCTTCAAGACCCCTATAAGGTGCATTTTGAAGGGTTTTAAAGCCCATTTACTTATGAAAGTCCAGACATTGCTGCAAAGGTGTCCTCTTCTTAAGTAAGAAACCAAGATATGGACAATTTTTTTAATTTTTATGGAAATGAAAAGGGGGGGATTTTACCCACCTTCTTCTGGAAAGGGGGGGGGGACAAATCCCCCCTTTCCCCCTTTTGGCAGAAACCCTGTTAGGTATCACTCTCCAGATATGTGTTACTGATAGTGTTGGATCCATTACCAGTATTCAACATTTATTTTGGCTGATATTCCCCATTTGAGGCCAGTACTGGTATTTATCACTCTATAAATCATGAAAATGGTACATTACTTGAGTAGTTTTGATAACAAGTTCCAATATTTTACCTTATCGAAATGAAACAACACTTAGTCATGGTGTTCACAGGCCTATGGTTAGTATGCAGAAATGTTAATTTTCCAGATACTGGTATTGGATTGGTATCTGCTTATATGGAGAATTGCAATATTGGTATTGGTAATATTGGCTATATACTCGCAATATCGGTACAACAATAGTTACTGATACTGATACAGGGTAAGTACAAGGATTATCAGCTGTTACCTATGCTGAACAAGCATTTGCCCACCACTAAGGAGTGCTGCAGAGTTTGTTTTCGTAATTATCCAATGCTCCTAAACATTTTAGTTGATTCTTACTTTTTCACTTTCAGAGTGTGTTCATCCCTCTTACCTCTTTACAGCAAACAGTAGACCTAAGTAATGTATGTGGATTCTGGGTTACTTTTCAAACTTCAGTAATTGCTCAATAAAGGCACTAATTTTACACTCAGGATGGCACAGTTCAACTTGAGGTTATAGTTATGTAAAACACTAATAGCAATGTAAGTATTACCAAGGAGGCCATTCACATATTTTGGCCTCACCATGAGGTTGTCCTCCCTGAATGCAGTGATCAAATTGCATCTATTTGGTAGTATTAGGGGAAACTTTTGTTTATTGACTGGACAGGGGTAAAAGCCTCTGGGCTACTTACATTTTTCTCAGAAAAGTGAAATAAGACTTCTGCTGGGGTAGGGAATATACTCAGTATGTGGGGTGACAATCAGTTAAGACTTATTTTCCAAAACAAAAAGCTGTTAAAAATTTTATGTACTGTATCTGTCTATAGGGCCACGGATTTTCGCGGAAAAATGCGGAAAAAATGGAATTTTCTTTTCTGCACGGAAAACAAGTAGGACAAAATTTTGCTGGTGTAGGCTCCAGTTTGCCTACATATGATAGTGTGTTAGGATAGCTCACTTGTGTGTGACAAGTGTTTGCTGCCTTTAGGACTGTAAAACCAGACATGTTAAGGACTTGTTTTTAACATTACTCCCAAATCCGAAAATCACGGAAAAGGATTTATGCTTGAGGAATTTGGAAAGTTAAAAATGGAATTTTGTGAATTGTCAAGCGGAAAGTCAGTGGCCCTATGTCTATGCGCAGAACACCAAGACACAAAAACTGAGGTGTTGGCATCATACATTTCATTTGATGATAATAAATGAGAAGACAAGAAAGTACATTCATGATGGCAGTTTTGAAGACTGAAAAGCAACCCTATGAAATGTTTGTAAGCAGACTTATCATGCAGGAACTGCTACTTTAACATCTAATTTCTGTTCTACCGTGAGGGCTGTTATCAGTGAGTGAAGTACAGATGTTTATCTGTCTTGCACTACCAGTGGCAAATATTGTTTCTCTTCTGTAAAGTAATATCAATGTCTGATTGCCTGTGCTTGTTTGCCTCTAGTATACACTGACAAGAACTTGCAGGATTTCCGAGAAAAGTGCAGGAATTGTGCATCCTGTTGCCTAATGCGGGCACTGGGGTGGAGGTGGGAATGGGAAAGTCTGCTCCAGGTACCAGCCTTGAAGGTCATGCCATTCCCCCCCCCCAAAAAAATACTAAATAATGGGAATTTCTAAACAGATCATCAGCGTAAGGCTTTACAGGGGTGGTTCCAGAATTTGCTGACGGGTCATGTCCCCCAACGAAGGGGGAGGGCAGCAACCCAAAGCTCTGACAAAGGTGACTGGCTGCTGGACAGATTACAAAAGCCAATTTTAATGGCTTTTGTTGAAGAGAACTTGAATAATTTTGGTTTCTGCATGTGCATAAAAAGTTGGGGTTTTTATTGAAGAAAATTTGAAAATTTGGAATTTTTGTTGCAAAATCTTTCTTCCTTGGGCAAAATCATTTAAACCATCAAGGAGTCTTTTCAATTTGGGGGTATATATATGCTTTTTTATTTCCATGAAGACTCCCAAACAAAACTGGAAATTTTCCCTGATGGGGAGGGGGTAACCTTCCCCAATGGAATGCCATGGCCCCCTACCCCCACTAGGTTCCACTTCTGTGGTTTTGCCAAAGATAGTACCATTTTGAATGGAAGCCAACTAAAAACAAAAATTCCTCAAAGGGAAAGGGTTTTCATCTCCATCCCTTTGATAAACCCCCTGCAAAAGGCAAGGGGACAAAGGAAACATCCACCTGGCTGCCAACTATCCTGTGTATGCCACTGTTGTGTGGTAATGTTACTGCACATTTGTAGAGTCCCTGCCTTAAAGCTACCTAAATTTTTGCAAATTATGCCAGTGGCGAGAAATTCTGTACTTGCTTTCCTCTGTGGCAATTAAATAAAAAAATAAGTTTAAAGATTGATTGAACCAGTTCTAAAGATTGAAAATAACCCCATGACATCTCTGCAAGAATATAAATTGCCAAAAACCACTTTAGAAAATAGAACTAATCGAGAGAGAAAGTAATAAGGACAATTAATCAAATGCACAACAGAATTTAAGTTGTTTCCATAATAATTATTGTATATACATCTGAAATAAATCATGTCTAACACATTTTCTCCATGACGTTACCAACAATTTACCTATTTCTTGATGTATCCAGTATTTTTTTTACCATCTAGATCTAATGAAACCCAGATTCAAGCATTTGGAGGTGACATCTAATCTAGATGGATGAATAGGAATAAACTTACTACTGCTTAGAGTGCTATTGATTGAACTACACACCTGTAGAGTTTGATGAGGGTATTGGAGGAGTCATGAATTATTTATGACAGAAGATGTACACCTTGATTACAGAATTTTACAGTCGAACATGTGACTGCTACTGACACAAAAACCTCATTGGAAGATTGTTTCCAAATTTTAGATTTTTTGTTGTAGTGTACAAATCCATACAGGTGTCAGAGCAAATTTTGGCAATGGGCAGTATCTTTATAAAAAGGTTAATTGATCCCCCAAAGTTTGGCACTAAGGCATTAGCTGGTGATGCATTTAACCATCTTCATGCCACTAATTTTGCCATTGCTGATACGATGCATAATCTGAGAACTCAAAATCCCGTCCTGTGCCTGTCTGGGTGGGTTTTCTGACTTAGTTCATTAGAGCATGAGTCATCCTCTCACTCCTTGCTCTCCTCTCTTCTCTGCACTGAAAAGGTTGTATACTGGTGCATGTCTAATCTCAAACAATAGTTTCTGTGGTGTACCTTGCAAGTCAAGTAGTTTAACTGGTTGGTAAGAGAGTTGTGGTCAATAGTGCCTTGGAAGCTTGTTTCCTCAAGAGATAAGTACAGGTAACAACTCTGGGGAAAGATGGAGAGAGCTGCAAAGGTGCAACTTATGGCCAATGGGTCCTCTAGTGACAAGTTTGGAGATGGCCAACTTGTAATGGGGACAGCCAAGCTTAAATTTAGAACAGCTTCTGAGATTGCCATAGCCTTCCAAAATGAGTTAAACTCTGACATGGTTCAGTTTAAAAAAAATCAAGTTATCCCCCTAAAAGAGGCATACATATCTTGCATTGGAGCACTGATTGTGCCTACAACTCATTTCAAAACACCTGCATGGACCCACCTGTTGTGTCAGTGTAATAGGAAGTGTTTCATATACACAAGTGAAATGACCAATTTCTAAATGCTAAGACCCAGAAGAGCATGTATGGGTACCTTTAGCAAATGGACCTTACAGGTAAAATATGCTTTTAACCATCATGCATATGGGCCAGAGGGAAGAGAGCTGGGGAGGCTGATTGCAGCTTTCAAAAGTTCAGGAAAACCTATTTCTTGAGAGTATTTTTGGAAAAACTAAGCCAATTTGCTTAGGTAGCACAGATTTTTCTCAGGTAAAGCTCAGCTCAGCTCAGCCCCCTCCCCCACCTAGAAATAAAAGTCCCATGGGCCTTCATTACACCAACAGGCTAACTAGACATAAAAGACTCAACTCTAACAAGTGTCCCCTCTTATCCCTTGCTTGTTCTCCTTTGCAATAAATACTGCTTACAAATTTGAGTTGGAACAGTTTCATGACATTGAACATGACATGTGAAGACTACTGATTCCTTTAGATGCCTTTTGCACCTGTACATATGTAGTTATGTGTCAAAATTTTCTCTTTTTTTCTACAAAACAAAACAAAACAAAAAAATCAATTTTAAATACTGTAACAATGTTCAAATATTTTGGGGTTAAAATCTGTGGATCACATAGCAAGTTTTCTTCCCTTAGGAGGTTTAACCTTAACCAATACAGTACACTTAATAAGTGAATTAAATGTTAACAAATTCAAGAATTTTGCTGTGCCTACAGATTAATTAATTTGCATGCACACACAAGCTTAGAGGGACTGTTATTTTCTTTCAACTATGAAATGCTATCCCATTCAAATATTTTCATTTATAGGAGATGAAATTATATTGTTAGATTTTCTTCAAAGCCATTTTTATCCTGCAAATAATGTTAAAAATTACGATTTTTATTACGCAAATTGTGTGTGCTAAAATACTACAGGCTGTCTGCGTTGTTGAAACAGCAAAGTACAGCCCTTCCTGGCATGCATTGTAATTCTGTAATATTTCACCTGTTTGTTAAGGAGCTGTTACAATACTTCATGACTTTCTTCAAAAATGTACGTCATTCCAAAGGACAGAATATGCAAGGAGTCAGAAATAAGAGCATGCAATGATTTAGTTTGGAAAGGACGGGGAGAAGGGCATTTTAGGGGGTCTTGACCCCCTATTCCAGACAACTCTTTGATGCCAGTCTCAGAGCATGTAGGACCCTCAAGCATGGCTGCCTGTAGCATGGCAATAATCCTCAGACCCTGGTCTTGATCCTGCCAAAAATCCAGCATCTATCCCTGGGAGTCAGATCCCCTTTAAAGACACACGGAAATGCTTTAATCATAGTTCAAACATGCCCTCTCCCAATAAGACTGTGTTTTGAACTGATGATCCAGTTTGAGATTTTGATCAAACTGGTATAAATTGAAATTTTCTGGACCAGCTCAGTGTTGCTTTCATCAATGACTCCTTCCAGTCTGCATATTAGTTTACAAGGATGTAACATTATCTAACCATTAAAATCAGGAACCACAACTGAATCATCACCTGTAACAATCCTGGCTTCCATCTGTTCTCAAAGTTTCCTTGCTACACATGGGAAATTAACCAAGTCCCCAAAACAAAATAAAATATCAAGTGATGTGGAAAGGGTCTAAACTTAAAAATGAAGTTTGCTCGATGCAGGAGACGATCCTGTCTTCATATCAAGATGTGAAACTCTATCCTTTGCCTCAAAAATAAGCCGATGGCTCGCATCATTTTTAATTGATTGGAAACATGTTCACTTGAGAACATTGGGAATGTATAAAATCAAACTTATATCCAAATAAGAGCCACACTCCTGGGACTTACTGAGATGCAAGCCAGACGTAACACATCAACATATGCTACTAGCTCCGTTTGCTACAGAAATGATTTAAAAACTTCTGCCCAACATTATAAGGAGAAAATATTCTTACTCTCCAACTACGCTAACATACTACTGAATTTCACAGATTTTGTACATACTAATGCACTTTTCAAATGAGACCAAAACTGCTTCCCCCCTCCCCCCCCCCCCCAACCTGGTGGATAGAAGAGCTGCAATTACTTTTGCACAGCTGTTGCAATACTTTTGCTAATGATGTGTAATTTATATAGTCTGGCTATTCTAGGAATTTCATGGTCCTTTAAATTAAGCCCAAATGTGCATTGTAAAGAAGAGGTGGGACAAATTGCCCACAACTTACATGATTTTAGGCCAGAAAATTATGTGCATTTGATAGGAATTTTGCACATTACTGTAAATGCTGCTCGGTTATGATGAGACTTTGCACATATGTTAGTGAGGATGTGCTGCCAAATGATGCTTCATCCTAGTAGGACTTATTTCATATTTATCTGAGAAAGAAACAAACAAGTTTGTTACATTTCCATAAATTGCATCCCCGTTTAAGTGACCACTTTACCTGGGTATAAGGGGGCTGAGGGCATGGCTACAACTGACAAGCGCAAGAGCAGGGCCCACGAAAGCCTTGCTAGTCAGAGTGCATATATGTAATCCTAACCCTAATCCTAATTCCAATGTATATGGGAGATGTTCGGACTTAGTGAACCTTTCGTCTAGCGGGCTTTCCCCATAGGCTAATAACCATGACATTCTTTGTATGAACAGTGCACCCTCTGTTAGGGTCAGGGTTCAGGTATGTAAGAGGGGTATCAATACATAGGGGTGCCAAAACAATCAGCATGAGTTCACATTAAAAAATGTTATCTACTTTCACTGACACTAGTATGAAACAGGAAATAAATTGCTTTAGTGGCATGCTACCACTGGTGGTATTGAGATTAAAAAATGTAGGTTTAAAAAAAATGTATGTTTCTCATATAATTCTGGCAGAGATAGATCTAGGGAAACTACTTAAAACAGTCATGTCTGCTTGGTTTTACAATGTAGTAATCTATGACCATATGCTTGTCACCTGACTATTTTCCACATTGTTGTGCTACAATTGTACATGTATACAGTTTGTTCATATCTATGGCACAAAACCTTTTATAAAAAAAAGGGTATCAAAAAAGAAAAACATGAAAAAGTTTATAAAAAAAAAAAAAATCTGTAACTTTAAGCCTTTCATGAAAAGTGGAGTGTTACGAACATTATGCAGAAGCTGCGCTAACTCTCTCCATTTTCCTTTAAATGCATAGGCTACATGGTTTACATGTTCTGCTTCTACAACTCATGGTAATTCTGCTTATACAACTCATGTTAAAACAAATTATGCAAATCACACCCTTGTCAGTATTTATCTGCTCAGAATGATTCCTTTTAAGGATGCAAAGTGAATTTTAATGAGTCTCAAGCTCACCATGTAAAGACTATAATATGTGCATGCATAATATTCCTGTACACAGCTGGAAATGTTGGGAGATAAATGTACATACCGACAAAGAATGTAGCTCAATTCAGTTCCATCATGAGAGGATTTGATCAGTAACACTACTTTAGAAAACAAATTATTTATACATTATTACTTCTACAAAATAAAAAGTAGCAAGTGCAATACTGTTAAAGTATGATACTCATCTGTTGTTGCAAATAGAATTCCAGGAAAATTAAACAAAGGTAGGCTATAAATAAGTCAACCTTGTTATAATTTAAAACAACAGAAAAGAAATAATTAAAAAGAGACAAAAAATGAAAATATACTGAGGATTAAATTTATACAGTGAGCAAATCACAGATGAGTTAAAATTACAAAAATAAGCAAGGAGCAAAACTTCATTTAAAGGACTAAAACTCCAAAACACACACTGGCAGCAGCTATGTGCCCACTTGGACTGTGAGAATGATCATGGAATGAATATATTGTGAAGGATTTGCTGTCAAAAAATATCATATGGACATTAGCCATTGGACACTTAAAAGCAAAGTCAGCTGATGGGAACTGGTCCACTAAATTGGTCCGTCTGAAGGCCCTGCAGATTGGCATATAGCCCACTTGAAGGCTTCATCAGTTGAGGAACCAATTCAAAGTCAAGTCTAAGTGGGGAAAAACCAGTGTTCCAAGGAAAAACCCACATACCACAAGTGGGATTCAAACCCAAGCCATTGTGAAACAGTGAAGACAGCAGTGCAAATAGCTGCCAACCCATGGGTTGGCCCTGAGCACAGGCAGCATACTTGCCAACTCTATCGATACCGTAAGGGGACAAATTGTAGGCCTACCATATCAGGAACATATGGTAGGCCTATGTACAAAAGCAACACCATACACTTGTTTGAAGCTGTTATGTGATTCTGCACACTTGTACATATGTGTGCATTTGATTTCTATATGGTTATTCCTACAAAATATTTCATAAAATACATAATAATATGTCTCCTTATGCATACAAAATACCATACAAAGTATGCACCAAATCACATACTTTCACATTAAAAAACACAAAAGCTTCTCACCCCGGGAAGGGGACACCCCCTCCCACACCCTTCCCCTCATGAGCAAGCGCGCTCAGGCTCGGTCGCTTTGCTTCCCTCGCAAAATCTACCACTTCGCCCCCTTTGACAAATTTCTGGCTACGCGCCTGGTCATGTGTGTCCCCCCCACACTTCAATATGGATGGACGCCCCTGGTTGTGCCCATGTGCAAGGTATGCCATGACATAGTATTCTGTTGCCTAACTGATATACATCATTTTGTGTCAGGAAGAGTACATAGGCTACTTCATAGCCATACAGATGAGCTACTAACTTGATCCAGTTCAAGGTAGGTTAGGCTAGCATGCTAACTTCATGTTCCTCATGTACACTAGGATTTACAAAGAGGTTTGGTAGGGAATTAGGTCAGGGTGACCAGACGTCCCGTAAAATACGGGATTGTCGCATATTTGGTTTATTTGTCCCGCGTCCCATATTGAACCTCCACGGGACGCCTATTTGTCCCGTATTTTCATGTTGCTGAAGGGGGTTCTTTACAAAATAGACACAAAAAAAAGGAGACACAACTCTGGTAGAATGGACGGATACAGCTACTGCAAGGAAAATTGAAATCTACTGTAGAGTGCTTTAGCAGCTTTTCAAAGCCTGCTCAACCCCACATGTTTATGTATTACAATTGTGGGTCAACATAGGATAGTGTTGAGTTTGTAGTCATTTCCGCAGTTTAGTCCCGCATAACACTGGTGCCTCTGGCATACTAGTCGTAAGTAGCCTGCAGAAATAGTTGTAGTGTGTCCCTGATCACATTAGAACTGCAAATTGTAACTTTTAAGTTCAAGTTCAAGTTCATGAAATTTATATGGCGCACTATTTAAAATAATTATTCTAATGCGCCTTACAAAAGAAAGTAGAAAAACAAAGATTAAGTTGATCTATCAGATACCATCAAAGGCACAGTTAAATAGGTAGGTTTTTAATAAGGACTGAAAATGTTCCAGAGAGCGTGCTGACTTAACTGAAGGGGGCAGATCATTCCATATTAAACTTAGGGCCTTGGACAGCTAGTGCGCGCTCACCAAACGTGGATCTATATCTAGGAACAACCAGATTGAGAGTGGTCTCGGATCTGAGTACATATTTTGTTTTCTTAAAGGAGAACATATTAGAAAGGTAGAGTGGTGCCATATTATGTAGGGCTTTATATACAAGAAGCAGGATCTTGAATCGATTCCTATAGAGCACTGGGAGCCAGTGCAACTCCTTTAGCAAGACTAAGGATGGGAATAACCTGTTCTTGTTAGCAACTAGTTTGGCAGCGTAATTTTGCACACGCTGTATCTTGTACAACATACATTTTGAAATACCAGTTAGCAAAATATTACAATAGTCGATACAGCTATGAACCAGTGCATTCACAAGAGCAATGATAGCGGGCTTGCTCAGGAATTTAGCACACTGCCTAATGTTATAGAGATGGTAAAAAGCAGTTTTACACTTATTATTGACATGATCAGACATAGAAAGACCTTGATCTAACCAAGCTCCTAAGTACTTTACAGATGATGAGACTTTAACAGGGGTGTTGCCAACAAATAATATTTTCAATGTTAAGTTTGGACAATTGTTGGTTTGAACCAAATATAATTTCTTCCATTTTACTGTCATTCATTCTTAGTTTATTGAATGCCATCCAGTTCTTGACATCTTTCAGACACATTTCACACTTTGCGATCGAATCACTTACGTCACTTATTGTCACTTACATCACTTACTTTTATATGACATGGTCTGAGTTTGTTCCATATGCCCAATCTTATAGGCAATTACTCAAAGCTGCATCATCAAAAAGAAATATAACTAGTCTCGTAATTGACATTTTCAACACATTTATGGACCTTGTGATTTATAACTTAGATCACTTTAAGTACGACTTTCTGGTGCTTTGAATGCACTCAAATCCATAAGCTTCGGGGGGCTTTGCCCCTGGACCTCAGCAGGGGCCCTAAGGCGGTCCCCTGGACCCCACCTGATGGGGGCTTCGTGCTACGCGTGCACACAACTCACCTTCCAACCATGCAGTGTCCTAGCTGTATTTTACTTTTCAAAATCTGGTCACCCTGAATTAGGTTAGGTGCAAAGTTAAGTTTAATGCACGTGTTTCCATTAGTCAATACAGTATTACAGAATTCCTGCACAAACAACTGAAATACAGTATCACACGTAAGTTTTTCAAGTTTTAAAGTCCCCATCTCCCCCTAAAAAGTGGAGGGTTCCTTCATTTCTTAAAACCTTAGTGCAAACTCTAGTGCAGTTGAAGTTATAATGGAAACCACAAGCAACTGATAAATGACTGCAACTGACCCAATGTACAAAATCAGAGACTAAACTTTAAAAGCTAGATCAGGTGACTCAGAATGACTCAACAGAAATACATTGGGACTTGAGGTGACTCGAACCTTAACCTTCACATAGACTTAAAATGACTCAACTCAACCTTAAGACTTGACGTCTCAACTGAGTCGACTTAAATTGTTAAAAGACTCAAAATGATTTGAGAGGCTGGACACCCAGTGACTCCAGACTCAACATCAAGTGACTCAATAACAACACTGCCTAGATCGGACAGTTTAAATTCCCAGAATGATCACAACATCCACCAGTGAATTCACTAACTTGGGTTCATTGATGCAAGACTTTCTTGTTTGATGCACAGAAAACCTCAGCTGGAATCAAAAGGTGCACAGCTTTTTCCAGGGTTCGCACACTTTTCTCAAGATAAAATTCAAGCACTTTTCAAGGTATAAATTTGTTTTTCAAGGATGTTATGCTAACACTCTTACAGGATATATTTTCATTTTAAGTGGGACTAGGCTAAGCTTAGGCCCTTATTTTGAAGGAGCGGATTATACGGTCATGTTCAGTGACTAAGCTGGCCGCTAGGGCTGATAGTGTCACCCTCTTCAGATTTTAACAATGTTTTGAGGTTGAAAAGCCCTTCCGATTTATCTTATTCTGGGGTAATTGTGATGAAAACAAGTGTTGCACTTGTCTATTTACGATCCTAAAGGCATTAAACACTTGTTTTACACAAGCAATCTAGGCCTAACACACTATAGCATTGGCACAGTGGAGCCTATACCGGCAAAATTTTGCCGCTTTTCGTTAAGTTCCTAATCGTTTTCTGATCGTAACTTCAAAGGGTTTTGATGGTTTTAAGGTGAATTTGCCACTATTTTAGATGGTATGTAAGATGTCTGTGTATGTGTTTGGTAAGTACAGGCATTCATTTGACATGGTTTTGCAAAATTCAAGCACTTTTCAAGGACTATGATGCAAAAGAATAAAATTCAACTACTTTCAAGGCCTTGAAAATGAATGATTCAAATTAAAGTACTTTCAAGGTTTTCAAGGACCCGAATGAGCCCTGTTTTTCATTAGGCACTCCTCTGCTTAGAGATCCAGACCCTATTTTTGAAACCATAAACTTTGTATCTTTTACCTAATCCAATTAAAACTTGGTCCCTGCCTACCTAGTTGATTGATTCTTGGTGTCATCTCAGCCCTTCTTTAAGTAAATAAAGACTTCCTGTGCATACCCTACACAAAAGATTTAACTGTGCAATGAGAGGACATGTCAATAGCTTATCTGTTGTGTAATCAACTGGACAAAGTTCCTCACTGGTCAGGGATTAAGTGTTATTCTAGAAGTGAGAGTGGTTTCTTACAACAAAGATATGAACAGATAAGTAGGATTTTATTACACCCGACCTCTGTCCCCCTTTGTGAGGTCTGGTCAGGGTGTTCTGATTTCTGAGCTAAGTTCTAATGAAACAGCTGGCCATTTTTAGTAGGATGTCAATTTTTCATGAGGCTCCTCCCAATTTTAAGAATTTTATTTATGACTGAGTGCCATTTGATCTGAACTTTTAGGATTATTTTAAGACATGCTGTTAAAATATTATACTTTCTTTGTTTCATTTCTTTTATAGTATTAAAGGGGAATTTTCATGATCCCAGACAGTTCCAATTCTCCCAACTATGCATCTTCTAGCTCCTCCCATAACTGTATGAGGCTCTTCCTTGTGCAAGAATAAACCTGTTTTATTGCTTAAGGCCATGTCCTGGTGAGCATACAAGGCTATAAAATGTAATAAAAGAACTCTCTCTGCCTTGTGTGGAATGTGAGCTACTCTGCATCTTTCAAATTTTCAAACTTTGATGTCAATCAAAGAGCAGTCACCAACTGAGAATTTTGATATACATACACTAAAAATATACTTTGGGGTGATGACAGTCTGTCTTTAAGTACCCTGGATAAAACCTCAAGAAATCTCTAATGTATATACAGCTGCCTCCCCTTTGTGAGGTCTGGTCAAAGTGTTCTGATTTCTAAGCATGCCAAGTTCTAACATTCTTCCCTGGAGTATTGATGATTTTGTACCCTGGAGTTGAGTTCCACTGCTTTTTGCGACAAACTACCACCTGTAGCGAATGACTGATATCCTCAAAATATATATGTGTGTGTAATTTTAGACAGTTTAGACACTTTAGCAATGTTTGATTGCCTAATGCATAAAGCCCCAAATCCAAATGGCCCCACATGCTTATGCTAGTGACGCCAGTATTTCACTTCTCGCACACAGTAGCTCATAAGTTTAATTTTGGGCTTACCTCTGGTGAATAGGGAGAAATCAAGCATGAAAGGTCTTCAAACTTAGTGAGCTGGTGCACATTTTTGAAAATACTTACCTGGAATATGTATTAGACTTTCAATATGCTTTCCACAAATTTTTTTATAGGTCTTAGGTACTTTGTTTTTCAAGTAACTTCCTCTAAACTTATGCTATCCTAATGTGCATTACATATGGAGATATAAATCATATAGTAATCAAGCCTATACTTTGTTTTACTTATATCATCTCTTTGAACTTGAAGGAGGCTAATCCTGGCAAATACTGGATATCAACCCCATAAGCCTGATATTTGCTCCCTGGAGCTACAAACACTTTATCATGGTAGGTGCCCTTTAGTGGGGAAGGGAGTCACCTATGGACATGACATGTCAGCAATACCATGATATGGGTGGCTCTTATGACTTCCACTTATCTTTGAAGTTAAAGTTTAACTACTAACATATTTTTTCTTACATTTTTATAATTTACAAAGAAAAGACACTGAAAACAGTTTGGTGGCTTTTGTAATCAGACACTGACAAGCATTTGGTATTTGAAATTTTCATACAAACAAATTCAATGGAAATGATCAAACTTTGCTGCATCAAAACTCTACAGTTATTTTGACTCCTTATACTTCAGTCTTGACTCTTGAAGGTTTACCCTTGATGGTCAGTGACTCCTGAAAAAACATGAAGAGTGAAATCCCTGATCCACAAATATGAAAATACACAATTTCAGGTGCAAGCTAAAATAAAATGAGGAGCATCATTTTTTAGTGAATGGCACTCAACTCACCTCAGCAAATATCTTCAAATGTGTGAAGCTTCTTGACATTTCACAGCTACCCCTTCAAACTGGATGCTTTCACCAAATTCCAGGTTCATCATGCTAAAATTAAGTAATGAGAGCATTTTTAAGGAACAATTATCTTGTCCCAGACAGTTAAAATTCTCACAACTAAATTTACTTCTAGTCCCTCCTCCTATTACAAAACTGGTGTCTACTGCATCTCCCACACAAACTAGCTCCAGTGGTCTATACTGGGTTTAAATTGCTCAAGGCCATATTCTACAAAGTACACTTATGTCACTGTGTACGATTTTAATGCTACTATAATTAAACCTGTCAATGCATGCAATGGCATGACTTAACTACCTCACATTCAAAAATATGCACAAGCAAATATGCGAAGCTATTATTCAAGTTTAACTTATGTCCGTTCAATTCAATTCAGTTCAAATCAGGTGTGTAGCTGCATGTGGGGGGCCTGGACCCCCCCCCCAGATGTTTGCTAGGCCCCCAGAAATTGTGTGTGTCCTAATAAAATTTGTAAGAATTAAGGACCGCAGTTAATGCCATGACCCCCCATTTGGTACCTAGGCCCCCCTAAAAATTTCATCTTAGCTACACCCTGGTTCAAATCAGGGCTGGTCATATGACCTAGGTGATCGCCCGTGCCCGCCTACACGCCCGCCATGGAAGCAAAATCACTTGCCAAGGTGTGCAACAAAATGCCCTCCTTAAATTGTGTGCTGGGCAACAAACAGCCCACCTTGAGAAAATATGATCGCCCGTGTGAAAATACAATGCTAAAACCATCAGAATACATGCAGATTAGTACATTAAAAAGACCCCAAAAAAGACTTTCCACGCCAAAATATTAGGCAACGTCTGTAGCGAACACAGCCAGCCGTACAATCTGACAATGCCGCACAAACCAGCATGCCGCACAGCTTGATTTTACATGGTTCGGTTGCACAAGTAAGCTACAGCTTGCTGCATGCATCTTGTACTGCAGAGAGTACTATTTCAAAGTACATCATTTTTGAGTGTCAATTCACTGTCAAACATTACCAAATTTGTCAAAAATGACAAAACCATTGTCCTGACATGTTCAAAAGACTCTCAAACAAGTATCTATATAATACTAACAATTTTTGACTGGAAGGTTTTTCACCATGAGGCAAATTTCTCTGGAGGGGCTTTGCAATTTTGCCGTTGCCTAACGTGTAAAATACATGGACAGGCCTACTAAGATGCTGCAATATGCAGAAGTAGTGTCTGCTTACTCGTAGAGCTACAGGGTCTAAAATTTACCAATCATTTTTGTTTGAAAGTGTTATCAAATGTTGTCTGAGATGTTGGTATGAGAGTTCAGACATATTTATGGCCAGAATAGGTCTTTGCTTGTCAAACCACCTTGAATATTTTCTAAGCCTTTTGCCATACATATTACTGTTACGAGAAGCAAATAGTTTTAGTCTCTTGAAGTCCTTAAAGTGATATGAACATAACACCACCTAAATCCTCATTTAGTTGCTATGTGGGGGTGAAGAATTCATCAGTGACCACCAGACGAAAACATTGTGGCCCGGCCATGGCCCCAACCTAGCTCACCCACTCCTGTTGGAAGATAATGATCAAAGTTATTATCAACCCATATTAAAGGGGAACAAGTATGATTTTTGTGCATACTTCACTTAATTACTCACAAGAAGGACACAAAGCTTTGAGATCAGATCTAACATGTCACTGCCATTTTCCAGACTGTAGGCCTGGGCCCAACTACAGCAGGTGCGGATCCAAGGGGGGGGGGGCTTTCCCGGCCTCAGCCCCCCCCCTTTTCGCCACATCAACAATAACAAATATGCAAAAATTCAATTCAATTCAATTCAATTCAAATTTATTTCTCATATGTTTTACAAAAATTTTCAAAAGTTAAACAACAAGAATTGTAGATTTAAAAACATATGAAGGACACTAGAAAACAGGGAAACTGCTATCAAAGCTAGTGACCAACTTAACAGTTAATACAAATTAAATGACAAAAAACAAAACGGACTTAAACAAAGCAAACGAGAAAAAGAAATTAAACGTACAATTAGCATAATGTTAAGCTAGGAGAATACTGACAGGGACTTTTAGCCCCTCCCCCCCTTTTCGAAATTTCTGGATCCGCGCCTGGACTACACTATGTATCATTGAAGAAGGAATATAGGCCCTACTGTATGGATGTCAGTTGATCTTTGGACCCTTACTGGCATCATTCATGGAGTAGATCCGCCATATGTTACCCTGGACTTGGTCCGCCCAGTGTCCACAGTGGTGCTTATGGTAGAAGGGAATAGAGTACCAACCGTAACCTGAAGGGTGCCATGATGTTGCTAATGGGGGTATTTGTGGCACGATGAGATAAAATCATTTTCATTTTTTGACTGATTTATAACATGATATTAGAAAACATGGCGCCACTGTTTTTGTTATGAGTGTTGCATATCTAAGTTTGGATCTGGCTGGGGTGGGGGGTGCTTCCCCCTAACATTTATTTTCAGAGAGGGTTATTGTCCCATGACCCCCACAATTTGTGCTCCAGGTGATTTGTGGTACGTACTGCCCTTTGCTCATGTCAAAACCTCCCAGTGGTTCCATGGGGTGGTTGAGCCATGCAGGCCTGAGTTTTGCGCAGTTATTGTAATTAAACATGAAAGTGTTCATCCTCATTCTTGTTTTTATTATGCAACAAGGTTTCTTTGCAGTTCAGTTTGTACAATACTGTTATGCTTTTAGCTAAGATAATTTAAATGTCAATTTTATATTTACACAACTGCCCTCCTAAAATCTTGGGTGGGCAACTAGTTGCCCGCCTTGAAGTGAAACAGCTAAAGCAAGGCGGGCAGTTGCTTGCCCTCCTGAAAACTTCTCATGACCAGCCCTGGTTCAAATGTCAATCAAAGTGCAGTCACAAACTGAGGAGAGATATACAGGGTTTAGCATGATTTACCAAATTTACACCTCTATGTTCACATATACCCTAATACTCTCACCCTAACCTAACCCTAACCTATCCCTCTTAACCTAACACTGACCTCAATGTAAACTAAACTTGCTGGTATATAGAAAAGTCAGAACAAAGAGATGACAGAACAGAGTGCATGTTCCAGATTTAACAGCACCTTTAGTCATAAATACATAAGAATAATTAATGATAACATTTCTTATAATACTTTTCTGTCTCACTATTACACTAGCTCACAAGTTCGGGAGATTCTCCCTTTTGGGAAAATCTAGTTGTCTCCCCGATCAGGAGAAAAATTAGCCATGGCTGCCACCATATTGCCTATTTTACCCACAATTCTAGGCATTCTTTGTGTACCTAATCAGTGGCAAATGGTTTTTAGAACCCCCTTGCAAAATTTGTGGGTCTAATGTAATTGAATTAAATGTATATTTGGCAGGTGGCGCCTGAAAAGACACGTCCTAATCATTAGTTCTCCATGCAATTTTGAGAAAAATGTAAGTTTCTGAGTGGTTTTTGTACAATTTACTCACTGCATGTCATATACTGGACTGTGAATTAATTATCAAGAGGTCAATTTTTACAAAGGAGACATTAAAGGTCAAATAAATTCACACGAATTTGAGATGGTATGACTTTTTTAATAATGTGACAATATTTTTGTACCTCAATTGTTTCATACAGAATATCTTCTTGGTTATTTATGTTTTAAACCATAAAGAAAGCCACTGGCCCAATAAAAGAAAACCACTCACAACAAGACATTCTATTTTAATTGTAATTTAAAAGTTTGACTTTGCACTGTCTATACTTTCAATGATTACTGGCGCATAAGTTTTATGGCTACAGTCGCTTGGAAAATGACAAAAGAGAACTCCTAGGTGATAAAAGTAGTCGTACATTTGATAATTTTTGAAAAGGAACTTGGTTTCTATCTGCTCATAGTAAAACTTAGGCGATTGATGCTTGCCAACAGATGTATAACTTGCACAGGAGAAACGAACCCATACTCTTTCACAGATTTGTCAACATCATAGTGTCCACAAACTATTCCATTATTTGGTAAGACTACAGAAAACTAAAATGCTGGAATAGAAATATTTAACAGAAATAGAAAGATTTAGTTGCATATTTTATTTTCACAGTATGATAAATATTAGCTAAATATGTAAACCTGTGACGTAGTCCTGGAGGGACTGATAAGATATAATTTATGCTAAACTTTTGTGTAATCACCTCTTCTGGAAAGCTGTCTTTAAAGGGGATGTGGCATCTCCCAACCAGGAAGTTGCTAGCAACTCCCTATCCAAACATAGTTAGAAATAGCCCTAGAGTTCTAAAATACAGCTGATGGCTGCACTTTGACTGACATTCATTCAAACAATATAGCTCCTCTCTGGTTAGTCAATGATGCCTTTTACAGTCAGTTGTGTTCCCAATTAATCTCACACACAGTGTGTGGCAACACATATGGCCTCAAGCAAATTAAACTCAGTGCAGGTTATGTACTGTGGCTCTATCTTGGAGTTCTAGATGGGAGCTTTCTGTTTAAATTGGAGGAGGGGCTAAAAGTAAACTTTGTCAGGAGAATATGCTGTCTGGGGTGAGATTAGCGAGTCTTTAAGGAAAATACAGTTATATTTTGAAAACATTAACAACACACATACCAAACTGCATACAAGCTGAAACGTAATTAACAGATAATTTATAAAGTGTCAAAAAAATATTGACATGTCACCACTTCACATCATTATTTGTGCATAGCTAATGAGTTACGTCACAAATGCTAAACCTTTGACATTCATCTTCTGACAGGTAAGAGACAAAAAAATATTCTAACCGATTTATTCATTAGGGACTTTTAATCTACAGCTTTACGGAGTAATCGACTGTTTGCTCTATTTGGTTGAATAAATGAAACCAAGAATAAATTTTTGTCACCTTGAACTACAAAAATTAAAATGAGTTCATAACATGGATGGCAAATATCATCCACCAAACTTGTGCGTAATATCTCATTTTTCTTACTTATATACATCAAGCATGGTGAATGAAGGTTCACTGAAGCATGCCAGTCAAGTTGCTGTGAACAATTCGTTTTAACCGTTTTAGCTTAAAAGACAGCTGAGCGTAAAGGGTAACATGGATTAAAGTAAAAATGTGTGGGGAAAATCTGATTACATAAAGCATGCTAGTATGATGGCCTTGGAGCCAGAGACTTTATGATGGCATTGCAAGTCATATGAGGAGGGAAACTAATGATTTTACAAAATCAGGTAATTTCTATGTCCCCTTACAGGGAGACATGGTTCTGTGTGGGGTGACATCTTACCAGGGTGGACAGGTGTTTTCCCAATTTAAAAAATCTCCTTTACTGGCAGGCAATCCTGATGGTATGAATTTTGCTCTGCAATTTCATCTGCCCCAACCATTTGCCTCATATGCCTATGTAGTTCTCCTACTCTAGAGTCCCCCTGTCCCATTCCATTTTAAATATGTTCTGACAACCTGTAAGGAAAGATAGCCCCAACCAATAAGGGAAGATAACAAACCCCTCCAAATGACTTGTTCAGTCTCCTTCAGGTGGCAGCTAATTAGTGCTGATTTAATTAACTGACTTTGAGACACCCAGCTCTACAGAAAGAGGTGTTTGACTCAAAACATTATACACAAGGGGAGTTTCCTGTTCAAGATTATTATCAAAAATAGATGTGTACATCCCACAGGCAGTCCAGCTTATGCCTTTATCATTAACTGTTCATCATAGTTTTCCTAACTGTTAATTACAATAAATATGGTTCACAAGGCTATAGTTTTTCATTACTGTACATTTGGCCACCACTGTGTTAACATTCATCAGAGCAACTGCATGTTGAGCCTATGTTCACTCTGAATATTATGTTCAGTACTGGGCCAGTTTCAGAGCCAGAGGGAGTAATCATGAACTCTGTCTTATGTTCTTTTACTTGATGTCAAAATGGTGAAGAAGTGTAACTTCTCTGTTTGGTAAAAAAATGTTGTAGGCCTACCATCCGCAGTAATGTTCACACTACAAAATAAATTTTAATACAATTTTCCAGACCCCCAAATTTTTCAGGGAATTTTCTTTTGTTTTCTTGTCTCTTTTTTGTTCCATAATATTAGCAGCTGATTGAGACTGTGGATTCACAAAAAGAGAAAAAAAAAGGCCACTTTCCATTTCTAACAGTTCCGAAAAATAATTCATGTCACATATTTGTTTCCAAAAAAGACAATGAACTGTGATGTAAAATGAGTACATTCACTACAACAACTGAAAATATGTAGGAAGATTATAAATGCTCCCTTAAAGAAGGATTTGCATCACCCCAAGTATGACTTTTACTTGGTGGTAAGCCCCGCCCATAATTGTCTTTACTGCTTCTCCTTGTGCAGACACAAACATAGTTCACTGCTCAAGGCCACATCCTGGTGAGCATAAAAAAACCCATGTGTAATCAAAACATTCTCTGTGCATGCTGTGTAATTTGAGCTGTTCTGCATCTTTTGAATTTTGTAACTCTGATGTCAATCAAAGAGTATTCACCAATTGAAACTTCTGCCTGCCCCTGTGTAAAAGCCATACTTAGGGTGATGCAAATCCATCTTTAAGTCTTCAAAATCACTCTCCAAAAGTATTATCCTGGCCCTTAAATATTCGTTAATGGGAAAGGGAGCACCCAGGTAATTTATTCAGAGAAAATCCAAAAAGTCCCCCTGGACATAATTATATTCTACACCTGTTCTTAATAAAGAAATGTACAATATTTCTGACCTATTGTTTACCTCACAGTTTCTAACACTATTTCTCTGTATTCCCACAATCATGTGAAAGCTAACAGCTAGGTACACTTACACTTCAAAGTTAAGAATAATGTCTTCCAGGTAATTCTAATCAAGATTCTAAAGAGCTCTAAGCAAAATCTACTAGAATTTATGAAACCATAGTCACTAAAACACTCAGAAATGTCAAACATCTCACACGTGAACAGGTCAAGTCGTTCTTGGTCCAGTAATTAGCGCACTATCAGTTACTGCCTTATGGCAAAGATGTAAACTGAGATACCAGTAATTTGCCATTACAACTGAAAAGGAAATTCAATTTTTTCGGAGTGAGGGCGACATTTTCTCAGCAGTTTTTACTTTGTTAGGGAAGTGACTGAGATTTGGACCATTTGCCATTAAGTGGCACTTGTTGATGCCTTCTGAAACTGAATCCCCAAAACTTACCTGGCTAGCCCAATGGACTACCAACCAGGTCAGCATCAAGCAGTGTTTCCACAACTCAAACGAAATAAAAATAGTGGCCTCAATTTCCTTGAAATTTGGAACTCTGTTTATTTCCTAAAATTTCCAAGAGCGTTTTCTGCAGCTGAGCTATTTGCTGTGCTCCTAATGGCAAATCTAAAACAAAAGTAAACCAGAAATAAACTATACATATCTAGAATGAAGGGAATGGAAAATTTTCTTTGTTTTGTTTCTCTGGTTTGAATTTAAAGAAAAGGACTCCTCAGTCCAAATTCCTGAATTTTTCCACAATATTCTTTTTTCCCAAAATTACCCCCAAAACAGTTGAATTCCCTGCATTACAGGTTTTTTTGTTAAGTGGAAGTACTGGCCTCAACTTTTATGCTACCAGTCCATATCTTGTTAATCAATAATACTTTTTTTACAGCTTCCTTTTCCTTGCTTTACAAGTCTTCTATTTTTTCAAAAAGCTTTTATCAACTTTGCCTGTGCTGGCCTACATTGATGATTTATGGTTGATGTACTTCAACAAAACCTAGACAAAACTGGGTACCTCACCAGATTATATACAGGATACTTTTTACCTTTATTCAAATCATTCCAGGTCAAAAAACTCTCAGAAATCTTATCTTTCATTGGGAGCCTTTTTTCAGATGTATAGTTGTCTCATTCTGCTATCCTTGTTTGATTTTTAGCCTCTCAAAACCTGACAAACACATCAGTAACTTAGTTACGGTGGTTGAACAGGGATGTACTTTCAAGAGGGACAATCGACATCTCATAATAATATGTCATAATACTTTCACCACTATCTTTTACAGCGAACACTTAAGTTAAGCATACAAACAAAAATATCCTCAACAACAGAAACAACAAAACACAGCCGTCCTTTCAGTATATCCCTTTTTGAACCCCACACGTATCGCACCTCAAAGTAACGGAACACTGCACATTAGTATTATTTCATGATGTGAAGGCTTATCAGTTTTAAGTGAATAATGAAGAAAAGAAAGTCTGTCTCATTAAGAATGGATAAATGATGAGTTTGTAAATGTAATAGGGATTTGTAGGATATTCCCAGTGAGATTTGGTTGACTTTAAAAGTAGTTTTAAATCTGACACATGTCATCTGCATGGCAGCAGTAGATTACCACATGCATACAAGCAGACACTAGTTTACACCAAGTACAACCTCATCTAACTAACTCCACCAAGTACAAGACAGCATTCATCCGCTTTACAGAGCCCTTACAGGCCCACTACTGATGCTGAGTGCCTACTGAACCTAATGCCTTTGTGCTTGGTGCTCAGCATAAACAATGGAGTAGGGAAAACAAGCCAGTGAGCCACAACTGGAAAAAAGGCCGTGGTCATCTCAACTTGAACCAATTGGTTGGAAACTGGGACGTTAAACCTCATCTAACCTAACCTGATGCTAAGTGGGTACATGCAATGTCTTTTGAGGTAATGAGGTGTACAAATCATTAGGTTCTGGGTTTGATCTTTGCCTGGGTCACTTGTGAGTTTTCAACCACACCTGCAATCTACAATTTTCCTACTCAGTATCTGGACTTACCTTCCAGATTGAAACATTTTGAAGTTTGAGTTACATTGCTGAACCAAGTTACCTGACATAAAGCAATAATTCAGCTCCTGCTGGCTTCTCCCACATTTATGATCATGTAAACATCACAAAATATCTGAACTCCTTTAATGCCTTTTAAACTTTAATACTCTGCAAGAAGTATTGAAAGATACATTCCAGACAAAGGTTTAAACTAGGTGAAATTTTTTGCTCTTTAGCAAATTCAGGAGTAACCCCGCATTACCTTGAAAGATCAGCTAATTCTTAAATCATGACAATTTGGCCTTCCTAAAATGGTCAACGTTTACTTTTGAAGTTTTTACCTACCAGTGTGCAGTTGAACAGTGAAGGGGTGGTCATACAATCAGTGGACACAAACACCTTACACAGAACAGCACTGCAGAGTTTGTATGATTTGCAATGGCCTTAGGCTATGGGGTTTGTAACAGGATATACCCCGCCTAGACAAAAGATCAGTGGGGTGTGAAAAACAGCTACTATAGTAACGCCAATGCAGCATGGACATACCTTGTCTAAATGTGTTCAAAACTCTTTTACGATGTTTCAGAATTACATAAATATTCATACTAAGGTAATGGAGATCTTTCATGTACAGGACAATTCAATAACAATTACATACTGTCACACGGTTAGAAGGAGCCATCATCCTTCAAATTTGTGTGACTGAATTTCCTCTTCAGCCTGATCTTCCTGTGAACTTAGCTTAAAGTGTACTGTCCAATGGTTATGCAGTAGTAAAATTTGAAGGAGATTGTACCAGGAAGAGATGGAACAATACTGATAATTGAACCTACAGTGTTCCATTGTGACACATTCCTCTAAATTTCATTTAAATACAACACAGTTTCTTGCTATGGCCGAGTGGGTAAAGGGGGTGGCATTTGAAGCTATGAGGCTTAGCAACCAGGAGGTTTGGGTTTGGAGATCCCTTGTAGGCTCAAAGTAAGGTGGGCTTTTCATCCAAGAACTGGCCTTTTCAAGAGAACCAAATTTGATCTACACTGCTGAGTGGGTTAGCCACCTGGAGTGGAGTTGTAATTCATAAGCCATAGGCTTGTTGCTTAGCACTGTAAAACAGTTGTCCTTCAAGACCTCAAATGTACTTCATTGTCCCATCGGATATGTCACTATCCACGGGCATAAAACTTAAAATGCCCAGTTGAGTAGAAAAGAGAGCTGGTCAGTGAGTGAAGGCAGTGACAAGCCTGTAGCCCCGGGAAGGGGGAGCCTAGAAAATTTCAAGTTGCCATTGCCTTCACACAATTTATGCATCTTGCCTCCCCCTGAAAAAAATATTTTGTTCCCTCCTGAAGCCACCTCGCCCCCTTCAGTACCTGGTCTGGCTATGGGCCTGGGCAGTGACCATGAGAGGAATGGGGGAAGTTACAGTGGACAATGATGTGTTCCCCTCAACAATTTGGTTGGGGGAGACAGTATACACTGCCTTTTTCCCCTCCCCATATTTAGTAAAAAAATTGTAATACTTTCCTGAAGGAGGGTCAAAGTTACAGCACAACCTAATTGATCATGGATGAGCATGTCCCTGTTGTGCATTGTACACTTGCTTGCCTTGGGTGATTTAACCCACATGTATAATGTACATAATAAATGCAAATCATTTTAAATTGTCCATCCACATCTCCAACTCTTCCAATGTCCAATACAAATTGCCACCTATAGACACTTTCTCACTGAGAGCAAATATCTACCCTTGAGGGCTGGAGTAACTGACTGGGTGACCACAGAATGACATGGCCAATGTTTTGACATCACTGAACTGCTGGTGACTGAATGATTTTATTTTGCTTCCAGAGACCACATTCTTCTGTCTAGTAATGTCAGAACACATATTGCCTTCAAGAAATGTTAGTGTAAAATGCCACTGATATTTTCACCAAATCTGAACCAATTTTCCTGTTTAGTTTATTGTTGATCTTAATATATCAATCAAACCAACTCATTGTGTATAATTGTTCAATGATATTTCCCAAAACTATTGACAGATGCTCACTGTGAGCATATTAATGACCAAACAAAAAGGAAAAACTTTTAGTTGGTCCGCTAAATTTTGAAGCCAAGGACAAGCAAGTTTGTCCTGCATTCCTGGGAATATTTTCTCTCAAAGTATGAATGATTGCAACTTAGTATGAATCTGGATCCATTGCAAATCCTAGTCAATCAGACAGATACATAAGTAGCCAATTTTGATTGCAAAGTGTGCATACCACAGGTATGGCTTCCAACACTGACTTTAAAACTGTTTCGTAAGCAAAAGTCCAATCACTACATTAAATTTGCATCTATTTTTTAGATGCTCATTCCATGAAATATGGACAGAACTTCCTTCCTAAAACTATGATGTGACTGAATGTTCAACAAAATAACCCTGATTTTCTACACAAAAAAGTAAGTTTATTTCAACATGTACGTCATCCTGATAAACTTATGGCCAGCTCTAACGTAACTACTATTGTATTTTGTTGAAATTTTCTAAAATTTACTGCATTTTAATAGTATCTGACCCTTTCAAAATGAACCACAGATAAAAGAGCAGAACAAAAGGAGGTGTCAGACCCCTTAAGTAATTCATACTTCTAGCAGTCTCATCAATCTGCCTTAAGAAAAAAATAAGCAGTGACCCCAACCAGTTTTTGCAACATCTTGTATTTCCCTTGCCAGTAACAAACTGATGGCAAACTAAGGAATTATGCTGCCATAATTTGACAATTCAGTGCCAAAAATATTGTCACATAACTGAAAACAGCCATACATGAACTTACAGAGTACACTGTTTTCAATGAGGGTTAGTAGATGGCCTTCTAAGCATACCCAGTTATTACCAGCCAGTTCTGGAGAATTGCCAATGATTACAGGAGAAAAATACATATCTGCATATAGGAATTATCTCAATGGCCCACTCAAAGAATAAACTCCATTTTTACTATTACTGGTTTGAGTTTTCCATTAGATTAGTTGACAAAATCTCTAGACTATTTTTAACAAATACTCCTTTAATTCTTCCCAGTAAACTCTCTTTCTGTGGATGTTATTTAATTCATAGCCTGTTTTGTTTTATTGCAGTCAATACTCGCCCACTCTTAGACTTAATGAAATTCAAATATCAGTCCACAAAAGGTGTTGCATAAATGCCAAAAGTCATCAGCAGTGGGGTTTATCATGTTTTGAAGACAGAAATTTTAAGAATGTAGAATGTTTAGACTCTTATAAGAAGGAATAAATTAAGCACCTGTGTATAAATCTGAAAATCAGGTGGCAATGAATGTCAGGTTACGGATTTCCACAGAAACGGATCATACAAGTGAGCTGTTTCCTGTTTGTTTCAATATCATTGACAGCAAGATGAAAAAGGATTATAGCAAGAGCAACACAAGATTATAAAGTCAAACAGAGCATAAATAATTCAATGCTGCATCAGTGGAGAAGTTTTATTATGCATCTTTACATAATGATCACAACGAACTGTATTTGTAGCCATCCACTGTAGATGATCAAATGGTTTGTGAGCACTTACCAAGGTGAACTGTCTAGACCAAATAGGGTAAATTATAATAAAATTTTGTCTAGGTTAGCTTTACTATGTGTCACATTTACAGAAAGATGGATCAGCAATTATAAACTCATAGCCATCTAGTGCTAATGCTCGAATAATTTATGAATACAGCAGAGCTCGAAATAAGCTTGAAAAAGGGCACAGCCAAAATGAGCAAATTGGCTGTCAGTCTATGTTATTTCATAGGACATTGACTGAGGGGCACCAAGGCCATCAGTAAGGGCCCAACAGCCATGGCTGTCAGTGCTGCCTGTTATTTCGAGCCCTGAGTACAGTACTTGCTAAAATGAACTGTCTACATCAGTGTTCCTGAATCTCTGTGGCAAGGGGGACCACTTCCTACCCCATGAAAAATTTTGTTCACCTCATATAAGCCTATACATAACCCTTGGGTTTATTGTAGAACAGAAGTGTTTTCTGGGGAGACAACACATTACCTAACAATGGCTGAGAAAGGATGGGAAATGCTTCAATTTGGTCTGGATTTTATGCTAAGTTTGAAAATATATCACAGTTCCATATATTTAGTGATTTGAACTGTCTGGAAAAATAAAAATGCCCCAAAATTAAACATTTTACTTACTTAAATTTGTACTATCTTCTTGCATCAACTCTTACAGGGGCCATCCCACTGATTTACTATATCCCTGCCTGCTAACTCATGTGTGGCTTTTTTGTTTGTTACATTATATGACATTTCTGCCTTTGGAATTGTTACATTAATGCAAGATATCTGCCAAGTACTCCTAGGTTTACCCTTCATGTGCTACGCATACGCATACGGTAGAGGGCTTAGGGCTGCAGCTCCCCCATTCCAGCAGAAAACTGGCTATGCTCCTGCAAAATATATACTTTCTTCGGGCAATGATGCATTAAAATTTAGAGCAAAAGTTCTGCAGGCCTCCAACTGGAAGAAGTTCCACATGCTTATAGGGCTATATTTGTGTGCGGAAACATTATGAAATGTGCTCGCAGGGAAAACTCCAAGAAATGTAGTAAAAACAAACTTTTGTGGAGGCAATAGGTAAATATTTCAAAGATTTAACTTTGCTTTAAAATAATAAGGTTGCAGCCACTGCTTACGTCCTTTGTAGATCGGCCATAGACCTTTTTCCAAATAGCAGTTACAAAGGATTGTGGGATAGAGTTTTTGTGTGCATTAATTTTATCAGTGGCATTTTACAGTGGACAGGAATGATGCAGACCAAAACACTATCCCACAATCCTTTGTAATTGCTATTTGGAAAAGGGTCTATGTGACTCCTACCTTGGCAAGGTTTTCCACAAATTTCCTCGGGCAACTTTCACCAGAAGGCTGGGCAACCACTACTCTATCATGCGTGATATCTATTTTTCTGATCTACTAACTACATACACATTGGCAATAAACTGAAATCCCCTCCCCTTCAAAAAAATAAAAATAAATAGAGAAAAGAGAGAAAAGTATCCTGGATTTCTGTCAGATTGATTTTAAGGTAACCCTACTCCTTGGCTCTGATGTAATAATGCACAGAAAGACAACTTGACACATACTCCTTCACCCTCCTTAGTTTTAGGCCATGAAAAACAAGTGTATTTCTGATGGAAAGCATCAAGTTGACCTCAAACTATCTGGAAGCTGATTCTGTTTTCTATCAAATATAAAGCCTGCCAGGTCAGAAGGCAGAAGGCCTCAATCTGATTTATTTCACAGATCACTTGCTCCTTACTTTGCAATCCTTGGCTCATAAATGGAACAAACTGAAAAATCTCTTAACTGCGGCTGAATCTCATCCGAAGAAAAGCACATCTTCAGAGGATGAGTTCACTACTGAATTTTACAGTGCAATAGTTACCCTAGCCATAGATGGCTGTCAGCTGTGACACCCAGGCATGGATCCAGAAATTTCGAAAAGGGGGGCTGAAATCCCCCTTCAGTATTCTCCTAGATTTTCATTATGCTAATTTTTGTGTATTTGTTATTGTTGATGTGGCGAAAAAGGGGGTGGGCTGAGGCCGGGAAAGCCACCCCCCTTGGATCTGCGCCTGGCACCTGCCTAGGCAAAGAGGAATGGGGGCAGGAAAATTGGAGGGAAGATATTATCTGGTAGGGGAGGGGTTGAATGCATGCATCCAAAGTGTACTGCATTGCAGTGGAAGCTGTTTGAAATAAAAATGATTAGCCTAGTCCTGTATCATTTGGGTCAGTTCCCTGTGTACTTCAGGAAGGTATGGGGGGGGGGGGGGAGGAGAAACCAAGAAAAGGGAAATGGCTGTAAACCCTTTCCCCATGGCACTGCCTCTGATGGCTATTTACTTCAAGTCAGCCATGTTGACTCAAGCCAAGGGCCAAAAAGTGAAACAGGAGGGATGAACTAATTACAACACTTCTTCTGTAGAGCGGCCTGGCTAAAACTGAATGGTAACAAAATGATGCTGTGGTCATACGTTCTACAACTATTTTTGACTAGCAATCTACAGACTTTGAGTTTGATTCCTGGTTTCATTAATGATACAACCTTGGACAATGTATTTCATATCAATTGCTTATTTACAAGAGTTGTTTAGCAGCAAACTTACTGAGGAATGTTTCAATCCCGGAAACGGGGAAATATGTGGGACGGCCTTGTTTACGATCTGCCTAGATATTTTCATGGGAATATTTTGAAATTGATATTATCATCTTCTAGGAAATAAATGACACTTCAAGCAGAATGAGACTTCTTTACAGTGTAAATGTCAACTTAAAAATGTTATTGAGACTCCATTGCTAATTTACACCCTTTATTAACACTGTTTTACAATTAAGACTTCAGTGCTACAGGAGGAAGCAAGTTTAAAGAGATGCACTTGACAGGGGTTCTGTTCATAGTGTTTTAAATCTTCCACCCAGATTTCTAAGACAACCATGAGAGAAAAAAGTTTGTCTCATCTAAGATGAATTCAGACTTTAGGGTTTGGTGACATAGTTGGAAATTTGAAGGAAACAAAAACCAAAAACAAAACAGCACAAAACTAGAAAAGAATAAAATTTGCCATCATATACAGTCCACTTTCACTGGGTAATTCTTATTTATTTGTTGTGGAAGAACTGGGGCTTAAGTCAATTGGAGCATCTCCAAAAAAATAAAAAGGAGAGGGGGAAGGGATATGCCCGTCCTCCCCCGGGATTTCCAACTATGCTTATGACAAGATCTTTTACTAAGAAATTAAGAGACATTCATTATTAATATCCACAATATCAGTTTATAAATTCTTACTTCCGAGGAATAACCATTTCGTAAATCCTTAGTGGCTTCTGAGCTTACTGAGATTATACAACAAACCTTGCAAGAAAATTTTAAGAGAAAGGTATGCACGTCAGTGTAATAAAATGTATCAAGAACGTGGGAGAGAATTATACTAAAAGGCCTCAACAAATGATGCCAAAGTAAAGTGACTGTATACAATATCATATTGTTGCTATACCTTCCTGTCTTTTAATGTATTCCTAGACTGTTTGGTGCCTCTATGATAGCTAAAGAAAAGTGAGAAAATGTGTGTGCATGTTTATAAAAGCTTCTAGGTTTCTGGAACAGATCAGTAATTCTGGCTGTAAAATACATTAAAGATATAAATGACAGAAGGCTAAAAAAAGGAAAAACAGTTTGGAGAATGATAGGAAGAAAGAGATAGATACAAAGAAAAAGAAAGAGTCAGTTTTTTATGGAATGGCATTGATACTGTACAGTCTATCATTTCCTGTTGTACATTACGCTAGTTTTCCATATAAATTCATGTGCCACATGTCACATGTGTCACTATCTACATTTCATGTGACACATGACACACATTGCTTTCTATTGGAGTCATATTTCACTTTGCGTCACACTGTCAAGTGGCTGAAATGGTGAATAATCTTTGTTCCAAGGTCCTTTTGTTCTGACATCTCAGTGTTGCAACACCTTAGGGGATAGGGTGAGCAGGTTAGGCTTTGGGGTAAGATTATGTTCGTAGTAACAGATAGAGCTAAAAGCAAAAAGCAATCTATCTTTCTCTGAGAATTAGTAACAATGAAAAAGTGGATCTGTCACTCGAAGCCACATGTCCACATGTATACAGGCTTAACATAAAGCTGTTGGAACAGACATGTCAGAACACAGCTTGGTGTATTAATCTGCCAAAATATACATGTTTGTAAGTGTACTTATGGTTCCCATGTATTTGAGCACAGGTGCAACCCAAAGACCCAGGAAAGATCTATCTTTGGTGGATCATAAAGTGATGTCAAACTTGTGTTTAGAGTATGCTGTATATTCAAATACTTTTGGGAGGTGGAAGTTGTTTTGTCAAGCTGTTAATACCATGATCCCTTGGTCTTTGTTTTTGTGGTTGGAGTATGTGAAATAACATTGATCACAGAATTAGCAAACCCCTATGCAAATTTTATTCACATTACGACCTTCTCAGCCCATAAGAAATACCACCCGAGACCCCTGTTTTTAGCCCAAAACAGGGGAGATTAATTATCAACCCGAGTTTGTAACAATAGCCTCATTGAATGCTCTACTGCACAAATTGGTTCTTAGATAACCACCACTTGACTTCTAAAGGTAGTGGACTACAAATGTTCACAATTGCATATAATGCACTATAAATAGCTTGCACAGTTGACAAGTAGGTCACAATCATACATGGCTGGGTGCAATTAATTGTGTACACTCAAGGGTAAATCCTACTACTGGCAGCACTTTGGTAGTTAGTTTACTATCAAGTGTCAAATTATTATACACTCAATGAATCTCAGGACCAATCTTTAATGGGCTGCATTGGCCATCATGCATACTATTTCCATGCCAGTCAATTTTGGTTGAAGTTATTCTTTGAAATGCAGCCTGAACCAGTGTGCCGCACTGTGACATGAGCCTGGGCCATACTGCTATTCATTTTTCATTATGGTACCACACCAAACTTGAACATAGGGGCACCTGTGACACATGAGTACCTACGACAAGGGCTGTACAGAAGCTGACACTTTTGTTTCTCCATTCACACATGTGACACATGCACTGTGACACATGAATCTTAATGGAATGCCAGCCAGAACACTTCTAACCATTGAAACATAGAGCAGTCAACTGTGTAATTGTCTAATTTGCATTCATTAACAATTGCCACAAACTTCTATGAGCATACCCTCTTGAACACATTTAACCAGTTTTCACTTACCAGAAGCAACTTCTGAACATGAAACTTAATTGTAGCAGTGTCACAAGAGTTAGCCATATTGTCAGAAATGATTTGGCAAAAATAATATCAGCTGAATTTTTTGCACAGTTTAGTGAGTTTACTTAAGAAGTTTATATGGAATTTAAAGTAAACTGCAAAAGTAAGACAATTTTCCTATGACAACACATGCTCCCTCTTCCATTACATAAGGATGATAACCAGATACACCACTTTGACTGGTTCCATTACGATCTTCTAAGCCCATAAGGAATTCCACCCGAGACCCCTGTTTTTGGCCAAAAACAGGGGAGATTAAATATCTACCCGAGTTTGTAACATTAGCCTCATTGAACGCTCTACTGCACAAATTGGTTCTTAGATAACCACCAGTTGACTTCCAAAGGTAGTGGACCACAAATGTTCACAATAGCATATAATGCACTGTAAATAGCTTGTACAGTTGGTCAGTATGTCTACAATGACATATGGCTGGGTGCAATTAATTGTGTGCACTCAAGGGTAAATCCTACTACTGGTTGCACTTTTGGTAGTTAGTTTACTATCAAGTGTCAAATTATTACACCCTCAATGAATCTCAGGACCAATCTTTAATGGGCTGCATTGGCCATCATGTCTTTAAGGTGCTTAAATAGTAAACTGCTAGGCCAACTTAGCTTACTGTATTAGGGCAAGTAAACACACTCATGATGACCAATCCAGCCCATTATAGAACAGTCCTCAAATTCACTGGAGGAGTATACTAACTACCGAGAGTACACCAGTAGTAGGATTCACCCTTGCAAGCACATAATTAATTGACCCAGCCATTGTATGGTTGTAGCCACAGATCTGCTCTACCAACCAACTGCATACCAACAATGCTCAGTATAGTGCATACTGTATGCTATATTATGTACTTTTGTACTCAATTAGTCTCTACTTACTCTTGGAAGGTAATTGGCTGTTATTTAAGAACCAATTTGTGCAGTACAGCATTCAATGGGGGCTAATGTTACACTCTGGCAGATATTTAATCTCCTGGTTTTTTTGGCCAAAAACAGAGGACTTGAGAGTAGTTCCTTGTGGGCTGAAGATTGTAATGTTGATTTGTACCATATCACATTGAGTCAGAATGTGCACAACAGCAGCATGTGCAGAATGTGCATGGATATACATATAGGCGTGTGCTGCACTATCACAACATGTATGCTTCAATGTCAATGGCAACCAATATTGCCATGACCTGCATAATTCACTTGACCTTCAGAACATTTTTCTACATGTGAATGCAGATTCTAGGATATGCTCAGTTTCAACATCACTACACAAGTCTTGTGAGTTACAATATGCTATATTGAATGTGCTAGAAAAGCTGTTTTTTCAGACCCCACCACTGTATTGTCTAAGTGGGGTATATCAAGTTACCAATCCTATTACCTAAGGGTATAGCAAGTGTAAACCCTGCAGTGCATATATGTGGAGAATGTTTATGTCAATCGGGTCTTTGAGATCATTGCTCCACCTGAACAGCAAACATGGGCAAAACTTGGACAGTACATTAGGCACTCTGCTTATCCAAACCCTATGAGCCACAACTGGAAAAAAAGCCGTGGTCCTCTCGACTTGAACCAATTGGTTGGAAACTGGGACGTTAAACCTCATCTAACCTAACCTAACCAAACCCTATTTTTGGAACTGTAAACATTTTTTCTGTCACCTATCCAATTAAACTTGGTCCCTTCTTACATAGTTGATTGATTCCTGGTGACAATGCAGCCCTTCTTTAAGGAAATAAAGAATTCCTGTGCATACCCTACAGAAAAGATTTAACTGTGCTATGAGAGGACTATGTCAATAGCTTATTCATTGTGTAATCAACTGGACAAAGTTCCTCACTGGTCAGGGATTAAGTGTTATTCTAGGAGTGATAGTGTTTTCTTACAACAAAGAAATGGACAGATCAGTAGGATTTTATTACACCCGACCTCTGTCCCCCTTTGTGAGGTCTGGTCAGGGTGTTCTGATTTTTGAGCTAAGTTCTAATGAAACAGCTGGCCATTTTTAGTAGGATTTTTCATGAGGCTCCTCCCAATTTTAAGAATTTATTTGTGACTGAGTGCCATTTGATCTGAACTTTTAGGATTGTTTTAAGACATGCTGTTAAAATATTATACTTTCTTTGTTTTATTTCTTTTATATTAATAAGTACCCTGGATAAAACCTCAAGAAATCTCTAATGTATGTACAGCTGTAAGCATGTATTTGGCTTTTTCTGTTGGCAAAATTGATTTTGGAGAACTTATGTACGTTAAGGACTTTTTACCCTTTGTTTTATGCTCACAACTGCATGCTTTTGTCAATCTTGATTGACATTTTTTATAAATTTTTATGAACTACAGCTTTCCTTGGAATCAACTGAATTTTCAATACTGTGAAAAATATGCAAAAATATAATATTTTGAAGTCTACATTTAATGTTGTATGGAAGTTTTTTATGAAGTATTCTAATACAATTTGTTTTGAAAAATGGGAAGTCTCCTTCAAAGAACCCTTGCTTTTTTTAGACTTTCCATGCTTCCTGTCCATTTTATATTCTATATAAATTTTCCATTGCTGTTTTCAAAAAGCTGTTCGTATTGATTCATTTGAATGTACATTATGTACGTGGAAGTGAAATTATAAACAAACAAATAAACAAATGGTTCCTTGGGCATTGTTCTTCGTGTGGTTACAAGTTCTCTTCAGCTGACACTACACTTCTTTGACATTGGCAGTTCTGCACTTAAACCGCTAAGAAGCCTGTATATAGTACACACCTTCTGATGTCAAAATACCCATTGGTAGGCTAGTTATCGAAAGTTTTAAGCTGCTGTGGTCAGGGTTGTCACCGGGCCAAACTTAGTGCCGGGTAATTCTTGACTGTGACCCTTTAGGGAACACCGTCCTCAGATTCAGAGAAGGTGTGGATATTTCTCTGCACTCTTAATTAATGCTCCAATTGGCTGTCTCATTCTGAGATTAATGTTACATCCAAATTTCTTTCAAAAATCATAAAATTATAGTACCATTATTGAGAAATGTGCTGGGCAGAATGTTTTTATTTTAACATGAGCGGCGGGTGCAATTCACTAGTCCTGGGCGGGGATGCCCAGTGCCGTCCAGCGTAGTGACATCCCTAGCTGTGGTATATATGTTCCTGTGTCAATTATGACTTCACTGTAGGAGTCCAGACTCCATTTAGAGTAGCAACTGATATGGCCACACATACCTGACTACAAAAAGTATAAGAGGAGCCATGCAAAAAAAAAAACGTTATGGAGGGGGGAAGGTGAAAAGTTGCATAATCAAAGGCAAAGTGCTATATTTTTCGAAAACAGTATAAAACTCTTCATATTAACTTGGCATGTGAAGGGTTTTCATATGCATTTTCAGATAAAATCATATGACACCCTTGACAAAATCTGGGGAAGCACCTGGGCCCCCTGGGTCCCAATGGGCACGACACCACCGGTACAGTATCTTCGATGATGAAGTGACAACAGCAACGTGTACTACTACTAACCTCCACTGGCAAAACTGTGAATTACAGCAGGACCAATTGCACTCACACAAAATCCCAGAGAACATATCCAGGCTATCCATGAACATGAATTTGTATCCTATTAAGGTTAATATTCTACTTTTTCATCACTTACATTTTGTTTGAAACTAAGGTGACCCAACGACCAAGGCTAAAACCAAGCAGCTACTCCCAAACAGAGTACATGATCTGGATACAAAGCTGAACATGACCAACTGTACAGCCCTAAGGTAAAGAATCAGAATTTGTCCAGGTATGTCCGCTGAAAAGAACAAGTAAGAACTTTTCTTTCATAAGCTCAAACTGCCACGCGGCTGAATGACAAAGACAAATTTCCAAAGGGTACAGCTGTAAACTTGTCTCAGAACAGACACCGTCATATATTGTACATCATGTTAGTCAAAGTGCTGACCAAATTCCCATAATTGTCATTCATAAATTTATAACTCCCAACAAATTGGTATGTCTTATTTTTAAAGTTGTAATATTGCAAGGCCAATGGCACAAACCATGCAGAAACTCCCTGTTGGAATGAAAGAGAAAATGCAGTCATCCCAATTTAAAGTAATACCCTGGTATCCTACTTCATGAATGATTCTATTAAACATCAGTGTCACAAAGTTTTGTTACTTTATTTTTAAATTCATGCAAAATTAAATAACTCTTTGTTTCATCACATATATTCAATATTTTGTTTGGAAATACCAGGAAAGATACGAAGGAAACGAGGAGGTTTATAAGATTTAGTTGAGGTTTAAAAATAAATTTTGGGCAACTGCTTTCTCCCTTTAAACTATGCCCCCAGATGTAAAAGAAAACTGAATGTGATCAACTGTAATGGTATGACAACTAGTTACCAGTGGAAAATTTTGTAAATATTTATGAAATTAACTAGCTACAGGGTATTAATCAGCTGGCAAAAAAATTATTTTTTCACTTCAATTCCATTCAGATTTATTGAAAAAAAATAATTTCAGAAGGTATACATTAACTATATATTCATTGCACTTCGGGGCTATTCCATCAGTACATAAAAGCTTCATGCATGTATAACTCCTCATCTTAAAGAAGGCTTAAAGGCTAAATGTATTTTCTGTATCTAAAAAGAGGAGCTAAACATTCTAATAAAATTGCCTTTAATATCTATTCGTTTATGTTTCTCAATAATTTTCTTTTACAATTATTTCCTTATTCCCAGCTGCAATCATCCCTCATCATTTCAAATACATCAGCAAATACGTACAAACATTATTTCTTCATTATGGTAAAACAGGCTATACAATCTCTTTTTGCACATGTAGAATTGTTCTCTCGATCTTCTGCATGTCTGCACTTCGCCATGTCAAGGACAATTTCCACGTTATCTACAGCCATTAGGTGAATTTTTCTACTTCCACTCTGGTGGCAATTCATATAAAAAGCTAAAAAAGAAGAAATAAAGATTTTCTTGTTGATTATGATAGATTCATTGTGATGAGACTGAATTTTATGGGCAACACCCTCATTGGCATACGATAGTAAGAGTCAGGTGTTACAGAGGCACAGATGGGGCTCTAAAGGGCTTTGGAAGGACACTCATTCTGTACAAAGTTGATGTGGATTGGAAAGAGACCAATGTTCAATATCATTCTGACAACCATGTAGCCAGGAATTATGACACAGAGGAAAGGGGAGAAGGGTGGCATAACCACTTCAGGATGGGAACTGACCAGGATTTTTCTTTACAGCCCTCAACTGGCAATCAACTTTATACAGGGGACACAGTCTGTATAGTGACATGTCCCCTGTCTGGCCATGGGTCTACATCATTACAAACATGGACAACTACTACTGTCTTTATTTATACTATTTTTCATTAACTAACACTGTTTCATGATACATCAAAAGTCCTTTTTGATTTAATTACATTTTATTTTGTGACACAGGGACACTAGTTAACTGCACACTATAACCTTTTGTGCAAAAAATTAATTCTCTTCTGCTGTGACAATTACTTTTCCATAATATGATACTGTGTTATAGATGCTACTGGGATACATGAACACAATTTTGTGATATATGATACATTTTTAGTACATTTAAACTATTCTGTGATGCATTTGGACTATTTTGTGGTACATAGAACCATTTTGTGATACACTGTGAGCATTTAATGGTTGGTCATGTTAACTGAGTTTCTTCACAGGACACAGTTCCATATGGGAGCAAAACCTGTCCTTTGGGTTTCCACCTTCGGCATCCAGCTGTTTGAGAAAAATTATTGTGCCTATTTCACAATGTAATGTGACTATTTCATGATACATAGTACTATTTTGTGATAAATGTTAAGAAACTATTTTGAGTTGATTGAAAACTATTCTGTGATACATTAAGATTATTTAGTGATATATATATTGATAAATCAAGACCATTTTGTTCTACATAGAACTATTTTGTGATACATTATGACTATTTTTGATACACAGCACTATTTTGTGATACATACTAGAGGACTTTTTTTGATAAAATAACACCATTTTGTGCTACATACAGTAAGAAAACTTTGTGATACTATTCTGTGACACACAGTACCATTTTGTGACAGAAATGAAATATTCTAAGTACTACGAAACATCATACTAAAAGCAGGTTTCTTTCTGACCCTGAAAGATTTGCTTTTGAAGTCTGGCATTAAACTTGAATGATCTGTGTCATTATTGTCCCTAAAATTTGTAAAAAGTTTGTCAAATAAATAAATTTTACCTTAATGCATCCACTTTATTTCAGGAAAAAATTACGATGCAAAATTGTATGTGTAAAGCATGATTTAAACTCTCACTGCAACTAGGTGACATGACATTAAAGACCGTCCGATTGCCACTGATGAACATACGGTTCATAAAACATCCTTCAAGGAATATTTATTTCCTTTCACATTCAGGGTAGTATCGCTCTCCAATTTGTCAGAGTGGCATTCTGCTTTCTTACAGTGTCCTGACAGGGCAACATGCATCAATCACGACAAGTTTTTACTTCAAAACAAAACACTGTCCCCCGCTGATTACCCCTCCTCGCTGGAATTTATTGATTGCTATACCTGGGTTTTGTCACTTAAAATGCGCAAAGCCTTTATTGCAACTATGCAAGATTCATCTTAGAAATATCATATTCCTCTACCCATAAAGTAAACCTTTCTTCCCTGCAGTGATGCTTTACGACTAGCCATGAAATTTAACGACTGACGATATCCCATCTGTCAGGAGACGTGACAGAGTGAGTTGATCTCACCTGCCTTTTTAACCTGGTGCAAATAATAATGGGCTTCACTCACGGGAAGGCTGATTTTGCTGGCTTTGGTGTATGGAAAACATCTCCTGGGAGAAGCATAGCAAAATACCTGCCTTTGGACCTCTTAAAATTCAAAGCTTCAGGGGCCTTAGTGGGTTTGAGGAAATGTATAATTGAAGGCTCTTGATGAAGTGCATCTTAATGCTCCACAGGAACAGCAATTTACACAGGTTGATAACATCGCAGGTAAATGATTTTATTGATACTGGACATTGACCTTCAACACACAAAAGGGCAATGAAAAAATTGCTAGTGACAGGAAAGTGAAATAAACTTCTTACTGTAGAATGAATACAGTATGTCCCCAGGTAACCAGGTAAGATTCAGTGAAAGTCTGAGGATGAATATAACCCTAGCCTAAGAGTAAGTGGGATTGGGGTAGGGGGTTGTGGTGTTTAGGGTCATGCTGGCAGTCGGGCACAGCATACTGCTTATTGGACAGAGGGTATTCCTGAAACATTCCACAACAATAGCAAAAACTCTTACATACAATAATTACAGTTAACATCTAAAGATTTGTCTCCAATGGATATTCACATATTTGGTACTTTTTGTATTCCCATGCTTTTTAAGATGTAGAGTTATCCATTCTAAAAATTCTTTATTCATTAAGCCATGGAGTTTCAAGTAGCGACTGCTCTCTGATTAAAGGACTCACTTCTTCAACACAAACAGTTAACATTCCTAAACTTAGTTTACTTCGAGCAGAGGTCCTCCTCAAATTTAACAAAGTACAATCCTTGGAATGTCCAAGACAATTGCCTGTAGCTTAAATTGTTGCCCAAGGCCATATTCTGCTGGACACACCCATCTGCTGTGCAATGCAGGCTACATAGCTCTTACATTGACCAATTGTAGTGGCTTATACTATATCATGAACACTTGCTTTGTTTGCTGTGAAAACCCTAGGGTAAGATTTTTGTAATATTTTGTAAGAATGTATCATGACAAATACCTCACATGAAGACTTCTGCCCAATAGTGGAGCCAAATGCACAATGGGCGTTATGAAATTCTGACTGAAAATTACCTATTTAAGTATTGGTCTGAGAATTAAAAGCCATATCATGTCCAAAACATAATTTTATTTTCAACACCAAGAATGTCAATAAATGTAATACATGAGTTCAGACTTGCAGTACTTCTGGTTGGGTCATAAAGTCAGCTGTGCCTTGACAACTGTCTTGCCCATATTGTACACTTCACCTTTGAACCATTCCCATGATGCATTGTGTGCAGCATATCAGAACTTATCTATAACATTAGCATCTGTATTAGTGCATCGTGCATTTAAGCTTGCCAACTCCTTTAAGTGAACAAATTTTGTGACACTACACATTCCTCATCATATCAGGCAGTTGCTGGAGACCCCTTGTCATAAGTAAACCCTCCTCCCCCACCCCACATGATTAAGACTGATTGTATCTAAAATTTTTTAGCAGAAATATACCACCCTAGATGACCAGAAATGGCACTTCCAGGAAATGTGAATGGAAACTTCAACACCTTAGCAATCCCATAACAGAGAAATTGCCTTTATACAAAAATTTTGCAAAAAGCCATATCTTTTTTCAAAAGCACCATTCTTTAATGAGCAGCAATGTAACTGGTAAGTTCAAGAACAATAAGACTAGTTAACCTGATGACCGGCATCATGGTTTATTATTTAAGGTGAAACTGAAAGGCCCAGACGAAAATTTGTTTAACCAAAAAAAATTTTTTCTTTACTTTCTTTATAAATTATATTCTACACTGATAAGAAGTGTAATGTGTCGTGAATGCTGAGAATTTCCTGACAAAGGTCTTGGGCTCTTCAAAATCTGTGATTTCAGAGGAGTTACAGAATTGGATAGTCTAATTGTGTACCAATTATGACCTGAAGATAACGGCAGTGCTTAAAATTTGAAAGAGCCACACAAGAATTGATCGGTCAGGGTATGAAATCATCCTTTTAAAACAAAGCATCAAAGTGATTAATGGTGGAAATAACAAAAATCGTGTCCTTCTTGAATAGTACCAAATGAATATGGCCAGTAAACTCCTAGATAGTATAGAAGTAACATGGACATGCACATTTTTAAGAAGAAACAACAGCCGTCGTGAATGAACAAAGAACTCCCATGATCCTCAAAACTTCATGTAAAACCTGTCACAATGTCATTTTGTACTCAAAGAGCCATCATTCCTGAAACATTATGTTTAGCCCCTCATACCATCAAATGACATAAGTATGGACACTGACCTATTCACTGAGTTCTAGTCCCTGTGTTCCACTCCTTGTTTGGGTCAGCAACGGTCAACTAAGTGAGAAGCACTTTCTTTCTACTGTCATACATGTTCCATATTTTAAGTACTTGCCTCGATCACTTTTTGGTTTCCCAAGGCCTCATGTACCCGTGAATCAGGTCAACCTATGTCAGGGCCTACTGATGATATGCAAATGCAAAAATGAAAAACCTAGCAACCATCACGTTCAAGAGTAAGTGGGCCTCTGAATAGGTGGCTCGAGCACATTCTCAATCTAGACAAACTGTTCCAAGGAGAAAGTTTAACTGTTCAGTTGCTGGGTCCACTAGAAAAAAAAAACAAATTGGTTCTCCATAACATTTGACAGTGACAGGTTAGAAGGTACCATTTTACCTGCCTGACCAGTGGTAAATTAAAAAGGAGGGGGGGGGGACCAGGCCATGGCCTAAGGCCCTGTCCTTACAGGGGCCTTGCAACCTAAAATGTATAAATTAACACATTCTCACAATTCGTATGAGTGTAATCCTTGACTAACACATCAAGTTTTCAAACATATTTGTTCATGTTCAAACACTGTTACACTACATGTAATGTATTCTGTATTGGTAACAAAATGTAAATCAAAAGTGGAGAACATTTCAATTGAATTGATGAACCCAAATTATTCAGGGCCACACTTCCTATCAGCCCAGGACCCTGTGCACCCTTAATATGCCCATGTCCCTGACATAAGAAGTCTCCATCTAAACAGCACATAAGTCAAGAGAGTAGGGATTAGCACTAAGGCTGGGGATGGGGCCTGTAGCCAGATGTCCCAGTCAAAAATGTTCCATCCTCCACTTTTAGGGAGAGAGCACCCCTACTTGTTACCTCAGTAAATTATATCAAACTTTTCGGAACCTACTCTAGAGATTCAAAACTTTCACATCATGTAACATCTAACAGATATTAAAATGTTGTAAAAGGAGAATAAAACTATCATTTTTCCACGAACCTTTCCAGACAAAATTTCTGACAATCTACGATCAAGTTCAAAAGCACATATTACAAAGCACAAAGTGATGGCTATTAGTGTTTGCACCAGGTCCAAAATTCGGAACCAGGTACCCGAAGTCGATGGTCAGTCGGGTACCCGAAAATATAACTTCTGTTAGGCTACAAGTTTGTTGTAAAGTCATAATAAGAAATTTTGCTTTGCACGTTGATATAATATAACACCAACGTATCTTACGTATGGGCATGACAAGTGTTCTTAGGCGTGTGCGTGATAAATTTTGCCAGGAAAAAGTAACATGTTTGGTGTTCTGTCACACGTGCAATCTATGTTAGTGAAACTTTGGATCCGGGTAGCAATTTCAGAACCGGGTCCTGACATCATCGGTCAGGTACCCGGGTACCCGGTGCAAACACTAATGGCTATAAAAATCTAGGATAAAAATATTGCACATATATATGTACAATATTTTATGCATTTAAAGAAAGTTACACAATTCTCAGCATTTGACTGATAAGTACGGTTACCTTGATATACACATCGTTACTCCACTGAAAATGAATATTTTCAGCATTTACTTTCTTCTCTCAAACATTCTTAATGCTCATTTTAAAGTGGTTAATATAATGGTTTCACAAAAATTCTCATGCATTCAATTTAAAAAGAGATCCATAATCAGTGTTCATAAAAGTTAGCATCACATTGCAAAATGTGACAAACTCTCTGGCACATGTAATGCAATTCTAAAAATGTGTAGCTTATTATGCTACACTGTGATTGCCAATCTAAAAATTACAAGAGAATGATCTGACCACACACAAAGAGGCAAAAATTGCTACACAGTAAGTTGTGCTACTGTAATTCTTATGCTGCTTACAAGTTACAAAAAAATATAGAGCCATAGCCAAGGAACCAGCACATCACCTAACCATTGTGACCCAGCTTTCAATTAAGATATGCTTCCACAACATAAATTAATCTAAAAGATTCGAGAAAGCTGGCCACTGAAGAGGTTGAATTCTGCCTTTATCAGAAAAAAAAAAAATTTCACTAATATAAGAATTAAATTCAAACTATAGCAAAGTCACTATCAAATAAAGCAATTTTGGCATTTGAAATGTTAAATGTACATTAGCTCTGTTACAGATTTTGAAGAAAATCCCAAATGCTGATAACATAGGATCAAGCAACCAATAAATGCTGATTGGACTAGACTGTGCATCAAAGGAGACAAGAATGTTGTATACTACCGAATTAACCACCTGTAAGGTGAAAAAATGATACTGAAAATGTACCTACTATGCAAAAATTCCAGTGGCATAGCAAGAAAATTCTTTATGAAGAGGCTCCTGATTGGTTCATCATTTCATTAAATGAAGGCTTCAGAAACAGAATAGGTATTCAAACTTAAATATTCCAGTGGGGATTGTGGGGTTGTCCCTAAGCCTTCCTTGTTTTAATTTAATTAGCTATGCCATTGAAAAATCCAGCTGGCCAAAGATTAAACAGGGACTTGCCAAAATGTACAAAAAAGGGACCAAAAGTCATATGATAAGTGTTGTGTTGAGAAGTCCTTGGTCATTGTCTTTCATATTCACAGGGTGTTCCTACACATTGTACTCACTCTAGTCTCTAGCTGACGATACTTCCAAGTTACATAGGTAAGACTGAAGGGTTTGCAAAAGGTCTTCACTATCGCTACCACCTGTTCTGGGTAACCAACAATTTTTCATTGTAGTTAGATTTTGGAAGTTTCTGAGAGAGGACCCAGAGGCACTGGAACCTGTCACAACTACCTTCAGACACCCAAAACTAAACCAGCCCCCCCCCCCCAATCACAAGGTTTTGACAAATTTTTGAATACCTGCAGATACGGCTAGCTGTGTTCTAAACCTACTTGCTCAGACTGTCTAAATGTTGACATGCTCAAATTCAAACCTATATATTATAAAAGTCTACAAAGGCCACACCTCAATGATGAGTTTTTTTGTAGCCTATGCATGTAATGTTCATAGTCTATCCATCTTCTAGAGAAATGTTCTATAGTTGATGCCTACAAATGATACAGAATAAATGTTGTCAGATTCTTACTCTGTTTTGGTTAAAATGTGAGAGTTTGGTGACATTCGAAGGGCATTCATGGCAACTGATTTGACCACTGCAGGTTTTCTTTTTTAATATTCACATTTTGAATTTATTTTGAAGGCAAGAGCTACTTGTCCAAAGGGCTTATGAGCACTGTACTTGCCCAAGCCATGAATTGCTTCCCCAGCTGGTAGATGGGGGATTCTGTTGCAGCTTGTCCCCCCTCACTACCGCCCAAAAATCCTGCATCTGCCCTGTTAAGTGCCACCTATGTTGCAGAAAGGTCTCTGTAAAGTGGCTCCATGGTTTACCCTAACCCAAATAAATGCTACAAGTAATTCTACATGAATCATAGGAGATCTAAAAAACAAACTGCAAACTGGAAGCAATACATCCATCAATCTCGGTATATTCCTTTATTTCCAAGACTGAAAACATGGACGTTCATGACCTAAAGGCCTCAAGGTATTATGCTAAGAAACGGTGATCTCGTTCAAAACTGGCATTTTACAATCTGTTTATTCGTATCTTTTTGACATGTACAAATGGAGATTTCCTTCAGGTATGTCGTAAGTGATCTATTTAAAGGCTGCAGAATACAATTTTATTATGCTTCTGGAAGCATGAGTTGCCAAGCTTGGCATGGTCAAGACTTCTTTTGAGACTACAAGACTTATATGTAAAGTATTATCAATCCGCTGATAGGAATACAAGTGTGGAGAAACCTTTCAAAAAATTGTGTCCATCTGCATCAATCCTCTGTGAAGATTGCCAAACAAGCTAGTATGTAATTTGCAAAATGGCATTAAACATCCATCAACTGACAAACAGTTAACAATGCCCCTCAGAGCAAACGTCCACCAGACAAATTCTGTACTAAAGTACTCCTATTTTACCCTCCAATGACCACACCCTAACCTGGTCACATGACAATTCAGTGTAAGCTTTTTAAACCCCAGAAAGATGACAGCATAACATGTAATGGGGATTAGACCATAATTACTTGGCACATGGCTATAGGAGGGAAGTGTCAGGTTCATGGTTTAGACAAACCCCCATTTGTGCCAGCCTCATTTGTACATCATGTAATAACTTCTTTTACCACAGTACTGGTCCAAGGGGTCAGGGAGACTGACAAATCATTTTCCCTTACTGAGACCTCTCCTCTGTCACTTGCATCAGTCATTTCCCACATCATAAAGTAATTATGCTGCTGACATACTATCCTCTCCCAATCTTTCCAGTCCTCTGACCCCCCACACCCCTTTCCAAACCCTAGAGCTTCCAAAAGTCAAAAAAGATCTATGAAAAGGCAGAAAGCATGTTATTTTTTCTGTCCTTTAGTTCAAAAACTGTAACTGTAGATATCTGTTACAAACTTATACATTTCAACCTTTTTGAATTATTTTGTAGAATTCAAGCTCCTTTTTTTTTTCAGTTTACAGCACTGTGCCTTGAGATACTTAAAAGCATCATTAAAGGGCAAATGCTGCCACAACAAGTTGAATAACCGCTCCTTCCCCACTTCCCCCTCTCCTCAATCCCCCTCCCATCACGCTTCTTCTATGGCTTTTACAACACATGACAATATTTGAGTTACTTCTAAAATATTGATGAATGATACTTGTATGGTATAGTATGAGCTACAAAAGATATGTATACAAAGATTTAGTTGATTTTATTCAAAACAAGGCTCACTGCAATCTTTCTCACATAAATAATATTGGAACAATCAAAGTTCTATATAAACCGAGTTAAGGGATTGAATAAAGCATGAAGCTGCCTCTCATTACTGCTCCCTTGTCTGAGATGGTTCCAAGCACTTATTAAGCACGTATGCTGCTTAAAGTGCCTACAAATGCACTTTATGGTTATAATATCTATATTTTGGTTATTATCTGAGAACTTAAATCCAAGGACACTGACTAATTGACCAACTTAATTCTTTAATTAGCCTTATACACCACACAAGTTATTACCATAAGGGGAATTGATCTGCTACTGCCTCAACTTTATTCAAAACAATAGCAAAATGTTACAAATCTCATTTTTTTTTCATTTCAACTATCCTTAACTTTCAGAACAAAACCAAAGAGATACCAATTAAGTAACAAAAACATTTTCACAATTTTAAAAGAGCTCTGTAAATAGGATTCCATATATCACAATTCAATTCACGATACCTGTGTTCATTCTTAATGTATGACCATACATAAGATTATACTGTTGTTCATATACAGAACTATATACAATATACAGTATCAAAATTTTCTTTCCTGCATGCAACTATGTAAATTAGGCGAGTTTTACAACCATGTTAAAAGACAATTTATGCTTCGTCTGGAATGATTGTCATGCAGTAAGTATCCTTAAAATGATCACACACAAAAATGTAAACTGCAGCAAGAACTTAGGGAACTTTAAGTGCGTTCCTAGTTCTGACCTTTGAAACGGCAGATGCAGACGAAAGCTGCAGACAAATTGCATGTGTACGCTATCTTTTATTAAATAGAAGTGAAATGAAGGCTGCTGGGTATGGGATATATTGGGTTAAAAGCAACATTTTCAGAAAGATAAGCTCAGTGGGACCTTGCACTGCACATGGTGTTAATTTAATTGTTAAGATACCAAAAGGGATAGGGGGACAAATAATTAAAAAGAGATTTTGAACTTATTTGGGGAAGCATTATATGTCAGAGTATGGTCACAGTAGTTTAATATGATATTATAAAAGGCAGACTCTTATCACAGGGCATAGGCATATATGCAAAGACATTTCACAACGAGTGGGCAGCAAGGTGTTTGCCCTGAAATTTTCTTTACTCAGGCTGGCAAAGAATCAAGTCAAGAATTTGCCCTGAAATGACACTTGGGTTACCCCTGAGATCAACATTTCTTGCTCGGGGGGGGGGGGGGAGGGGGGGAGGGGCCTGAGGCAGTAGAACTGCCTGGTAGATTACACTTGGCAAGTTAATTTTAAAGTATTCAGCAGGACAGAACTGGCCTTGGACAATGAAAATGCTTCCTATGAGGTGCCAGTGTAAAGACAGCAGAAGTTGGAATCAGAGGAGAGCCTTAAAGACAGACTGTCATCACCCCAAAGTATATTTTTAGTGTATGTATATCAAAATTCTCAGTTGGTGACTGCTGTTTGATTGACATCAAAGTTTGAAAATTTGAAAGATGCAGAGTAGCTCACATTCCACACAAGGCAGAGAGAGTGCATTTATTACATTTTTTAAAGTGACGTTTTGTGAGAATGTAAATCATTTGGAGAAAAGAAACTGACCTTTAAGTTAAGCTGGGTTATGCAGAAAAATCAGTCAACTCATTTGACAACAACCCTGTGGCCAGAGTTCTAATGACACTGATTTGAATCTAAGAGAAACAAAACACTAAAATCATGCATGCCTGACAAACCTTTAGCCTTGTCTTGCTTGGAAGGTTGATAGCTATTATCTATAGTCCTGCAAGTTGCCTGCTAACAAATACGTTTATCACTTCATCTTCTGATATACACACACCACTGACCTCACACCCAGGAAGGACATAAGCATATCAGCTAGTCCTGCACCAATACTGCAAGTAGTTGCTATTACTGATACCGATAATTTTGTTCTCTGTTCCTGCAAGGCTGCGAATACCAATCCGATACCGATATTTGGGAAATAAGAATTCTGCATATTAACCGTAGGCCATCGGGCAAAACAACTAAGTGTTGTTTCATACTGATGAGGTAAACTCTTAGAAATGGAGTTCAAAAATACTCAGAAAGAGTACCATTTTCATGACATATAGAACAATAAATATCAGTTAGAATATATCATCATTTAACGTTAGTTTATTGATACTGATACAGGACAAAATGGGGAATAACGACTGAGACCAATGGCCCATGAATACCAATAATTGGTGGAACACTAATATCAACCAACCCATTTTGTTTATATCTCATCTACCATGGAAGACACTTGTCTCACTCCTACTACTTTACCTTTTATTTCATAAACCAGGGCTTTCAAGTGGTTGTGGGGGGTCGAACCTTTGAACTCCTGGACTTTAGCATTTTCTAAGGTGATTTGTGGCCATTCTAGGGTACAAGCAGTAGGCTTTGCCAAATTACTTGTCCTTAAGATGGCTGTTCTCTAACTCTACTTGTCCACATGAATATATCAACTTGTGCATTTAATCTACCTTAGTAGCCTTTGAACTCCTTTGTGGGGGAGACTTAACTGGGGTTCTAAGTTCTTGCCTGGCGGGCTACAATATTGAATATATAGTGCATTTGCCTGAGTAATATTTTCTCTGGCCCAGCTGTCAAGCAGGGAATTTGCCGTAACTTGACAAGCAGTGAACAATAATTTTGAAGATAAACTTCAACTTGATATTACTGGGGGGAGGGTTGGGGTTTGGGGAGGCTACTGGACTCCCCAGTTTCCAATCCCTCTGGCTCTGATGGCCCTGTGAACTAACAGCTTCTATAAAGCCAGTTCCCATAATTTTCACTTTTTGTGTCAACTGAATTAAGCTGGAACTAAGTAAATTGGACAAACCTCTTTCATGATCCTATCAATAACTGTGTTCCAATCAGTAAATGCATCAAACAGTCATTTTGTTGCCCTTTTTAATATTGTGGAAATTTCTTTTTTTTTGCATCTAAATCCTTATCTTACAGTTTTTGCCTGCTGTCACTGAATATTAAGTATGCACTTTCTTCCAGGAAGCAGATTTGCTTGTTTACTTAAATCAGTGAAAACGGTTTCAACCAGCACAGGTAAAAAGCCAAGCATGGGCAATCCTGACGTCTAAAAATAGCCCTCCAAAAGTACACTCGCAACTGTTTAATAGCTGTTGACAGTAGTGAATTTTCAGTGAAAATCCAAAAATGGACTGGGCCCTGGAAAATGATAAATTCCACTCCTATTTTCAACTGTACCAATAGTCTTCCATGTTTAAAGAAACAACAGAGTTAATTCATGGACCCTGCAAGTTGCTCACTCAAGATATGATAAAGTGGATAAAGTTTGTTGGCTAGCATTCTGAGCAACCCTTCTGCTATTGACAAAATTCGGAGGATGCTGTACATGTCTATGACATGGTATTCTAAAATGTAGGAGCCAGAACTCAAATCTCAAAATTTTCATGTGCTCCTGATGAAACCTGCTCTTGCCCCACAATTCTCACTTAATATACTGCCAACTTGAAATGATCCACTGTTGAGAGCTAAAAGCCATGTCTCTATAAATTATTTACTTGCTTTTCTAAAAATAATTAATTTCTCTCCACTGAAAAGTGCTAGTGCCTTACATTTTCCACTCACAACTATGTAATTCCAATCATTGCTAGCCCACAAGTGATTAGGCTAAGTGCAAACTTAAAGCCCTACCTACAGGCGTGATTTTCAAGAAAATTTACAAGTTGTCCGATGGACAACAATGATGCCAAATTTTGGTTCTCTGATATTTTTTGGGTTGTCCAAATGAAAATGATTGACATACAAAAGATGATCAATTGTATTTGCTGCCATGATGGTAAATAAGAGTGTATTTTAAATTCTGTATGCTTTCCAGTGATCTTTTTCTTTTTGTTTCAATGATGAATGACAGTCCATGCCGTTGTGTCAATACCACTTCTTAAGGGGATTTTAAAACATACTTTCTTGCAATGTACAGTGAACTATTCAATAACAGTTAAAATTTGCTTGTCCATCTGACAAGCTGAAAGAGAGAAAGTGGTTGTCCCATGCAATTTTTACTCATCTCCGACAATAGGACAACAATCAAATTTCAGCCCCACCATGAGTAACATATTCACTACTGGAGCATATGTAAATGCCTTTGAACTATTCATGATTGCAACTAGTTGTGTGTTTTTTATAATTCACTAGACTATGCTGGCCATATCTTGAGGATGTGTATCAAACATATGTAACATGGTATGTGATATCAGAAAATGGTAGCACTCCTTCCTATACATGCAGCATACATGATATGCAGGCCCTGTATGTCTCAAGCCCCTCTTTTGCCCTTTTACTATTCCTCACAAATTTAAATGAATTAACCTTCTTCACTCCTGCCATTTATTCTCAACAGATTCCCAGTGATCTAACACATGGCCACACTTCAAAGCATTTTTGCAAGTATCTTTAAATCTCAGATATGGATGGCCAACAGATCGAAGTCCATAAAATAAGTCACAATGTAGGAGGTCCTCTATGGGTCTATCATCATCCAATCTACAAATTGCCAATGGCAAGCCAGTACAGATGATTTCTGACCAGAATCAGCTCTATGTCCAAAACATCTGCATGACTTAGGACCTCCTCATTGCTGATAAAATAATCCCAGTGGTCTTCAGGATAAGACGAAGATATAATGCTGTTGAACAGTATGGAGCTGTTGCACTTGATGCTGACACAAGGTCCATGATTCACTTCCAAACAACAGAAGTGGCATTAAATATTGGTGTTAGACTTTCATTTTGATCTGTGTTGTAAGATCACGTGAATCAAAAACCCTTTTCTGCAGATGTCCAAAAGCACAAGATGTTACTTGAACATTCTAGATTATTTTATCTATGTAAAACTTACCTAAATTTACACTTGTTGCAGTATACCACACTTCCTACATAATTACACCCTGAATGCAACCTTTGATGAAGTACCAGTATACAACCAGTTGCAATCAGAGACTTACTGTATCAAACACTACTGTTCTTGTTGTGTACGCTTTATATACATCTTAGTACTGCTCATTATTATTCATGACTTGGACTATATCACACTTAAGTTTGAAACTAACATTAAGCCGAGAGCATGAATACCATAAATATGTGTGTGTGTGTGTGTGTATATATATATATATATATATATATATATATATATATATATAACCCTAAATGGTCACTTTGGGCGACACGGTAAAAAATGGTCACTTTGGGCGACAACCAGTTAATTAGATATATTTGCATATTCATGCAGGTAAAAATTAAACAAAAAATGCCTTAATGATCTTCAGGAACGCCCTCAAATTAAATATATGTCCAATTACCTGTGTGACGTACGCACAACGTTTTATTAAATAAAACAGAAATAAATTGGTATTGCGCAATAAGGGTGTGTACACCTAACGTACCAATTTATTACATGCATGATATACACCCCCAAATTTCAAAAGTAAATTAATACACAATGGGATTCTAGTGCAACTTACCCATAGTAACCCCAAACAGAGGGCGCTAGGATACTTTTATATATTTCAAAACTTTTGAAATAACATACAGGGAATGGTTATTATAACGTTGTAAGCATTTAGGCGACACGTATATGTACACCTAATGTCAATGTCGCCTAAAAGTACCATTTTTTCACCCGAAATGTCGCCTAAAGTGACCATTTAGGGAAATATATATATATATATATATATATATAACGCTAGATCCACCTGTTAGGCGAAAGGTCAATACCGCCAATACCAAAGGCGAAATTAAAAACAATAAAATACATAAGCTTACATTTCCCCTTTAGTTTTGAGATATATACATGCACGTTATTTCAATGGCCCCTAAGTCGTTAGTGTTAATGGATACATGTAGGTAAGTTGGTGTACAGTGAAGTAATTGCATAAATATTATGTGGTGAATCTGACTTGCATATAGAGGTATGCATTCCCATATAAAACAGTGTGTAAAACGTTAAGGGGAAGTGGTTTTTTTCGGAGGGTCAAGTTCTCCCAACAGTCACGTTTTTTCATACCATATTTCGCCTAAATCCTAATTTATAGAAATGTATATAGGCCTTAATTTTTTTGAGATTTCCTGGCCAACTGCTATGTGAGATGGGATTAATAGCCAACTGCACTGCGGTATATGATGAAAATGGAATATGAAAATGTTGCAGTTACATAACATGCCAGGATTTCTGGACTGTTTGCAATACATTTATGTAAACATTTATTACTTATTAGTGAAAAGCTCATGGTTCCGAATAAAAAAAAAATTGAAGGAAAAAGAATTGTTCCAAATGAAAAGGGAAAGAGAAATTTTTCAATTTATTTCATTTTCTAGTGCAAACACAAGGGTCTTCCATCTTATGGAAATGTTATACTGTTTTCATGACATGCATTTCTTGTTTGTACAACTCGTTTAGCCACAACAGTACTACGCATAGCTAGACAACTGCATCTGGGGGGAAAAGTGGGGCAGGGTTTCATTTTGTGAGAGTGAGGTACACAATGGAAATTGTACTTTTGAACAATTATTACTACATTCTGTACCTTATGGAGGGAGAGGCAAGGCCTCCAATGTAAAAAATGCCCCCTGTAGCACTACCTCCTGCTGCTACACCCATGAACTACAAACGGTTACCTTAACTCACAAAGTGCCACCTTTTGTTAAGAACTCTTCTACCAATGGAGAATTTGAAACTGTAACTTGAAAACTCACCTTTACCATGCCTTACTGACTGTCATATAGTACTAGCACTTTGAAACTCCATGTGGATAGCACTTTTGAAATTATAAGCACTGTTTTACTAAGTTATTCATTATTACTATATGCTCCGTAGGTTTAGCCTATTATAGTATATAGATCAAGGGTTCACAAGTACTTTCGGCCTAAGGCCACTTTTACTTGACTTTTTAATTTGAAACAACTTTAGTAACCACCACTACATTACACTTTGCTTTCTAATTTAAATTTCTGGCCCCTTTAATCTTCCATAGGCCATTCTAGAGCTTGTGGCAATCTGCAAATGCTTGTGGGCCTCCACATGAGGGCCTGTAGGCTGCAACTTGAGAACCCACAGTAGGTTGGTAAGCATACAATAACCATGGCCAATGGACTGCTTGAAAGAACTTGTTTCACTATGTATAGTATAAGTAATTCCCACTCCCAGTGTACCTATAGTCCACTGAGCAGTTCATCTTGCACTAACAATATGTCAGACATAAAAAATTTCATAATTTTTCAAGAGAGTTGCACAGACCCAACATTTATATATTTATGTTTTTTATTTTAATCATGTTGAAAATATTTTTGTTAAATACTGAATTGTCACATCATTCAGATGTACTGATTGGTTTACATTTGATACTCAATCTAAATTTTCTGTAACATCATGAAAGATATTAAGAAATAAGAGAATTGTAAGACTTCACTGATGTTTCAAAATAAGGTTGGGGATAACTTTTAAATTTTCCCGTTTAATAAAAAGTTTTAACGAAAGGTACCACTTGCCTCATTTAAATTACTTTTGCGTAAAGACAATTATAAAATTTGTATCACATGGAGAAGATGAAATATTGAGCATTAATACACTGCCAAGATGTTTCATATTTATTTGTTTCTCCACCACAATGAACAATGCTACAAAATGTACAGCATTAGAATAACAATGTCATTAATCAGTCATAGTAATGGTGGCAAGTGAACTACAAAACCCTGTTGGGCTTAATATACAGCAGAACACTCCCTTAAAATTTGGAACATTGGAGAAGTTCCAGTGGAAGATAACTATAAGTGCTGAGTATACTGACAGCAGTATTTACCCTAAGACCACCCAAACTACCCTGATCATCCACCCAATGCCATCCTCTAAATAATGATTTGATTTGCTGATTGACAATGATATGATTTGCTTACTGATGTCACTATAATTTTGGTATATATATACTTGTTTATGAACAAGTCAGAGTAGATATTTGCATTGCAAATGACTGGGACATTTGGAAGATGTACAGTAGCTAATAGATCAAAAGTAAGGTTGATATAACGACTTTAGATGCCCTTTAAATTTGGAACACATACAGTAAAAGTGTTCACAAATACCAAACATTGAAAATTTGTAAGTTTTCACTACTGTACTAGTCTACTGCTAATTAAATTTCTCCCTGAAGAAACACAAAATATACAACATGACATGCCAGTACCAGCTATTTTTAAAATACTCTAAAAGATGCAAGCCTCCACAACAAACTATCCAAATCAATTTAAATTTCCAAATACAGCAATACATGTGTGTTTGTCTGATTCTGCTGAGGCCAGACATTGCATATCAATCGAGACAATCAGGCATTCATTCTAACATCCCCAGACATTGCAAGCTGTAACATTAATTATTTTCGAAGAATTCTTAATTTTAAAGCTACAACTGAACGCTTTCAGTAGTGCAAAAAAAAAAAAAAAAATCAAAGGGGAAAAGTGGGGAGGGGAAAGCAAGCAGGGGTCAGACTACACTTAACAACTGTTTTAACACTGAGAGCCCAGGGGCCTGGTTAACAATTTAGTAAGCAACATGGTACAGCATGCATGAGACTGTGACATCTGAAGCAGAGAGCAGAGACATAATTTGTAAAGCTATGTCCCTTATTCTTTCAGACTTGCGTTAACTGACATTTCAAGAGTCTGTTCTTTATGAGGTAGAAACCGGTTTTCAACAGTCCAGGAGATTCTCCCATTTGGGTGAAAACCAAGATTTGGGTGAAAACCAAGATTTGGGTGAAAACCAAGATTTGGGTGAAAACCAAGATCCTCCTGAAGGGGGTAAACTTATGCAACACATTGCACAGGCTTGATAGCCTAACACGACAAGGTTAAGGAATATCCAAAATCACTCACAAACTTGCATTTTTCACAAAAATGGCATGGGGACCCACTGATTAGGGCATGGCCCTTCTGTAGCTATGACAATGCACCTACTGAATAAACATTTAATTTCATTACATTAGACTGACAGCTAATTTTCTGCAAAGTTGGTGAAGAGGTTTAACACACTGCGTACCCTTGTGAAAAGCACGGTTCCTGGATACTCCCCTGGACAACTATCACCCTGACAATTTCCCCCTGGAAAACTCCCCTTGGGACAATCCTCACCAGGGCAATTCTTAATCCAGACAATTCACACCCAGAGAAATTTTCTGGTGGAGAAGTTATTTGCAAGGTTTGAGGTTGGGAACTGTACAAGAAAAGTGTCTGGGGTGGGGAATGCTCGGGTACGAATTGTCCTGTTGAGAGTTTGTCCCAGTGGAAGTTGTCCAGGGAAGAGTTGTCTGGTCAGTCTCGCATATCCCAAGAAGCAAAAGGTCAAGGGTCAAAGGTCAAATTTATTTCACTACAAGCAAAAAGGATGAACCCAGACAACCTTCATAGGAATGATGGGAATCACAGGAATAATGGGAATTTGTATCAAATTTTACTAAAAAGTGGCTACCGTGGCCGGGAACAGAGATTAAAGGTCATGTGGTACAGGTATACATGTCACATGTAAGTTTTTATAGGTTTGTGTCAAAAAATTCTTCTAAACAGCGGGGCCAAATTCCGTCAAAGTTTGTGAGAAAGTGGTCCACGATAAAAAAAATAGTGACTCACAGACTGACAGATGCAAATATCAGAGGTCAAATTAAGTATAAAATGAGTTGACATGAAATCTTAACTGATATGATAAACATGAAAGTGTTCTCGAAGTTTGTAGTAGCATGCTAAATATGGCGTAATGTGAATAATCTAATGTGAAATGTTTTGTGTTCAGATATCAACAAAACTGCCTGCATGAACTGTAGAGGGGAAGTTTTCAAACTTGCAAGAGAATGTGTGCCCTTCATCACACATAAAAGCATGAAGGTCTAGGCTTGACGGAGAAAAGGATGTACAGTACAGGCAGAGACGATTGACATGTAACTCAGATTTTGTGAATGCAAGACTGCTTTGCAATGTCATATATTTAATCATAGAAATGTTAGTAGTTTTTGAGAGGGTTTGTGTCATATCCTATCCACTTTTATTTCCCTTTAAGACATGCCCCCCTTTCCATCCCAATGCCCAACACAAATTGTGACCCTTGATCTATATATCATACAGTTTCAGGCATAGGAAGCTTTTCAAGACACTTAGGACCCATTGACTTTGGTTGCAAGATGTCAGCAGTCAGAATTACTTTTAGTCCTTTCAAGTTTCGGTGCTTAGTTGCTAGCTTGGAGGTAATATTAATACCTAACCCCCTAAAATCACAATAAAGTGGAGGGAATATCAATGAATAGTTAAGAGGTCACTTGGAACAAACAACGCAAGACAAAGGGTGATGCAAGATGACCTTCGCTTGCAGGGCAATAATGACATATTGTACTAAAAGTTTTTCTGTGTTTGGTAGTTAAACTTCAGCACGTGCATTTACACAGTATTGTACCATGCAGCATAGGGAATAACACGCGCAAGTGTAACCGACTTTAATTGATAACAGTGGAACGAGATTGCATTTCCTACTTATGCCAAAATTTACGGGGATTCAGAGTTCTCCACTGGTCTGTTTTCTGTCCGGGGGCTCTTGTGATCGCCATCCTGGGGGAGGGGTCTAAGGAGAGGGGGACATCCCGTCCACTTTGGGAAAATTTTGACAATTTAGGAGGGCTTAGATCGCAAATGGTGCAATCTATGGCCTTGTTCTTAGCCTTCCCTATGACTTCAAATCTGGGCATTTTGAGGTCATTTTTTGCAAATTGCATTTTCTAAATATCTTTGACTTGCAGATCTGAAGCTCCAGTTTCCACTTGGAAGTATTCAAGAATGAAGTAGTTCACTTTAATGGAAATTTCGGGTGAAAATCGGGAAACCTTGGGGACAGTTCAATTGAATGGTTTCATTTAGTGTATGAGTTTGATGGTAACAGATTCCTACTGTGGAAACATATGAAAGAAATGCAGTAGCCTATGTGCATGTTGAATGATATAGGAGCTCAGGTACAAGTGAGCTGGGTTTGCATCTCCGATGTTTTTTTATACATTGCTTGTCATGAGTATTTGAAATCAAATACAAAAGGCAGTTAAATGACTTAGTTGTGGTGTTTGTGATTGAGAGTACAGACAACTTCTTGACCGGGCGGGTCAATTTTCTGTTCGGGCGGCAAAGTTCTGTCCGGGCGCAAAAGTAGTGTGGAAGATTTTGTACGGGCGGAGCCCCCGGACAAAACAGCTAGTGGAGAACACTGGGATTACTTTATCAGAGACTAGCATGTGTCGTATACTTAAATGCACTTTGCTTTTTGTGGAAAAACACTGTTCCACAGAACAGTGGCTTTTGAAAAGTTACTGTTCCAGCACTAAAAGCACTGTTCTCGGAACAGCCGAACAGTGGGAATTTCGACCCCTGCCCCTTCTTCCTATGCCTATGGTTTCAGGATACAAAAGCAGAAATGAAAGGGGTAATTAAGTAATTAAGGTCTAACAGCATTCAGTTGGAAGAATATGTCAGGGCACATAGGCCCATCAAGCAGTGGAATCACTACCAAAATAAGAAACTATAGGCTATCATACAGAAATAATATAAAAAGGCATCAGGGGGTTAAAGCCCTACAGTCATGGCCTCCAGTCCCTCTGGTTATTTCCAGCCCTTCAAACAAATAATTTTCCCTAAGCAAAGGTGAAAAGGTGATCTTCAGGTCGCAAGCCTGCAAACAGCATTTGTAATGATCTGTTAGGCCTATTGCATAAAAAAAAGCCATTGGCTAGCCTATCTAGCACTTAAGCAATGCAATTCTCAAAATTCTTCTAAACAGGAAATGCACTTTGATAACCAATCTACAGAAAAATTCCAAATTGCAACAGAATGCAGTTTACAACCACACAAAGACATAAAAGCAGCTATGCAGAGATGAAAAATGCCATACATAATCACTTTTGTGTAGCACTTCTTACTAGACAAACAAAGTGTGTTAATTTGAAAGGTGCCTGCGGCACAAGTCTTGCCTCCCCCAACACTCCCTTTGGAAAAACTCAAGAGTGAAAAAATTATCACAGTTACTTTCATATTTGAAGCATCCCACATAAAATGATGGAGCCTCTCCTAAGTCCCCTTTCAAAGTTTTCTGGCTACAATCTTGGTTCAGACAAAGTATTAATTATTTGATGTCTGTGGACAAGTTAATTGCCTCAGGGGGTCTCAACAAGACACTTCAATTTGAAGTTGTATACCACTATCCAACTCGTGGCTCTTTTTCATCGTGTGGCAAATTTCTGTTATTGAAATGCATGTCAGATAACTTCTTGCTTCTTTCATATGAAACTTTTATGTCTAAAACATGAAAAATTAGTTTAGGGGAATAAGAGGAGATTAAATAGATCTGGCTCTTAAAATGAGGTTGAAACTATTGTTTTATTCCATTTTAAAGGTGTACTTCTCTGCTTTTAATCTAAACCCTAAGATGAACAGAATCTGTTGCCCTGTAAGAAGCTCTGGGGCTATTTTTCAGTCCCCAGCCCATTCTATTCCTTTAAGCCCCCAGCCCCCACAAATCAAATGACACACATACCACTTGCCCTTACTCTTCAAAAGCTAATTACAAGCAGCATCTCCTTGACAACCCTAATACCTGTGGTAGTATTTTTTGTAATTTTTTTTCAGCTTATTTCTTCTTTCTACTGTTCTTCTTTTGTTCTTTTTCCGTTTTCTTTTTGCTTAATTTTAAGTCTTGCATTATTCAATTGAGGCAGAAGCAAGAAATTCATCTAGCATGGTAGTAAGACAAGCAACAGTGCCCTCTCCTGTTTGGTACCCTACACCCAAAATTCTTTTGGGGTGGGGTATACCCACCGCCTGTCCCAAAGACAACTGCCATACTTCACTTCTGGTATCTTCATGATAAAAAGTTAGTGCATGGTACATTTGACTATTGAACTGTATAACAAGTATACCGTACTGTTTTCTCCTGTTTGAATACAACTAACTTTATCTGCAGCATCCTTAAGCCCCTTCTACATCAATCACACATTTGTCCAAAACATCATCAAACATTTATATGACGATGCTCACGGACACACATATGATCGTGTGGACTGCTTTCCCAACAAATATGAGCAACGTCCAACATGTATGAAGGTGTTCAAACTTTTAACTGCAGGTTTCATTTTCCCAGTGTTCAAACAATTGTATGGTGACGCTCATGGCCAAATGCACGATCATGTAGACAGGCCTTTAGTTTTCTCAAAACAAAACAGATCAATCTGAACATGCCCACAGTAACCATGAATCTCTTTATGCACTTCTAAATTAGTAAACTGAATTCCCGCTCCTATCATAATCATGCAACTCTATTTCCTTGACAAGTAAAATGCTAGATGCTCTGAAGTTGTAAAAGCCAAGATATTGCAAATTGACTAAAACTGCTCTAATATTAAGAAATTTCAAAAAAAGATGAGAATATTTCTTAAAAGATACCTAACAGCTTTTTGAGATGGCTAATGAGTCATCCTCGTAAGATCTTGCACGCAACAAGTCCATCTTGCTGGAGATTTCGGAAAGATGAGTTAACGATGCTACTTCTGACGCAAAAGCTCAGCCAGACATGCAAATGATATTCAAGTTAAAGCAAGTGATGCAAGCAAGCAAAATGATCCAATCTTTCTCATGATAGAAAAGAGTGATCTTCAGCCTGCTAGTGTCACGTTCCGTTCGTCAAAAGTGTCTCAATCTTATGAGGTGATGGGCTGGCAACAATGCGGCAGCCACATGGCCTAGCTCTACAAAAGGAATATACACTACGACCATGACCAAATATGAATCACAAATTTGTTTGTAGCTTTCATTTTGTTTCAAATATGAGGCCCTGCAATGAAACCATGCCGCCTGATTTTTATGTGTTACACAATTAAAGCCGCAGACAGCAGCCGAGCTCTGGTGCCTATCACTTATAAGGAGAGAAAACTGGGAATTAGCATAATGAATCTCTCTCAGCAGGTTTGAAATGCCTGATGGAAGCAGACTGTAATTCTATATGACATTTTAATCACATGTTGCAGCTAGACCTTGGTGAGGGTATCAATTTCTCCTCCCAGCCCTCCTTGGAGAGTGTCGAGATGAAGACAAAACGAAAATAAGGGGGAAAAGTAAGCAGAAAGTTGACATCCATATGAAATGATAAATGTTGTTCAACTGTCTCTGCCCTGAATCTAAGACTAGTCATTATTTTGAAGGACTGGCTCTGTTAACTGCATTATCAAAAATTTCTAATCAATTGGTCTTGCTGCAGCATGAAATGTGGCTGAGGGGATTTGGCAGGAACATCCACCTCCCTGAAAGATGTAGAGACCATGGCGAGACTATTTCACCCCAGAGGAAGGAGAAACAAAATGATTGCATACAGCCAAGAGGTCCCACCTGCAGTGTGCTGGGAGCATTGATCAATGTCTTCCAGTTTTCCCAATGTCTTCCAGATGGATTGATTACTCTATCAAAAATACAAGGCCAGAGGAGGACATAGTTGATACTTAGCCTGTGTGTTGCAAGACATAACACAAAGTGCAGGAGCAGTATGGTGCAGAAATTCAAAGTACCTGTGTGAGGCTAAACTGGCAGTTGCCGACAGGTGGTTAACCTTCTGGAAATGCTTCCATGCCATGAATGGAAACAAACCTCTGGGTCTCAGAAGTTCCACATCTGAAAATTTTGTAATCTTGAAGATTTTGGCACTTGGCAGTACATTTTTTTTTTTTTTTTGTACATATGGGCAATTACATTATACTACATTAGTTTCATTTGTTTTATTATCTTCAGGGCTAATCCTTAGATGTGCAGAGATAGCCTAAAAATTTTCATAGGACCTACACAGAAATATTTTTTCAAAATTGAGGTAGCAAGATGAAAATTTTTAGGCTATCCCTGTACATCTAAGGATTAGCCCTGAATATAATAAAACATATGAAACTAACATAGAATGGAAATTAACCCTTATGTGATGCTAACGTGTTGGTTTACTGCGTAATTGCCCTTATGCATGACAACATGTCAAACATTGTGGGAATTTTGACTTGCCTCATACAGAATACATGTTTTCCAGCCCTGCTTGCAGCTGAGAAGCTAGGGTGCTGACTACAGTTATAAGGTACCGTACTAATACTCTTTGACTGAATTCAACAAATTGGTTCAATTTGAATTAATGCATTTGTAATCACAGAGGATGGTACTTGTATACTTACCGAGAGTGTTGTCATACTGTGTATGTTACATCCTTAACCGCCTTACAGCACATATCAGACGCAAGTCATGATACATTAGAGGACAAATTAGAAATTTTTAGAACTCTCTGAATTGCTCAAACCACCAACTTAACACATGTAAAGGCTGAGTGTACATACTGTCCTTCTAACTATTCTACCACATTGCATCTATGTAGATGGCCTTTATTTTCCTAGATGGTCTCTGGGTATTACCATCTTGTTCATTCATGACATATTAACCTTACCTTCACTGAACTGTGATAAAATTTCAATTCCCTAGTGGAACCTGATGCATCTGCTTTATTAACCATGTGATTCTCTCAGAAAAGGGAAGGTTTTTGCTGCACTGGTAGTATAAAGCTACCATACACACTATGATTACTAAAAACTGATTACTTTAACGAGGCGTTAAACCCTATCTATCTAACAATTCATGAGTTTAATTATATGAGACTTATGATCAGACAAAAGAAAATATTTAGGCCCAGCATAAGTGCACAAATTATATTGGATGTGAAGTACTGGCATTTCAGTTAAAGTTCACTGATGCTGATGCAGGACAAATATGAGGAATGTTGGCCCACAAAGATATTTCATTGGCAATAATGGGTCTACTACTTAACTTGGTAGTGAAACATGCAAAATTAGTTCAATCAATCCATAAATTCCATTTAAGTTCCTCCAAGCAGGGAGTTGTTGCAACTCCCTGGTCCAAGATCATTCTCCCACAAAGCAAATATGCTAGAACTGTCCATACTCTGGTCACCTTGCAATGTAACAATTGTTAATTTGTATATCAATTCTACATGTGAATGACAGTTCTCTACTAATTGAGAATAATCCCTTTGTACTACTAAAATGATGGTGCACAGGTAATATTCATGGAATGGCACATTGCTACTCTGGCTCTACTAGATGGCGAGAAGGTAGTATAATGTGCAAACAGTACTCCAAAACTATCAGGATAAATCTGATAGGCCTACTATGCTGCTGCAGATACAATCTTTCAGTATTAAATAAATAGTGCATGTGTTTAATTGCTTCTATATGGATCAAACCCATAGCCATATGGTACCTCTTTGATTGGGGGAGGGGGTAGGGAGAGGTTAGGGGCACAATTTTTGCCTGAATCTTCGAGCCTCCCAGAAGGATTTTGCCTGAACTAGTTTATGCCCACAGCAGATTGTTTTTCAGGCCTGAACATCCTCGAGGGGCAGTTGCTCCATGACGCGAAGCGACCATGAATGTGGGATTAGCCTATGGCTTATAAAAGAATTCCAACTTTACATCAGGTGGCTAACCGACCCAACAATTTAAATCAAATTTGGGCTCTTTTGAAATTGAAACTGTAGACCCCTGGATGAAAGACTTAAAAAAGTTATGGGGGTACAGTTCTCAGCTGCCCCTCCCTGACCTGAAATTAAACTTAGTAACAAATCCCAAGTTGACTGGTTAACATCTTAATCACCTGAGTTTGACTACAGTTTTGAATTTATTAGCATTTCTACAACTGCAGAAGAAATCTGTGTTCCAGAATGTTTCAGAAGGATGTACTATCTAACTTGCCCAAAGCATTTTAATCACATAGTCATGACCATGCTTTGCGTCTATGATCTGGCCCAAACTTAAAATGCATGTGTCATATACTGACAGCAGAGAAGTTTCGAGGATACAGAAAAAATCAAATTACTTGACATAACCATCTGAATAGCCATACTAAACTAATTTTTCTATCGTGTATAAAATGAAATACTGAAAGGCTATTCCCATTGTGTGTCTACACCTGCCAGACAGATTACTCAGCAGTGAATAAAGATTAATGCATTTTAAAACTTATTGCATTTATTAGTTTGTACAGTCTACCTCAGTTCTCTAAATGAATTTTAGTTGAATGCATGTGAAGATAATGGTTATGGATGGACGCCATTTTTTACAATGATTGTTAAAGTTGCAGGGTGACTGTATACTGGGTTCATCTACTCTGGATGAGTATACATGCCAAAGGTAGGTTGATGAGATAATTTCTGGGTCTACTTCTTGCATAAGTAGTAAACATAATATGTTTTGTATTTCCAAAAGAATACTCCTCTTTTGGAAATAAAAGTAAGCAAGGCCTTGAAAGTAAAACAAAAGTAAAACTGCATAGATGCAAAATGGTTCTACCTTTGGCAAATCTCACATAAATACTAAACTGCAAAGCTAGCCTAGCTCTTTATACTTTGGATAAGTGTCATGGCCACGAAAGGGGGGGGGGGGAGGGGTTTAGAGAAAAAACAGAGGAACAGAGGTCCCCTCATTCCTCACTCACCCTCCCACTTAGTGTTGCCCCATAATTTTTGGCACTGTGCTCATGACAATGATTTGTCAATGTACAAGGATGTATTTGCAGGTGCACAGGGAGATATGCATCCATGAAGAGCTGTTATTACTCAGGAGTTGGAAACAAAAATCTGATATGAAAGATCTGTCAATTATTTTGATATCCTTTCACCTTTCTTAAGGTATTCCTCTAGGAAACTTTGCCGTTCCTGAATAACTTATCACATATGCAAAATAATAGCCTAAAAAGCAAAGTTGTTGCAAAGTATTAGAATTTCTTTTGATAACCATATACCTGTCTTAATTATTTGCTCACAAATTTATGTTTTGGTCAACTGATTTTTCCAGCGGATAACTTTTACTTTCAGAATAAATCCTTCAAGGTGTATCAACATTACACCTCTCTTTGATGTGAAGGTTGAAAATACAAAAGTTAATGTAAGAAATATCTTTTCATCCCAGGCTCTTCTTTGTGTCAGATTTGTATGTATTCATCTACTGTTTATTCATGATGATGAGAAATTAGCAATTAACCTATAAAATGGCTTCAATGGCTTGGATTTTGAGAGAAATTATGTGTATTTCCTACATTTTTAACACTTTTTGAACTATGGCATTCTCTTGTCATCATGTAGAGTAAAGATCATGAGGCAGGAATAAAACTGCAGAATAGCATCCAAACGTAAAAAAGTTAAGGGACACAAGGGGGGAATAGGAGAATCTGGATGGTAATTATGACCATTTGGGGGCCAAAATTAGCACAAATTCTCTTATACCTTTCATCAGGCTGTAATTTAACCACCACCAAAAGACATTTCTTGTAAGTTTCCCAATTTTTTCTTTTTTGGTTAATTTCTGTTTATATCAAGCATGCTGGCTTTTTTGAGTGATAAAACGAGATGTCCAACAAAAATGTCAATGAAATGTCAGTCTTTAATGAAAATAAATTGAGGTCCTTTAATGCTGTTTAAAGGAGGAAAAGATTCTTTGATGAAATTCTAACACTTTTGTTATTTTAACCCATACTAAGAGGTTGCTAGTTTGGCAAACACAGTTACAAATAAGATATTTCAATCCATCTATTACCAACAAACTATCCGTCAGTGGATCACAATGGGCTTCAAAAAAGGTATTCGAATCAAAATTCAAAGCGTGGCAAGAGGCACACTACGAAATGCACCATGCGATGGCTTCTTTGCCGCTGGCGACAGCAGGTTGACTTGTGTCAACCACTTGTCTTATGACTGAGAGTACCTTCTGATGAATTGAATACTTTATTTAAAATAGTAGAAGGTACAATCAACTCGTCTAAATCAAAGAGGTTTGCTCTTTGAAGTATCTTTCGTCGATGACTGTCTGTCCAGTCTGGTGCCAGCCAGTCTGCTGGCCTTTGAAATTTCAAATTTTCAGAATTGTGGGACGGAGACAACTCTTTGTAGAGCTGTTGGCAAGTTACAGTCCATCAATTATGAGGAGAATTACTGAGAAAAATTTCCATCCAGTGGGAGCAATGAAGACATTACCCTTGAACAGGGTAGAAGGGAATGATTCAAGAACGGTTCCTGGATTTTTCTGGGATAATTTTTCAAATACATGACTAAGATGGTCAATTTATCCTACCTTTAGACTACTAGATAGGTCTGTTGAAGTACAGTCAATAAACATTAATGTGGTTAAAAAAGCAGCAATATATTCAAACGTAATATTATCAATTTACCACTTTAACAGTACTGGTACAGCTAATTACAGTACCAATCAGAAGGGGTATTTGCTCAAAGTCTCACCTGAATTTTAAGCAGTTTTAGTGATTTTCAAATGTGTTGTACCAATTATCAGAATTCAATACCAGTATCAGTTGATATATGCCTTATTTTTGTACTGTATCAGCATCCCAAAAAATTACCCAAATGGGTGACTTCCCACAGATATTTCTCAGTCTGTTCTTCATACAAATTGTTACGTTGTAATTTTCTTATTCATTTGACTAGAAGTCCAAATATTTCACTCAGTGTTAATGGAATGGCACTCAGTGGTAACTGCAAAGCATATGATTCAGCGTAAAGTATACTGGTACATAGGATAAGTACTGACCAATATTGAAAACTAAAAGATCAGATCAGTAATGCTGGTTATTTTTGACATCAGTATGAGACTAACTTTCATTGTTTTAGTGGTATATATACAAGAATAAAAAACAGACTTGTCACTAGCACTATACTGTAGGCATAGGGATCAGGAAGGGGATGCTAAAGCCCCCAGTCAAGAGTGTGTGGTGGGGCAGAAGTATGCTTCTGCCAAAGATGACCTTTGACCTCTACCAAAAACAGCAGGGTTCTTTTTCTCACTATAAGGTATCCACATACCAAGTATGAAACCTATCCAAACTTCCTACCGTGACATACCATGTTTTAACAAGGTTTTCAGAGTTTGATCTCTCGTGTTAGCCCCTCGTAGCTTTCTAGCACCCCCAGGTCCCCCTACTGGAAAATTCAGAGTGGAAAATATACTGAGTTCATGTCTGAAGCCCCTTCCCCATGAAATGATGGTGTGCCCCCTCCCCCATGAAAAACTAGCTATATGCTTCTGTCATCTGAAACATAAGAGGTTGATATACTGTTGGCTGAACATTGCAAAGTAACAGACTTTTAAATACTTATAAAAGACCAGAACTGCACTTACCCATGGGTGCAATTGTACAAAGCTGTCAGGCACAGAGCTCTGGTACCCAACTCAAAACATCTGCAATAGCTTTAACTTACCTTCACATATGCTTAACATTACAAAAGGGATGGATGTCACATTGTTTGACAATTGGAAAGCTGATTAGACACTGATAATTCATGGGCTATTCAGCCCAAAATAAACAGTAAACCTCCTCATATAACCCATCTATCTACCAGAAAAAAAAAAAAAAAATTATCCCTTAAAAGTCCTATCTTCAAAATGCTGTAATTTAAACCTTATCTGTGTAGATGATTTCAAATTCTTAAATGTGAATTACGTGACTATCATTAAAACACCCACTGTGAAAATCTGGCACTATAAATGATTAGAATACATCAAGGAAAGATTGCCAATAAGCTGTAGAGTTTATAGGCCTAAGCAACTTAATTGGCATGTTATTGTAACATACATGACCAGAATGAGAGCTACAGAATGTGAACTGAATATCTGTGGTGAATCCTTTCTCAGCTTAGTTGAAAAGGAATTTTAGCTCAGCTATATGACTGAAAGCAGTTGAATTGGCCTCACATGACATTTTGCAATGGCCTAAAGTTACCTTGATATATGTGTTTACCCGGGCATGAATAGATTTCCTTGAGTTGGCAACCTGAGTCTCAAAATAAGCCTCTGCAGTCACTTATTACACATTAAAGCCTGCAATATGACCAAAGCTGTTCAAAGCTAAAGACTTTGATAAACATTATTGCACAGAACATGAGCATGCTTCATCAGTGCTGAACTAGTTATGTGTTACTCATGAAAAGGTTCAAAAGGAGCATTATAAACCAGTCTTCTCAACCTCATTTTCAAACATAAGTGAAATCTTCCACATCTCCTCTCATTTTTCTTACCAGCTTCATGAAGTTGCAATTTTCAAAGGCATAGATACTGCATTTTAAGGTTAAAAATGGAGTTTTTTCTGAATTAAGCAAATCAATCAAGAAAATATTGTGACAAAATAGCTACACATGAACCAGGCTTATGGCTTTAGCGAAAGAACAGTCCAGTTGTCATATGGACGACCATTCCCTCCCCCCAACCAACACCCCTACAAAAATTCTTTTTTTACAAAATAGAAAGGTAGCACATGGAGTCAATGAACTTTGTTTTAGGGCCACTGATATGTGTGCACATGAGGCAATTTTGTACCACCACCTCAAACCATGCAGCTGGTAGAGCTGTTTGAGTTATAGTAATCTGCCACTATCTGATCACCATCTCATGGTTTTTCACAATTTAAAATGCTCGAAAATTTCCATTCTTGCACAGATTTTGGTGAAACTTGATAAACAGTCATTGTTGGATATGGGGTTACTTTTGAACTGCAGAAAGTTAGGTCAAAGGTCCTGTAGGGGTCGAAACATGCAACTATTGATGAAAATCTTAAAAATCTATCTCCCACACTGAGCTAGACCTTTAATATTTTTTTGACAGTTAGACATAATGCCCCTTTATTGTTACCTCTTTTGTGGTGTACACAGGTTTTGGATTCAGTCTTTGAAAGTCATTAGTTGTCAAATAATCTCAAAATTGGTGCTTAGCCATTTTCTGCTTCTCAGTATGTTGAAAGAACTTCAAAGAAGTAATTAATATAAACCACAGAATGTGCAGAGAATGATTTTAAAACATACTTCTTATTAAATTATGACAGCCACAAAATTCTGGCTGTCGTAATTGTACCAAGAAGAATATCATAACTACTAAACCATGTACTATCCAATCACGTTCAAACTTGGTGGGTAGGTGCCTGATGGACCATGAAAACCTGTGCATGATGACCTCATGGTATCATGAGTCAGATGTCAGAGGTCAAAGATCACATGATCTGTATCTTGGTTCTGAGCCATTTCTGCTTATCTCTACATTGCAGAAAGTCATTAAACTAACGCATATGCAGGAAATGACAAAACATGCTGCAATGGTATAAATTCAATTCACTGGTTAAGGCTAAAGGTCCATATAGGTTAAAAGTCAAGCTTTGTTCAAGTTACATTGACAGCTTGATGCATGTAGGCTACTCTCCTACACCACAAGTCTGATAAAGTTGAAACTTGGTGGGTAGGTACCTATGCATGCCTGACCATGAAAACTTGTACACAAGCAACTGATGGTCAAAACACCCTAAAACTTGATTCTTGGGCACTGTATTATTGCCAGTATGTACATTCAAGTCAACTTACCTGATTGACCATGTGGGCTTGATCTTATTTGACTGATTCTGTTAAGTAAACAGTCACATCACATCAAACATCACAACTTGCAATGCCAACAGTTGGCAATCTGGATGGGAGATGAGATCTGTGTCTTGATCCAATTATTCTGCCCTCAGCTAAGTCTGTATCTTTGATTTAGATGACCATTTTTCATGAAAAGATGTTCTTATCTGTAAATGAAGTAAGACATAAAAGTTGAATCTTGTTACATTGTTCCATAATTGGGCTCACTGATTAGTGTACAGTACTTGACATCCCCCCTCCCCAACCTTATTTTCACAGGTTTGAGCCATTGCACTGACATTGCATAGTGCTTTAGTTCTTACAAGGGTCAAACTGAAAGTTTCTCAGCAAAGGGGAAACTCCTTAGACCCCTCCCCCAGTAGATCCAGTTTCCTGATTGATTGCTGGTATACTAGCCTAAATTGTGTGACTGCATTTTCAATTTAAAATAATCTGACTTACCAACTGTCACAGAATTGCAGTGACAATTACACAAACTGACTTGAGGCTCTTTCATGAAAATTCCATCTTTGCTATGTGCAGGAGAAAACTTGTAACAAGTCTGCAAACACAGTACAGCATTGTTACTGTATACAGGTCCAGTGATAGACAATGTACCTGGTAAATGCCATGGAAATTGTCACTGTCCTTATTACCACATAACTACCGTATTTTAAACATGTTGTATAGGCCTATATAACCAGTTGGTGGAAATAACAAGTTTTTCCTCATCTATACTACTGATACACTCAAAAAACCTCAATGGCAAAAAGAACCAAAAGTATTGATTGATATGGATGAACATGGACATCTCCCCCCTACCACTGGGGACAGGGGTAGTACCTTCATAGCCCATCCCCCCCATTCATACTTGGCCAAAAGAAACAATTAAGCGCTTTGCTGCTATTTACTAGAACAGTACTTACCAGATAGCTTTGCTATCATTTGACTACAGAAAGGCTCTTTTCTGCTGTGAAATGAGAGCCACTCTGCGTATTTTGAATTTCTCACTATGATATAAATCAAAGGACAGTCACCAATTGAGAATTTTGGTAACCAGAAACCTAAAATGTACTTTAGATGATGAATGTCTACCTTTAAACCTTCTCAGCATCATTCTGAATAGCTATTTGGATGCAAATTACAGTCCCTACAACATTTCTCAGCAGTTCCAGTGGGATTTGATCTGAGATCCTAGTATGTGAGGCAGAACACTCAAACCACCAAGCTTAGCCAACTCCCTTTCTACCAACTTATTTTTCCAAAGGCACCCTACAGTACAGACCTTCTTCCTGTACATTTGGTACTCTTGCATACGGATTCCTCTTTACAAATGCCTTTCTCCAAATCTGGAACCACAAAAGTGCCAAAAGTTTTTTTTTTTCTGCACAAAATAGTGTGCCCCAAAGGTGAGTGTCTGACTATATCTTGGTCACACAGTTCATGGCGTATAGACTGCAGCACTGAATTTTGTGGCTTTCAAACCCATCTAGTCGGAATATCAGCACCTACACTGAATCACCACACCTTTATAACATCCCTACCTACCAAGCTAAACCCAACGGTACTCAACCCCATGCTTCCATTTATAGAGCAACTGACTGAATGATGCATCCCACTGGCATGATCGATTAGTCAAAGGTGGATCACTGGCCAATAACAGTGTAATGTACGTATCCACCACTGAACGAATATGATCAACCACCAGAGTTACTGAGAGGTGTGTCACATTACCTCAATTGCTGAGTGACTATAGTGACCAGGGGTGAATCACTCTGGGTCAATTTTTACACTCTGTACAGAGATGCCAACCGTCTTGTCCACATTTTGTCAGTCAATGTTGTGATGACAAGTCTGTCAAAATTGCAAATTGTGCATCAGTTTTGTGACCCATGGTGTGTGATTTCACTTAGACTGACAACTGACTGAGGAGTATATATACGTACGTCACTGTCATTTTCTCAATGTCATTGTGGGCAATGACAATGCCCAGTGACAGTGGGGTGAATCATTTACTTGATATGTGCATTTATAGTCATTTGAATATGACACCCGAAAGACAAAGCCCAGTACATGACTTTAGGATATCTGCCTCACAGTCTTGCTACTAAGGTAAGGCCATACTAGTAGCCTGCTAAAAGGTTTTAATCTGTGCCTGTGCTACTTACACATGTACAGTATATTGCTGAAGCAACGATTAATCAAACCTACACTGCGACGAATTGCCTACAGTAATTAACAAACAATGAACCCAATGGGAAGTGCCATATTTCGTAAGTACCCTGCTGTTTACTACTGAAGTGAAAATACTGCCCTAAGATTATGATCATTTTTCTTACCACATTTTGTATTAAAGTCATTTCAAGAATAAATGTCCTTTATTTTCAAAGGTTCTATCAACAATTCATCTTCCCAAATTACAAATATTTGATTGGAAGTAGTTTGCAAAAGAAAATCGTGATCAAACAGGCCTAATGAAAAAGATTTCTTTTCATCGTTAAAGAAATGCCTAGATGAAAACTTTTGTTCGATTCAGTGCTCTTGTGTTTTTGGCCATGCAAAAGAGCCATTAACCTGCCGCATGTGCTAATTGGTCAAATGCCTCCATATACAGTCTGCAGTGTGTGCTCAGCAAGGTAAATCACAAAATGTGACATTTCACGGTGCATTTTAAAGCAAAAAGGGAAAGTTGTATCCTATAAGGAGTCCATTGTGGAAATACATGTGTGGAAAAATACAACTAGACTAGTATTTGTAGCTCCATAGACCAAGCTCGATACCCTGCGGCGTTATGTAAATGTACCAATGAAGTTCACATTATGGCAAAGCCTAATTAGTAAGGGCAATCTACGCAATACGTGTTATGCACGTGGCGAAAACCAGACGTTTTTTCGTGCATATCCCTTGTAAAATACTATCCCACATTAAAACTTCTTTCAAGTCAGATCATCAGTAATTCCCGATAGGCCTACTTGTTGGAGAACAAAACTAACGTGAAAAGTGAATGTGATAGTCACCGCAGGCTTCGCAGCTTACTTCCACAGACAGTACGCTGCACTGTGTGTACACCACATCGTGCGTAATTACTGAGAGAATTGACAATGCTTCGGGCCCGAGATCTACACCGGGAGTACAGAGATTGGAAGATTTAAGTGGAAGTCAGGTACTGTATGAATTTGATACCCTGAGTTTATGGCTAAAAGGTCGGGACTCGGGTGGAATCACTGATAGGGGGAGAAAATCCTTATGAGTATATCCACGAGAAAACTTATGATCACACCTCAAAGATATCACTCTGAAAAATTTTAATTCTGAAAAAATATCAGGCATTCATTTAGATAGCCATTTGTTATGGCAAGGGTCATGTAAATTTTATCTCCAGATTACTGCATAGCAACTTGTTTGGCTAGGAGCGCAGTTGCGGGATTTCCAAAAGCACCAGGTACAAAAAATCTCGCAAAGAAAATAATTGTGTGAGGGAAATTGGCGCATCGGCTTTTTTTCTTACTCCTGCCACCAGGTTACTCTCAAAGTGTAACTTTTTCACCTGTACGTCCACAATACAACATGAGAGGAAAGGTGTTTTCAGCTCAATTAAAAAAGTTGAATCACCCAGGCAGAAAAGAAGGAAATCTTGACAGCTTTAGTGGATATTGTGTTCAGTTTCATTGAAGAATGTAGATGTACACAAACTACGGAGCTGCTATGGTACTTGGACAGGCGATGAAACTTCACAAGTAGCAGCTCCCTGATTGAACTTGACTGAATTCAAGGTAGGCCTACCTACTATGGCTGAGAGTAAAGTTTAAAGGTAGCTACGGGTTTTTTCCCAACATGAAATAAGAATTCTGATAATTGGCTTAACTCAAACTCACTGAAGTAATGCCAACCACTTCACTTGTATTCAAGGAACTTTTATTTCAGACAGTAGGCTTTAGTGTTTTTGAAAAAGTGTATTTGATATAACCTCTATTGTGAATGGTTATTGGTCCTAAGCCCTGAGAATGATGCTACAGTAACAAAACAACAAAATGACACATCACAATACTGTTTGTTTCAATGTGAGGTATGACTGGATAATTCATGTAGATGATCATACTGCAATCGCACAGTTCATTCAGTCCTCACTTGTAAACAAACGGTACATTTCGTTGTAACATGGTGAGTCCAAAGTTCGTTCACCTTAGCCACTAAATCTGTCAAAAAAATATAGCACAGCAGGGAATGATTTATCTGGTATCGCATCGCAATTTGCTATGCACACAAGCTGGCCAAATTGCTGCACAAATGCAAAAATGTGTAGCACTTTTTTGTGTGCATAACCACAGGGTTTTCAGTGATTTTACACTACAGAAGGAAAACATTCTCAAAATTGCTACACAAAATTTGAATAATAAATCTACAATTCCCTGCACATGGTTCACAGTTTTACACACTTTATCTTCACAAATATGTTGTCATGCACAAAAGTGGATTTTGCCCTGGAATATGTAGAGTGTAACTCGGAATTTGAATAATTTCATGTGACTGTCTGACTCTCTGACTCCAGAAATTTCACTGCAGAGGGTCACAATTTCATTTGCACATTTGCAATTGTCCTGCTTCGTAAAAAATCAGGTAAATATCCATTCACTTTGTCTATGTCCCATGAAAGAAAAGGACTTGCACCAAATTATTACAGTGTTGCAATCACATCTTTTGAAATCACGAATATATATGCTTGTTTCAAAAGTAGGTTAGGCTAGGCTTGTTTGGTTAGTTGATTAGAGGTTACTTTTGAAAGTCAGAAAAATGTTGTACAGTATGCAGGCAAACTGGTAACATGTGCTTGGAATTGTTTTACTACGATTATTTCTTGGTTAATGCTTGATATTTTGTGCAATATCCCATTCATTTCATCCATCATTCATTGAATTATGGACGATGAATGAAATTCGGGGATGAATGAACTTGTGTAACATATCAGGTTAAAGGACAACGGAGGGCTAAGGCCCCATAAGATGCCCTGAGGTCCAAAATCCCTGAAAAACAAACAACCAACAAACACCAAACGAGCCCAGTAAAATTAACGTTAGATTCTACCAGTCATGGAAGAACTTGTCAATGTAACCTTAAAGTTAAAGCTGTGCAATGATGTGGAGTTAATTACCCTACCTAAACTCAGTAAACAACATATAAGCCTAGGGGCTCATAATGTCCAAAAACTTTCCACACTGCACATAACCATTCTCCAGTATAAAAAATTCTGTAATTAAAACATTAACATTATCACTGTCAGACTGTTTTAAGTAGGCCTAGGCCTAAGTTGTTGTGTTTCATAGTAGGCCTACTTTTTAGCTTCTTACTTGATCATTCGTGTGTTAGGCCTCTTCTTCTTCTTTCGAATACGGTGAGACATCCAGTTTAAAAGGACATTTGTACACCACATACGTATCGTGAGGTCAGTCAGACCCTCAGAGAATTGATAATAAACTCTGCGGGCTTAGGGTGACTAACAGCCCCCTCGATAAGACTGCCAGGGAGATCATTCCAATCCCGAATTGTGTTTGGGATAAAACTGTATTTAAAGCAATTATTCCTAGTAGGGGGGGGGGGGGGCAGTAGTGCAAAGCATGCACGTTATGAGTACAGTAATACCAGTGGGTTTACAAAGGCCAGACAGAGGGATATTAGCTTGACTGTGGATACCTCAGGGGAGGAGTTGAAAGCTTACAATGCCTACGACGACCGGATAAAGTACCAAGGCCAAGATCTCCTTTGTACTCCCTCTAGTTTATCTTGAAGTGACGCCTGATATGGATCCCAAACGAAACAAGCATACTCCAACAAAGGCCTAGGCAAACCTTTATAGGCTGCCACTTTAACTTCCTTGGAACAAAAATCTTGAAAGGTTCCTACATAACAATTAAGCCGAGGACCTTGTTTCCTTTATTACAAACAGACTGTATGTGATTTCCCCAATTGAGATTCTTGGTGATGATCACCCCCAAGTACTTGATAGAGTCGGTCCTCCCTCGTCAGATTAACCCCGTTCAGGGTATACTTAAAAATTCTGGGATTATGTTTCCTAGTAACAGACATAACATTACACTTTGCCGGATGATTTCTCATGCGCCAGGTTTTGGCCCATTGGCCCAGGCAAGTAATGTCTCTCTGCAGCTCGCTCAATGTGATCTTCAATGAACCTATAACAAACACAATCATTGGCGAACAACATAACTTCAGAAGAAGCAGCTTCGACAATATCATTTATATATGACTGAAAGAGTACTGGTCCTAGAACAGACCCCTAGCTGAGGAACACCAGAAAGAACCAGAGCGGGAGCAGATTTTGTGCAGATTTTACAACAACAGATTGTGAGCGACCAGAAAGAAAGCTATCTACGTCTACCCAATTAATCACTTGTCTAGAAACCCCTAAAGAATATGACTAGTTCGTCTTGAGGAGTTCATGAGGAACAGTATCGAAGGCCTTCTCAAAGTCTAAAATAAAGACATCGACCTGTTTTATTTTTATCCAAGGCCGAAGCCCAATCGTCAATAACAGACACCAATTGAGTATCACAACTGTGATTCTTTCTGAAAGCATGCTGCTAATACTGTGGAAAGATTTTATTCACTTCATAGTGATCCATCAGATCTGAGCCTAGGCGTAGGCCTACATTTTGAAAGTTACCAGGGCCTCACGGATAACTACCTCAAGCTAAATGAGTTAGCCTAGGCCTAGCCTACCCTAAATAAAGTTGGAAATGATAAATTGGGAAAACCTACAGTACTATGTGTACCAATAGCGTGAAACATACTGTTTAGTACATCTTTACGTTTATTACACATGCGATCGTTTAGCGATTAACGGTCACAGCCCTTGCCTAAGTTTGGTTATTGAACCACGAATGTTATTTACGTACCAACAGTCGATATATGGCCTGCACTTGTATCTCGCCTAAGCAGGAAGTCTAGTGGCTGCTCCCTGGCCTTAGCAAGTCGTCAGACTACATCCTTCAAACCATTGTCATGCATAAAACTGGAAACAACAGTGCATATCTAGCTTTGCATGCCGCCATACTTTCTTATCCTTTTCCAGCTTATATCGCCCAGAGCCATCCTAATATGGCTCTGATATAGCCTAGCTAAGTAACAGTAACTAAGCATTAGATTTCTTCGATTTTGACACCGGTACGGTCTGACTTAACTCGGAAACATTGGTCACTGCACCCTGCATGCTTAGCGCGTGTGTAAATATATTTTATATAACACCTTATTAATTTCTCTACATTTGATTGGAGGACTGGTGGTCACATGCCATTGGTGATTCGGCACTATCATCAAGATTGAGGTGCTCGACCGTTGGTTAGTATATACTAACCCACGGTCGTTGGTTAGTATATACTAACCAACGCAATGACGTCACCGATCATTGCAGTACGTACAAGCTATGCCGCGACTCAAATTGGGGACCGTACATTGCATATCGTACGTAATAGGCACGTAAACGCGTAGCGAGCAAACGACAAACCATGGAGCTGCGCTACACGGACAAACACGAACCATCGTGACCGCCAAAACACAACCTTAACCAACGACTAGATCAAGGTAGATAGTTATAAGGTGTTATATAAAACAAATAATGAATGTTTTTCATTCGTGCGATAGTATGAATTATATTTCATTCGTTGAAAGATTTAACGTTCTATTCAACTCGGCTTCGCCTCGTTGAATAGAACGTTCAATCTTTCAACTCATGAAATATAATTCATACTATCGCACTCATAAACATTCATTATTTGTATAATAATGCACTGCACAAGCATGATGTATGTATATCGTGACCGGCCTATATGTTGTGGACCTAGCCACCGACTTCTTACAGACGGTCATCCCGTCGGTTGCCCATATGCCCTTTGGGGCTGCTGTCTCGAATAACGTACAGGAGGTTGCTATGTACAGTGGCGTAGCCAGAGGGGGGCAGGGGGAGTGCCCCCCCTACACACACAGAAATTTTGGGGACGCAATGGGCGATGTTGAAAAATGAAGGAAAGCAAAAAAAAAAAACCAAAAACAAAAACAAAACAAAAAAAAAAACGAAAAAAAAAAACGGCGAGAGGGAGGGATGGGAAGTTGGCCCCCGCCCCCGAAAGGTCAATCAAAACCTTGGGTATTAATGATGTCATCTCGTCTGGAAACAGTGTTCCGGATTTTTTCACCTTTTTTCAACTGATCATGCCTTGGGGACTGAACCCTAGCCCTTTTTTCGAACCCTAATCCTGATTTTCAAACAATTAATTAAATCCCGAAAACGTATTGGTTGTCAATGTCATTCTCACTCGGATGGTGGGCCGTCCTTCCAGGGGTGGCGCCAGGTGGGGACAGGGCCGAGCAGGTGGGCCATGCCCCCCCTCCCCCCGCCGGGGAATTTTTACAGTTTTGTCGGGGAGTCTTAGTCGTTACGATAAAGCATGCAGTCCCTGAAGGCGACAGTCGCCCCACCGGTTTACCTGTTTTTTGCTCTCAAGAGGACAACTTCCCTAATAAGAACCCGAAATTTTCGGCGCGCTACGCGCGCTGTGGAGTCAATCCATTTTCTTCAATATTTCCATTCCACATAGCTAGATAGCACAAGTCCTGTCCACCTTACCAAATAACATGTGGGCAGAGTACACAGCTTATGTAGAGGTCGTAAATTTCATCCCATATCGCAATGCCTAGTTGCTGTGCTCTAATGTGTGTCATATGCTGCACGGTCAGTTGGTGAGCGAGTCCAGGTGGTTTCGATACAATGTATGTTATCCTATCAACCCTACAGTTTTCTTTCTTTCTTTTTGTTCTTAATGATCACTTATATTTTTTGTGGAAGCCTACCAAAAATTTTAGCGCGCTTCGCTTTGCAGTTTCAGGATTCAGATTCAAAAGAACGATATCAGTGCGCAACTTGGCTCTTGAAGTGTTAAGTGATATTATGCAAAATATGCCCTGCAATGGCATGGGATAGTTAGGCTCCTTCAAATCCCTTTCTCACCTTGCACCCCCTCGACATAGTGGGTTGTCGGAACTTGGGTCGCTGGCATGGCCCGGTCCCCGGTCGGGAAAATTCTGTGGCCACCCATGATTGGTTTACTTATTTTGGCTTTCAAAAGGATCATTTCTGAGATAAAACTCACAATTTTTGGTACGCTTGCCCACTCTTCCTAGGTTCCGTTACCTATAGCTAGGTATAGTACAATGTCATCTCATTTCCGTAAAACTAGTTAATGACTGTTCTCTTATGCCTGCCGTGAGGTACGGCTAGTGACCCGAGGAGGGAAGTAAAATGTAAGTTCATGTCTGATAGGGCCTACCTGCCCCTAACAATTGACCTATATAAGTTTTAAACAAGTACAGATTCTCTGAAGTGTAGGCTTACCCAAAAAATTTCACGCGCTTGGCGCGCTTAACAATTTCACAGTTTAGATTACGGATAAAAACGGTAAATCTATGTTCCTCTAGTATACACAAATTTTACGCAATATATCCAATGGCATGGTATAGCACACAGGTTTTCTTCAAATCCCTACTCACCAACCCCTCGACAGCATCGGGGTTTCTGGTCCCTGGCCTCCCAGTTGGCGAATCTGGCTCCCTTCGAGCAAATCCTGGCGCCACCCCAGCCTGAGCCACTCTAAAAACCCCTGTGGAGAACACTGGAATCTAGTATAAAGAGAAGCACCATTTTGCATCTAAGCCCTTCGAGAAAACAAAAAGTTTCAGACGGGGAGGGGGACACCCCCTTATACCCCTTCCCCCGGGCTGCGGTAAAAAATGGGGACGATGAGTCGACTTTGCCCCCACACCAAAAGCCTGGCTACGCCCCTGTTAATGTATCAGAGTTTTACTCTGAGTCATTTAAGGTTGGTTTCATCCTTGTCTCTCTTCATATGTATAACCAATATGAGGGCTGGGCCCTTTGGGGCTGCTGTCTAGGGCCCTGAACAAGAGAAAGTTGGTGTCATTAATGTTTCAGTGTTTAACTGTGTGGGCAGAGTCATTTGACCTTGGTTTCATCATTGTCTCTCTTCTTATGAATAAATGTTTCGGGCCCTTTGGGGTTGCTGTCTAGGGCCGTGTAAAGGAGAAAGTTGTTGTCATTAATGTTTCAGTGTTTAACTGTGTGGGCAGTCATTTGACCTTGGTTTCATCCTTGAGTCTCTTCTTATGAATAAACCATATGAAGGGTTGCTGCCTAGGGCCCTGTACAAGAGAAAGTTACTGTCATTTATGTTTCAGTGTTTTACTGTGTGGGCAGAGTCATTTGAGGTTGGTTTCATCCTTGTCTCTCTTCATATGAATAGACCATATGAGGGCCCTGGGCCCTTTGGGGTTTCTGTCTAGGGCCGTGTACAGGAGAAAGTTGCTGTCATTAATGTTTCAATGATTAATTGTGTGGGCAGTCATTTGACCTTGGTTTCATCCTTGTTCTCTTCTTATGAATAAACCATATGAGGGGTTGCTGTCTAGGGCCTGGTACAGGAGAAAGTTGCTGTCATCAGTGTTTCAGCGTTCTACCGTGCATTTTTATCATACCAAGTAGTTTTCATCTTTGTCTCTCTTCATGTGAACTTTAGCATTTGTGGGCCCCCTATTTTGGGTCCCACAGGCCAGTCGTACAGGATGGGTTAGGCAGCAACACAGATTCTTCAATTTTAGATACATCCTAACATCATTAGACCATCAAATCTTTTGTCTCCTTTCATGTGAATAACTCGTCCGGGCTGACGGTCTATTATGTAATCCTGTGTTTGGGCTGACGTTTCGATAAGTTGAAGAAAAGCCACGGTGCGAAGTATAGTAATGTTGACGTTTTTTGCCAATTTATGCAGTGAATAAACTCAGTATGATGGTGGTACCTTGAGTCGGTCAATCAAGGGAATTTTAACTAAAAACATACACATATGGTAGAAATATGTAATTTAAACTCATCCATTATTCTCATGAACATGTTTTATCTTGATCCTGAAAGTCTGAGTGAATTTCGTTAACAAACTTCAACGAGACGGAGAAATTTCCACCACAGGTTTCAGATGCCTTAGGTTCAAGAACGGTACCTTGAGTCGGTCACCGAAATATTGTGAAAGTCCATAAGAGTGGTATCAAAATATATTCCATGAATGACATCATCATTATAAAAACAAATCATAAGATGTTGGAAGGAGACCATTTGCAGTGATTTGGAGGATTGTTTGAAATATTTTTGGGGGCCATTTAAAGAAGGTCTCAAGCCACCTTTACGTAACACTATATGTAGACTAGGTTGGGTGAATTTCCTCTAAAAATGTGAGTAAATGCTTATTTTTGACTGAGTATGAGTTGTGGTTAAGTAGTGCTGGAGTTTCCTCACTGTCGTATGTTTATTTGTTGGCCATAGCCCGCCTGACTTACTTTTTGTATGCGGTGACCGACTCAAGGTACCGACCGACTCAAGGTACACTCACTATATATATTGTTTCTGCCTTTGTTTTCTGTTAATATAATGTGGAAAATGTTAGTTAGGAAAATACAATGTGTGCAAGCTGCACTGGTGAGACGCGGGTCCATGACATTGCATGGGGAGTCGAAGAGCTGAAAAATGATTATGTACATCTAACATTATACAAATAATGAATGTTTATGAGTGCGGTAGCCTATAGTATGAATTATTTCATGAGTTGAGTGAAAGATTGAACGTTCTATTCAATGAGGCAAAGCAGAGTTGATTAGAACGTTAGATCTTCCAACGAATGAAATTATTCATCCTATTGCACGGATGAAAAACATTCATTATTTGTTTCATATAACACCATACTATAACTTAGATCTTGGTCAAAGTTTGACTCAAGGATAGGATTGGGCCTAGAACTTAGGCCTTGAATACCAAGTCCTAGTCTATATGGAAAATTTGGATTAGGATATACTTACATTTAATATTCTCTGGAATTTTCCCGCGAGTTCCATCGGCATCGGTTTCATACTATAAATCAACACCACCGTTTATCCAACACTAAATCTAGTTCATCCAACAGTATATCCAGCGTGCGATATTCAATTCAATTCAATTTTTATTTCGACCGTTCTTAGAATACAAAACAATTACAAGATCACTGGAACAGTGTGGGGTTCGGAAAAAAAGAAAGAAAGAAAGAAACAGCGGAGGAGATTACACAGAAAGCTACTTAAAGCTTAAGTTAGAATTCCAAAGAATCCGGTTGACCTCGGATAAGTCCTTACGGATATACGTTTAGATTTGGGATTGGTTGTAGCCATTCCGACTCTAAGTGTGACATCAAGGAAAATAAATACAGTGTAAAGATTCGTTTTCCTTTTCCCAGAGTATATTTAAATTTTCGGTCTGTCCTCGATCATCGTCAGAATACAACCAGCAATACAACAAAAACAAAGTGGGTCACTATAGAAGTACATGGGCCTATGAGAAGTAGGCATTAAGTGAACAAGAAGCTATCAAAGGGTGGAGGATTAGAAGTGGATGAACGCACCGTAAAAGCCAAACAATACACTGCACAAGGAGAATTGCAGGGGACCAAAACTTACAGTCTTGTGCTTCCCTTGATGATCCTACCTGTAGACCAGTCTTCATTCCTATTCAGCACGCCGATTAAGTTCAGCAACACATACCCCTTCAGCCACCTGTCTTCTCCATAGACCCTTTTCCAAATAGCGATTACAAAGGATTGTGGGACAGACTTTTGGTGTGCGACGTTCTTGTCAATGGCATTTTACTGTGGCCAAAAACAACATGTACCAAAACTCTATCCCACAATCCTTTGTAATTGCTATTTGGAAAAGGGTCTATTGTGATATTCTACTTTATGATTATAAAAGACTGAGACAGTTCTTCATTCATATTGCTAAAATGCTCATTGCATCTTTCACCCAAACTCCTAGATGTTTCCCCTATATACATGAAATTCCCCTCACAATCTTTACATTGAATACAATATACAACCTCTCTTTTCTTACAGATCCCTTTCTTGACATTGTATAAACTACAGACAAGATCCATACAAACTTTACCAGTGAAAGGACTGGATTTACTTAACGTATAGCAAGTCTAGTACCAGCAGGGTGACCAGACGTCCCGTAAAATACGGGATTGTCCCGTATTTGGTTCATTTGTCCCGCGTCCCGTATTGAACCTCCCGGGACGCCTATTTGTCCCGTATTTCCATGTTCCATGGGGGTTCCTTACAAAATAGACACAAAAAAGTAGACACAACTCTGGTAGAATGGACGGATACAACTACTGCAAGGAAAATTGAAATCTACTGTAGAGTGCGTTAGCAGCTTTTCAAAGCTGCTCAACCCCACGTGTTTATGTATTACAATTGTGGGCCAACGTAGGATAGTGTTGAGGTTCGTAGTCAGTTCCGCAGTTTAGTCCCGCATAACACTGGTGCCTCTGGCATACCAGTCGTATGTAGCCGGCAGAAATAGTTGTAGTGTCTCCCTAATCAAATCAGAACTGCAAATTGTAACTTTTATATGACATATTCTGAGTTTGTTACATATGCCCAATCTTATAGGCAAGTACTCAAAGCTGTGTCATCAAAAAGAAATATAACTAGTCTAGTAATTGACATTTTCAACACATTTTTGGACCTTGTGATTTATAACTTGGACCACTCTAAGTACGACTTTCTGGTGCTTTGAATGCACTCAAATCCAGAAGCTTCCGGGGGCTTTGCCCCTGGACCTCACCAGGGGCCCTAAGGCGGGCCCCTGGACCCTACCTGATGGGGGCTTCGCGCTACGTGTGCACACAACCCACCGTCCAACCATGCAGTGTCCCGTATTTTACTTTTCAAAATCTGGTCACCCTGAGTACCAGCCCTCTCTACAACATCCACCTTTCATTTACACTCTTACACTTCTCGAGTAATTCACTGTTAGGAATGGCTTCAACGAACAACACTGCTTCAGCTGTTGCTTTCTCATTTCTGAACCAGTTATACTTTTTACTGATCTTTTTTCTAGCACGTCTATCACATTCCCACGCTTTTGGCCTAAACATGGGAACTATGCCATCTCTATCATTGCTGATTATTTTATCGAAACGTTTCTTTGCTCTGCAATAAACTTCATAACGATAAGTTGTCGGATAACCACTGCTATTTTGGCAAGTTTCGTCTTGAGTTCTCGGTCTCACCAGATCATAAAAACATGTGCTATGTCCCCTGTCAAGGTAACCCCAATGGCCCCACCTTCCTTCTGACAGTGTTTGAACAATTTACCATTAGAGTGGCATATGTGGTTCTGCGTGACAAATTTCACAGTGTATTTTAGAGCAAAAATTGTAATTTTCTTCAAATTTGTCATTTTCTTGAACTATTCAAAAGAAACACCCCTCTTTCGTCAAAGACGGGTGCAAAGGGGGTAACCACCCTGGCTTGAGCATATTTTGTTACATTTTCTATTACGCATCGCTAAAAACGTCTTAAAAATGCAATTTCTTCTGCGTGCACCTATCTTGATACTACAGTGTCCCATTTTTCAATGTATGTGGGAACATTTGGGTGAAACGTTTGTTCCAATTTCTCAGGAAACCAACTGTACAAAGTTCCTCACTGGTCAGGGATTAAGTGTTATTCTAGAATTGATAGTGGTTTCTTACAACAAAGAAATGAACAGATAAAGTAGGATTTTATTACACCCGACCCCCCGCCTTTGTGAGGTCTGGTCAGAATGTTCTGATTTCTGAGCAGGCCAAGTTCCCGTGATCACCATCATCCATCCTCCCCTTCACCATCAAACCCTCTGCATCATGGCCTGGTCGGCTTTTATCCAGACGGAGTAAGGCTATGATTAAAACAATATCAAATCGTATTTTGGGGGTCAGTTTAGTGCCCATGCAATGTCATTTGAAGAAGCTTAAATGCATCCTCCTAATAACCACAGTTTGTGAGTGTGCCGGAGCTTCTCAAATTACTTCATGTTGGTAAGCATATGTGGAATTAGGGCAAGTCCCTGTACAACCGGATCATCTATCCTCCCCACTCTCACACTTATGACATTATGAAAACGACGTTCGTTCGGGGGGGGGGGGCAGGGGGTCGAAATTTTGCTGGGACTGCAAACAAGCCTGTGACTGAATCTCTTGAGATTTCAAATTCTTTTACTGGTTTACAGTGGGTAAGGTTGTTGAAGTGGGTATGGCAGTTTCAGGGGAGAGGTTTATCTGTACTAGGTGTGTCATTGTAGTTGCATGGATTCTGTTGGTTACAGAGGTAAACCCTCAACTAGGATAGTTTCTGGGCTGAAAGTCATGATTACCAATGTTCGAAGTATTTTATTTGACGAGTTTCTTGCAGATGCTTACTTAAGCAATCCGGACATAGAAGGTGTTAATGAGACTTGGCTTTATAGCGAGGTCATCCGTTCTGAACTCAGGTTCCAGAGTGTACACTGCAGTTTCTTCAATAGTTCCATTCCACATAGCTAGATAGCACAAGTCCTGTCCACCTTACCAAGTAACATGTAGGCATAGTACACAGTTTGTGTCAGAGCTGTATCCAAGTCATGTGTTCTCAAGTCAAGTCAAGTCCCAAGGCATGTACCTTCAAGTCAAGTCTCAAGTCATTAAACTTCAAGTCAAGTCAAGTCAAGTCGCAAGTCATTTTCCCCCAAGTCAATTTAAGTCACAAGTAATTTCGCTCAACTCAAGTCAAGCCAAGTCACAAGGCATAATTTTCAAAAAAATTTTCATATGCCTATGTAACAGTCTGCAGTTCCTAGATACAGTCTTCATACGGAGATAAGGCGGAAGATCTTGAAAAATTTTCATCCAGAGAAGTCACAGGTTGACATTTTTTTTAAAGGGGGGGGGGTGGCTTTACTAAATATATTTTGTCCGCATACTAAGGAACATCTAAAAAACAACTTCTCAGGACAATCAATGGATAATATCAGCTTATGGTACTTAGTTTTAGTAGCTAACATTTTGTTTAGTAAGAAAAGCTAAATTCTTATGGAAATGGAATCGTTTTAAAGTGAGGAGAATATTTCTCAAAATACACAACGCCACTCAACATTTTTGAGCTTTATGGGTACCCTGCATAATGTGTCAATCTTTCGTCCATATGGTGATAGGTTTTCTCTGTACCTGTGTATAAATAAATTAAATGTATGCTTAAAATGGTAAGAAAAAGTGGAAGTATGTCTGCTATTTTTCTAAAAGATTCATGACGAGAAGAACTGTTTTATTGAAATATATAAAAAAAAAATTCAGAAAAGGTCTGAGAAAGCAGCTTTGAGGATGCCATGGTTCCCTCCCGTTGCGCAAAGCGTACGGGTGTGATTATATGGTGGACCGTACGTCCACACACAATATGAAAACTGTGTGATAACGGGGCGATTTCGTTATTCATGAGGAGGGGGAAATGGTGAATGCAGCAGGGGACTCTTGGAAATTAATTTTCTCTATATGAGCAGGAGATTTTGAAAGATAGGCCTACTAAAATTTGCCACTGTGCTATCGAATAAATTTTCACAAAGTTGAGACAAATCACACCAACCAAAAGGCTGAAGTAATAAATTATAGGGAATCATGGTGATATAAATATCCAAGTAATGTTAAAAATTTGGCCAAAGTACATGATCGGTTGTTCATGAAGTCAACAAGTATTACTCTTGATCAAATCTTGATTGTCAGATGCCAGGAGGTAGCGTTTTGGAGAGTTTCGCCGGAGTCTTTTTCTTGAGGAGGACGCTTACAACCCATTAGGTCACCACCCCTTCGACGATCGCAAGTTTCTGCTTCGCCATCACATAGGGAGCCCCCATCTATTTTTAATTTCCTTAATGCACACATAAAAAGACTTTAATACCTTTATTTCAAACCATGTAATTTCATTTTCTTGTCACTCATATTTTATAGACGTAGGGTGTTCTTTTATTTTTATGTATATTTGTAGGCATGAGGCAGGCGCGGATCCAGGTGGGGGCGCACCCGGCGGACGCCCCCTTTTATCGATGACAAACGATTTTTTTTGACCAACGATTTAAATACTCCGAAAAAAAGAAAAATGAACAAATAGATATGGAAAATATGCTTCACAGATGCTGGGAAATCGCATCTAAAATTCAAATTTTCTTGGGTGAGGAACCCCCAACCCCCCCTCCCTGGCTACGCGCCTTCGGCGCTCGCTCGTCTGCCTTCGGCCGTCGGTGTGTGCGCCCCCTTTCTCAAAATCCTGGATCCGCGCCTGTAAGGGGAGGGAGTTTTCTGTATACCATTCTGTGCAAGCAGGGACAACTTGCTGGTGCAAAGGGCGATGATTCGAATAAATGGGAAGCACTAACTATACACTAACTATAAACGCGACGTGTGTTTGGAAAAAGGGGTGAACCTTGCAAGGTACACTATGTGGGTCTAAATGATTGATTCAGTTGTAGTGTTACATTACTGCAGCACTTTGTTGGACCCCTGAGTGTCTTTCAAGAATCCGTTCCACTCGCAGCACAATGCAATCTGGAATAAATGAAGGAAAATTTTACAATCTGTCGTTACTAAATTTTATGGTGAAAAAATTCATGTTACACTGAGCCAGGGCCGTAGCTAGGATCATATATTTGGGGGGTGTGAAGGTCCCATATTCCGACTGGATGGATTTTTTTCGAAGTCAACGGTGGCGCGTAAATTGCACCATTTTTTATGCTCCCTGCGTTTACCTACAGCAGTGGGGATCCTTCCTTTGTCACTACATAAGGTGCCGTCGTGGGGGAAGGGGTCTAAGGGGAGGGGTTGACCCCTCCCCTTTGAGAAATTTTTGTTAATTTAAGGTTGCTTAGATGAAAAATGGAGCTATCTTTGGGATGTTTTTGGAGCTGACCATATACAGATATATGGCCAGAAAATGTCCATAATTAAATGAATTCTAATTTTTCCGACTGGTTTGATTCTTTTTTCCAAATGAGTGGCGGCCCGTAAATTGCATTTTCGTTTTTATGGGCGTTACTTTTTATGATACAGCAGTGGGGATCCTTCCTTTGTCACTTCATAAAGGTGCCGTCCTGAGGGAGGGGCCTAAGGGTAGGGGGTAACCCTCCCCTTTGAGAAATTGTTGTTAAGGTAAGGTTGCTTAGATGAAAAATGGAGCTATCTTTGGGATATTTTTGGAACTGATCATATATGACTGGAAAATGTCCATAATTTAGTTAACACTAAGATTTGGTTAGGTGAAAGTAGAAAGTACGTTGTCTAAGAGAAAAATACATTGTCAACAAACCCCCTGAAGCCCCCCCCCTTTTGACTACTTAAATGCCTTCTATTCTGGCATCTAATGCTAGCATATACCTATATAGGCCTCCTGGAAGCTCTGGATCAATTATATAAAATGGGGCAATGACATAATGCTTATTACCTTGCATCTAAATAATAATATAAAGTATGACGCCAAGCACTTTACATCTATCGTACTTTTACTAATTTTGAACGAAAATCCAGACGAACAGCCTCCAGCAATGGGGAATAGGCGGGAGAGAGATGGACGGGAGGGAGAGTATAGGTGCAGAAAAATGATACTAGACCTCCCAGACGGGTATAGTAAAAGGGATTTAGGACTAACAAGCGCGTTGTCAGAATGTACACCTAGTTTGTGCTATAATAGTTCACTGGTACGTTGTGCTTATAATGTTCATAAGTGATACAACGTGGATTGTGAGGATTGCGCGCGAAGAGCGCCGAAATTTGGGGGTATACTTCAATGCCAAAATGAAAAACCTGCACGTAGGCTCAGCCAGGGGTGGTGCTTTGATTTGCCGACGTGGGGGAAGCTCCCTGACTGGGAGCCAGCTACTCTAAGTCCCGACAGATGCAATGGGTTGCCGAACTCAAAATATAAGGCGCGCGAAGCGCGACGAAAAATTTGGGGTTATATTGAATTTTCATTAAGGAAAGTTGAAAAAGTTTGGGCTTTTATTGAAGAATCTGGACAAAACCAAGAAATTTGATCAGGTGACTGCATGGTCGTCGTCGGGGATTACATTCTTCATCTTACCCATTAAGGATCTCCTACTAAACTGAAAGATCTTTTCTTACAAAATATGTTTGCCACGATGGCGAGGCTGAAGAAAGAATCTTCCAAAAGTTAGGAAAAGGGGGAAAGAACTTCGCAACGATGCATTTTCGTGTTTCTTTAGAATCACGCCTACACAGAAGAACAACATTTGTGGAAACGTTGAAATCCAATATGTTTGAAACGGGGGCGTTACCACTAGATAGAACTATAGATGAAAGCGCGCGTAGCGCGCGAAAATTTTTTGAAGCTATAGAAAGAATCGTTACAGAACTTACTGGCTACGGGCCTGATAAATAGACGTTTGGAATATTTTCTGAGTATATCTATGTCTTCACCAATATTAGTCTATATAAAATTTTGCGCAATTTTGTGGGGCTCGGAAAAATTTGGGGAGGGGGGCTAAAGGGCCCTAGCTCCCATAGAACTGTGTCTGGTATAATTACCTTAATAATGTTCATGAGATTGATTGTAAATCGTGACGCATGCGCGCGAAGCACGCCCAAATTTTCATTAAATAAGATTTCTATAATTAAGCCTGTATTCACAATCTGCATCGAGATACTTTCAATTGCCCAACAAACCAACATGCCACTCAAAAAGCCAGTCTTTTACCTGGTAATTTGTAAACAGCTTTCAACTTCTGCTGTTGTGCTCCTCCGAAAGTTGCTATAGGAAGATATTGATAATAAGAACAACACTGAGGTAAGGCATGAAGCGCGCGGAGCGCGCGAAAATTTTGAGAGTTTGAGAAGAATTTGCAAAAAAAAGGACAGCTTTGATTTGATTTTACGTGAGGAAAATAACGTTTGGTATTATTCTCCTCACTTGGTCTAGTTGGAAAATATATACAAAGTTGACATAGGCTCAGATCGGAAAAATGTGCTAGACCGTAGACTGAGATATCAGAAATTCCAACTGACATTTCAGATTTTCCGACTATTGTCGCTCTGACGAACTTTGGGGGTGAGACACCCCCACACCCCCGGTCGCGACGGCCCTGCACTGAGCAATTACTTTTTCATTTAATTTCGCCAAGTCAAATATGTTCAAGTCAAGTCAAGTCGCAAGTCCTTTTGTCTTCAAGTCAGTCAAGTCGCAAGTCATTTTTCTTCAAGTGAAGTCAAGTCGCAAGTCAAGAAAAAGTGAGACTCGAGTCGGACTCGAGTCCAAGTCAGCGACTCGAGTCAACAACTCTGGTTTATGTAAAAGTCGGAAATTTCATCCCATACCGCAAAGCCTAGTTGCTGTTCTCTTGTGTGTGTGTGTGTGTGTGTGTGTGTGTTTGTGTGTGTCATGCGGTGCGGTCAGTTGGTGAGCGGCTTACGGAGCAAAGCTTGGCTATTTCATTGGATAGTCCACAATGAATGTTATCCCCGATACGGTTTACAACCCCTACAGCTTTTCTTTCTTTCTTTCTTTCTTTCTTTCTTTCTTTCTTTCTTTCTTTCTTTCTTTCTTTCTTTCTTTCTTTCTTTCTTTCTTTCTTTCTTTCTTTCTTTCTTTCTTTCTTTCTTTCTTTCTTTCTTTCTTTCTTTCTTCCCTTCTTTCTTTCTTTCTTTCTTTCTTTCTTTCTTTCTTTCTTTCTTTCTTTCTTTCTTTCTTTCTTTCTTTCTTTCTTTCTTTCTTTCTTTCATTCTTTCTTTTTGTTAATAACAATTACATATTTTTTGTGTAAGCCTACCAAAAATTTTGGAACGCTTTGGAATTTCACGATCCAGTTTCAAAAGAACACTATCAGCTGATCAGTGTGCAACTCGGCTCTTGAAGCGTCGCTATAGGGATAGTAGGAGTCTTCAGGCTTTGCAGTCTATAAGAACCTGGAACTCTAAGTGAAGGATTTGGTTAAAGACACTTAAGCTAAGTTAGAGAGAAGTTGGCTAAGGAGGTAAAGGTAAATCCTAAATCTTTTCATGCTGATGTTAGGTCTAAACAGAACGTTAAATAGGATTTTCGGCCTCCGTCTCCAAGGTAATAGGGGTACATAAGTCAGTGGCCATCAGGATATGGGTAACTTGTTGAAAGATTATTTTGTTTCTTTCTTTACCGCTAAGGAGTCTTCTGTTATGGAACTTGCAGAGCTTCCAATAGCTCAGTTTGCATTGATGATGTTGTTTTTCTGAGGAACCGGTTTGTAATAAGCTAAAGTGTTAAGTCATGGAGTCTGAGGTCAAGGACTCTGTGCTTAAAGGCATTGTCTGGTGGCATTTTGCAGGGGTCTTATAGGAAAGAATAAAATTTTTCGCTACATGTCATCCAAACCCCGTACCAAAACTCCATTCCTAACTCAAGATATCCCTTCCAAAAGACTAGTTACTTTTGACAAAAAATACCTCCAGATTTCCTCAAGGTCACAGAACATGAAGCCAAGTGGGCAAATTGTCTCAGATTCCTTTTGTTATTCTTTATAATTGGATACCTTGTTTGTCCTTGAAATTTGATACCGTCGGAATGTTTAGATGCTTTTCCGTGTAGATATAGTGTAAAACTGTGACATACTTATCGCACAGCAAATAAAGTTATGAAATAATCAATTTAGTGATATCAACATTATAAAGAAATACAAAAGCTACACCTAATCAATTTGCCCAGATGACATCACATATTTCCCATCATGCACTGCTGAACATGAAAATAAAGCATTTCTTCAAAAATTCATATCTTCCAGATGCAAAATGCTATAGACATGGGGTTTTCACTGCCTAACACAGAAAATTTTTCTGCTTTTTTTTAAAAACATCAAATTTGGTCACCAGAACATACTTTTAAGTATCCTTTAGGTAATGGGTTACTGAATCTGTCTCAACGAGGTTTCCTGCCTGATAGAACTTGTGTTACTGGTTTCTTGAGCTTTCTTGAGGATGTCTCTTGCCTCTTGGTTCTCGTCACAGTGTTGATGTCCGATTTACTTTGATTTTCAAAAAGCATTTGATAAAGTTTCATTAGGTAGACTTATGATGAAACTGCGTTCGTTAGGTATCCAGGGCAGGCTAGATCAATTTTTGGCTTCATGGTAGGTTAGCAATGATAACTTCTCGTCTCGGAATTTAAGAAAAAATTGGACCAGGAACAGAACCCTGTGGTACTCCATTTATGACTTCTATAAAGAAGTCATAAATGGAGTACCACAGGGTTCTGTTCCTGGTCCAATTTTTTCTTAAAGGGGATACGGCAGCCCCCCCCCCCCAAACCAGAGAGTTTCGAGCAACTCCTTGCCCAAACATATTTAGGAACAGCCCTAGAGTTCTAAATATATAGTTGATGACTGACCTTTGATTGACATTTATTCAAACAATATACTGTAGCTTCACTCTAATTGTCAACGATGACTTGTACAGTCAGTTGTGTTCCCAATTAAGCTCACACAGTAACTGTTCGTCAATATATATATATATATATATATATATATATATATATATATATATAATATATATATATATATATATATATATATATATATATATATATATATATATATATATATATATATATATATATATATATATATATATATATATATATATATATATATATATATATATATATATATATATATATATATATATATATATATATATATTATATATATATATATATATATATATATATATATATATATATATATATATATATATGGCCTTGCGCAAGTTCAGCTCAGTGCGGGCGAGGTACTGTGCCTCTGTCTTGGAGGTGTGCTAGACAGGTGTCTTTTGTTTAAATTGTTAAATTGGAGGAGGGGCTAAAGGTAAACTTAATAGGGAAAATTTTACTCTGTCTGGAGTGAGATTAGAGAGCCTTTAATTTTCGTCAACGATATTGATAGCTTTCTCACATCTAGTATAGAGGCTCTATAGGAAAGTAAATGATGAGAAGAATGCTTCACTGTTGCAACTGTGCAGGCTTGGAGTCCCTTTTATGAAAGAAATAAATAAGTTTCTTTAAGAGAAAGTTCAGAGGAGAGCCACTCCGTTATTCTTGAAGTGCGTCATCTCCCTTATCAAACGTATGGGACTCTTGAGTTAAGAAGGATTAGGGGGATATGCTGCATGTTTTCAATTTTCTTTCTGGTAGGGATTCTCCGTCTAATTATAACTATTTAAAGGTTTGTGCTAATTACTGTGTTCTCGGTCATTGTGGAAGCTGGTAAAGTGTTTCTCTAGGCTTGATATTAGAAACTTCAGTTTCTATCATAGAGTTATATACGTTAGTCCGAATTAGGGTAAGTTAAGGAAAATGGTCAAATTGCTATTTTTATGGCCTTTCTTGTGAACATTCAATACTATTTGCGTTAGTTAGTTATATACTTCATTCTCAAGCCCACCATTTTTAAATTCCCCGGAGCTTCTTCGGACTTTTCCCAGGGTCTTCCTTCAAAAACAGTTATCAGTGGATACAGGGTGGGAAGGGGCGCGGGAGGAGGTGAAGTGAAAGAGATAGATAGGACGGGGCTGACAATATTTCAATTTGGCTGTGTCGGGATGTTGTGTCACGCAATGTCGCCTACGAAAAATGTTTCCTTCTTGTAATGGCCATTGGCGATCAGATTTCACTGGTTTCTTACTTTTGGGGATAACAACCATGGGCGGCTCTAAGAAATTTTGTTTGGGGGGGGGGGCAAACTCAAGTCCGTATTCAGGGAGGTTGGGAAGACCCCCCAACAATATTAATGGTCAGCTCCGGATAGTACAATAGCCTCAATAGGAGTATGCATAGGCGTAGGGGCCCAAGTTGTTTTTTTTGGGGGGGGGGGGGCTGTAACGATCTGCCCGAAAAATAGAAACAAAAATTTTCGCGCGCTCCCGGCGCGTTCAAAATGTTAATGTACATATCATATAGGCATGCATTACCAATTACATACAATAATTTGCCACGTTACTGTCTATTCCATATTGGTTATAATTCTGGGGGAATTCGTTACTTCGACACCCCCCCCCCTTTGTGTCGTTACACAAAGGGGAGGGGGTGTCCGCCTCCCCTTTGAAAATTTTTGGAAAATTAGGTGTCCATACATGCAATCTGGTGCCAAGTACGCTACCTTTGAAGTAAAATTTGTGTTAAAAATTTTACCGTACGTATTTTAGGTACTAAAAGAACAAAATAGGCATTACCCCCTACCCTTTGAAAATTTTTGAAAAATTAGGTGTCCTTACATGCAATCTGGTGCCACATATGCTACCTTTGAAGTAAAATTTTGTGCTTTATTTTAGGTACTAAAAAAATCGGCGTCAGTGACGGGGAATGGCCTAATGGCTTCCCAAATACACCACTAATAATCATAATATATAAGTTTAACCATTAAAAAACACACTGGTGAATTAATACCGAATATATAGGTGGTGGCGCAATCCAAATCAGAACTATATTTTAATTACCAAGGAAATTTTTGAAGTATCGATTTCCGTGATGCTACATTATTGCATTATTTTTCTTTCAGTAGGTGCCCGAAAAATTCTCAGAATATTGCCCGAATTTTCACAAAAATATTTTGTTGCCCCCAGCCCCCCGCCTCCTACGCTTATGGGAGTATGGCTATTATTATGTATTACAGCGATGCCCATGTAGTTTTCAAAAGCTCTTCAAAAACCATATCAGGCAGTTAGTCATGAGCTGACTACTTTAAAAATAAATACAACTATATCAACCGATCGCTACCGTACTACCATAGGGGTGGAGTAAGAGGCAGGTAAAATGGGCAAAGCGGCTTAATCCATTTGTATAAAATGAGCCCCACCTTTAAATATTTTATTGTTCTTTCATTGTGTCACAATATGTTTCAGCTTTGCCAAAACCCATAAAATGTTGGTTTTCTGGATTGTTTTCTTAAACTTACGAAAATTTCGAGCATGAAGAAACTTGAAAACGATGAAATGATAGCACTAAGTATTTTGGATCTCAGTACCGTTCCGAAACGATTTTTTTTAAAGGGGGAGAGGAATTCCCCTAACTCAGAACGACGTCTCATCCTATATACAAATAGCTAGGCCACTAGTCAAAGGTCTCATCACACTGAGCTTAGAATGACTGTTTGGTGTGTTTATTTTAAATCAATTGGAACGGTATACTTTAACACAGAGGTGGAGAACCTTTTGCTTATAACAGGCCATTTGACAGTCATAAGACCGCTCGTGGGCCAACGGTGCTGTCAACTTGGACAAGGGAAGGGAAACCTCTCCTTCTATGGGACACACTATACTTTTAGAATACATGTCCGTTGCGACTTTCTGTAGACGGATACCTATGCTAATCTGGCCAGGTGACACCCGGGCAAAACTGCCTTTAGTCGTGGATGATAATCAACATGGCTAATGGGTTGTGTATCTAATGACCCCGAAAGCTCTGAAGTGTTTGCAAAACTATGGGCATTTAACTCCAGCATTACCGTTACACTCTGTAAATGACATTATTATGCCTAAGCTAATCAGATTATAAACAAGCAACTGAGAAAACGCGCGCTACGCGCGCCGAAAAAAATGTCGTTTTGAAAGCACTTTATTAATGTTTAACCTTCGCATTGCATTGGAAAGTTATTCACTTCTTTAATTTTAAGCCCACTTAAGGAAAAGGGAGGGCCTAACCCATCTCAAATTACATGTTTTTTTTTTATTATTTTTATTTTTGAAAATTGAAGACCATGCATTGCAAACTTTTTTTTGGGGGGGGGGCAAGTGCCCCCCGTGCCCCTATGGCAAACCGCTAATGATAACAACTTAACGAGAAACAAAAGGGAAAGGGGCGTTGGCATGTTTTAGCAGCCAGAGCTATAGCATTTATCACTGTAAGCAGTATCAGTAGGCCAGTATAAAATGAAATCGCGCCGCCGCCAGTGTGTAACCTGAAACATGAAAAATAATCAAAAGACTAGAATCACGCTTTCATAGACGCTGGTCATCGAGAAACATACCCCACTGAGTCAAGTGTCTGAGTAAGCTCAATGCTCGCAGGCTACTTAGTTCGCTTCTGCCCACATCTGAAAGGATGTCCCCTGTAAGAGCTGAACGATCCTTATCGTCATCGTGAACGACTCTAGTATGTGGCAAGCAGGGAGGGAGGAAATGACACGGCCCCTGGACCATAAAAGTGTCACACCACGTACAGAGGCTTTTAAAGGCATGTACTACTTGTACTTATTCAGGGTACTGAACTGGATTGATTATATAGTGTCATCCACAGTCTATTGTAACCATATCACGTAATTCTTTATACCATAATTTAACACAATAAAATTGGATAGGATGTTTCTTTCATATTATCTTTGTTTTGGATTCAAAGTTTGTTACTAATCTCTGGGGTCTTTTGTTTGAATTCCACAAAATCAGTGTTGTTTTCGCACAATTTTCTACATTTTGGGCAATTAGTTTAGTGGTCTGAAAGAAAAGAGAGAGAAACGTCACTTTCTTACTAAAGAACTAGCCAATCACAAGAGCTTGTTCAATCATTAGCATACTGTTGTAAACAATTAAATAGTTGCGGGGCGCTATATACTGAGCCAGGCTATTTCATCCCTTTTAGAAAGTCATTAGTTGTGGCATTCACGAACTCAAGTTAGGGGCACTTTTATTGTTGTTTCAGTAGCTACGGAATGATTTTGCGAGGGATATGTCGGAGACACATCGGAATCTTCTAAAGTGTTGAAAAGTCTAGTACAGCCCTTTCTTGGATCAAGCAAGTTGTTATAAAACTGTTTAGGGAGTCACGTAAGTTGACAGGTTTACGAAGGCCCAAGCCTACTTTTTCATACTAACTGTTTAATATGTAATCTACACACAGTGAAGGTGTCCCATCATGTTGTCAAAAGTGATAAAAACCAAAGTTATCATTCTTTTGTTGCTTTCAAAGGTGACAATCTTTTGTTTGATGGGACAACTCCCACTGGCAATCATCGTTGGTATGTAGGCCTAAAATTATAATGTAACCGCTGCTTGAACTAGAGAGGGGAGAACCTCTTCTGTAAGATCTGCACTTCCATTATAAGTGTAGGCCTATCCTACAAGTATTTGAAGACATTGTTCATGAATTGTTATGTAAATATGTGCAAGATCAATCCTTTTTTAAATTGTAATTGTTATCCAATAGTTGTGAAACACCGTGAAAGATACTTGTGAGGGGAAATGAAATCAGTCTAATTCATTATTTTATCTGCCATCATCAACTAATATGCAATCAATGTTTGCATTGGTGTAATCCTTCAAGGTTTTTACTCCATGCAAATCCTGCCGATTTTACTAGCCTTGCAGAATGTCAGTGTGTTTCTACACCAGACCTTATAACATGTAAACAACTTCGCAACTTGTTTTTATTTACCTGCGAACCGCTTCCAGCTGTACTTGAGATGGAAAAACCAGTCTGGGTTGCTAGGCAATGAAGCGTTGAGTGCTTTTAAAAGAAAAAAAAACTTGACGCAGTTCTTATTCTAAGAGACCTACACATGATTGCACATGAAAGGCAAACTAATACCTATCAAGACCGTGTTTTGGGTTAGTGGTGGTTCATTGTTGCAGAGTTCCCGAATGATTCCTGACAGATTGTTCGTGACCCCATTCACTAGGTTGTAGAAATCTTGAAAGAAAAATACTTCAACTACTTGTCAACATATTTTCGAAGGCGACCAACTTGCTTGTATGTAACCCTTGTAATCCCATTTTCTTCCCAAGTGATATGTGCAAAGCAAACTTGAACTGTATTTACGGGCCACGTTCAAATTTCTAATCGCTTTGGAAACGAATGCACAATACCGCGCATTTGAGAAGGGATAAAAGTTCTATATGAATTGCTTAGGAGATTTAGGATTAAGTTTTGTTTTGCTTCCAACTGCAACTGTTAGACAACAAAAAAGCTTAGGAGCCAGAAATATTTGTCTGTGATTAAACTTTTGATCAAGCGAAGGGGACAGCATTGACATACCCAAGATTTTTAAAGGGGTGGGGGCGAGAGGCTTTGCCGGACCGAAGTTGTGAAAAAATGTGCAATCAAACAATGTAGTATAACTTAAATATCTTAAAGGGAATAGTTTTCGAGGGGCTGAACCCCCTAAAACCCCTTGGCTGCGGCCCTGGATCACATGATGTTCCCTAGCTATTAGGAGGCATCATGGTCTCCCTTGACATACTATAAAGGCTAACAAAAGAGAAAACTTCTTCTTGTTGTTCTTCTCCTCCTTCTCCCCCTCCCTCTCCTTCTCCTTCTTCAAGGTGTCAAGGTGATACCTCAAGGTTCCCCTCCCCTACATCCTTCCCCAAGGCATTATATAGGAACTGAGCTAAACTCCCGAAACGCTTACAAAGCAAAAGCGACGCCCCCTGTTTCAAATGCAAAGTTGCTTTATGAAGATATAGTAATTTTTCTATTTCGGTCTTTTTCCCCTTGCCAAAAATGTCTAGCTACGTCACTGGCTAATACAATTATTATTTTTTGGTGGGGGTAACCCTCTGGCTTCCCTTCCATTAAAACGCCATTAAAATGCCGAGTATGTCGTCAATTATAACGGTTTGTAAAAAATGTATTCCCCTGGCCCACGTACGTTACCCCCTCCCCTAAAAATAGGAAATGGAAAGACTGGACTAGATCTTATAAAACGAACCTTTAATTCAAATAAGATCAAAGGTGGTGTTGTTAAGTTTTAGTTTCGTAATGACACAGACTGATTGGCGCGCCCCGCCATATGCAAGGCCTTGTTCTGCTCGACAGGCAGTCAGTTACGATCAATGAAATCGTGGATATCAATCATGTGATGCACCTTATGAAAACGTAATTCTGAATCATTACGAAAGACCATCCTTGATTCAGCGAGGTTAAGAAATCTCAAGCAACTTCCCCAGTTCTCACCCCGATTTTGAAACCCCCGCAGAAAACAAGGCGTCTGCTCTGCAGCCACTGTCGAGATGGATGGCTTCAACAGATTCACGAAAAGAAATTGCATCATCAGATATTTACTTTTAAAAACTAGAACAATCGACTTACCTGATATTTGAAGTTAGTTCAAGCCCTAGTAAGAAGCCTTTCTCAGGCTCATCAACGACCCAGGGGTGGCGCCAGGGAAGTTGTGTAAGGAGGAATAATACCCCTCCCCCTCCGTCGTGAGGGGCCATTGCTCCCCGATCGAAGGCAGCAACTCGAGTCCTTGACAAAGGTGACTGGTTGCCAAATATTTTAGATTTCTATTGAAGAAAATTTAAATTTAAAATTTTTATTGAAGAAAATTGAAAACATGTGGATTTACGTTAGAAAATTTTGAAAAGTTCGGGGTTTTATTGAGCTAAATTTCAAAACGTTGAGTTGTACTCGTTAAATCTTCTCTACGAAATTAGAAATTTTCCCCGACGGGTTCAGGCTTCCCAGCTTTTCCAAGGTAGTCCATGATAGCCTTGCACCAAAGCCTCCATGATGATTTTGTCGTGATAAAGAGTGTATTTCTTAAATAGTACTGTCAACTTGGAACATTCTCTGAAACTTACAATTTCGCCAGAAAATGTAACTCGTGGGACTAGTCTCTGCGGCCAGCTAAGTTAAATGTAACGAGACAGAAACAGAACAAACGAGTTATGTCATTCCAGTCAATGAAACATGATTTGTAACAAGTCTACTTGTTCCGTTACAGAAATACGAATGAAACCATGACTTTACCCGCTTCCGTAACTATACACAAAATGTAACTCGTTACCATAACGGCGTTAATATAAAGGAGCTATAGCATCACCCAAACATATTTAGGAATATGATCATATTTCTAAATATAATTGGGTTTGCCAAAAGATGGCTTATGCACAGGGCCGCAGCCTGGACTCTTAGTACGATACTGGGGGGTGCCACCATCAGTTGGTGCGTAGCCGTATCGTAGGAGATGCAAGAAAATAGAGGAAATGACACATTTTAGTCGGACGTTAAAGTTGCATCTAAGCATTCTTTACTTTGAAATTTCATGCTTTAGAAATACATTTAGATTTCAAGAAGAAAACTTAGAGGACAACTTAAAAGGGAAATGCAGTCACCCCAGTTTGAAGTTAGTCATAGGCGGGATTAGGGGGGGGGCAAGCGGGGGTACTCCCCTCCCAACTTTTTTTCCAGAGCTTAAAAGCTAAAAATATTAAAAATAAATGAGCAAAAGTAATCGAGACCAGAAAAATTATAAGAAAATTTTCAAAGCCTATTATGATTAAATTTTGCAATTTAATGAAGGAAAATATGAATATCAAAAGTCATAAAATTGCGAGAAAAATTTTTTTCTCGAGGCGCTTTGCGCGCACTTCCAGAGAAAACTGACTAATATACTTGAACATTTTGTCTGACACAGTAAAATTTCTTTCCCCCTACCCGCCACTGGAAGGTCTGAAATAAGGGTCACTGAAAGTACTAATTACGTCATAAAATGCACCATGGTCCTTGCAAACAAAGTCCCAAACCCTACCTATGTATAGGCAGGGGTGTTCCCGTTGCACTTTGAAAGTAACTCGTTATAGTTACAGTTAATTCCATTAAAATGTAACACGTTACAGTTACTAGTTACAATGTTGAAAAAGTAACTAGTTACAGTTACTTTTGACTGAAAAGTAACTATCTACATTTCAAAAGTAACTAGTTACTTCAAGGTGAATATATACAGTACCTCGGCACCTGTAAAGGAAGGGGGCATAATTAGATAGTAAGAAGGGGTACATCAGAGTATCGAACCTCATTTGTGTCGGTCATCCTTAGGTGTTCCCCGAAGAAAGTCAAGGATGTCAGCTGATCTTCACTGGGGATTCAGGCAGAGGATCCTAACGCTTATCATGAAGCAGAGAATCATGATACTGTGTCGGAGCTTACGCAAACTATTTATTAGATGAATATAGTTGTAACCAAAATTGTTCCAGTTACGACAGTACTTTTTTTAGGGTGGAAATCTTTGTACTTCTATCACAATTTAGAGAGGTTAGCGGCTATTAAAGGGAGAGAGCGTTATTTTAGCAGTGATTAAAGTCTTCACCCCTCAAGGGATACATATGGTAATACGGTGTTTTATATTTGTTAACGGTAAAACTTTAAAACCTCACCGCTAAGGTTGGACTAAGTGATATTTCCGCATAAATTTCAGGTTTCACATTGTGTCGATATAAAACAATGCATATGGTGAGACTATGTATTTCAAATATGCAGACCATGTGCACATAATTCACGTTCTCTTTACAATAAATAGGTGAAGCTTTTAAGTCGGACACTTCTTTCCTCTTTCAATTAGTTTTCAAGTTAGGATACTTTTAACGCCATTTGACCATTTCCAAATTTTGCTGTTCTTTTTTTATATTAACCTTACTATTATTCCAGTGTAAGGAGTTACGGGCATTGAAAAGAAAATGATATAGCCTAAATTCATATGTTTGATTCATCAAATAAGGATACCATACATGTTAAATTAGATACACAAATGGATGCACGGTGTTTACCGACGCTTGGCACAGTATAATTTACTGGACTCCAACGCACGAGTCCGGATTCGACTAGCTTAATGCCGGTCTCAAGAGCGTTTTTCTTGATTTGGAGTTTGCCCGGAATAGAAGGTTCCGGAATAGAAATGTTTTCGGAATGTGATGTAAGTGGACTTGTACTCGGAGTTCATTCCAGCCCAGTTCTCAAATATGAAACAGCCCAGTTCTCAAATATGAAAGTCACATGAAAAGTGTAATTTGTGCACAATGTACAGATGTAAAGTATTGTCGCACATGATCAACTAAATTACTGAGGAGGCCAGGCTACAGAAGTGATTACAAACGATGACTTTATTAATGGTGGACATGTACAACAGAATTAAAACATCTGTAAGTTTGATGCGATATACATTGGCAAAAGGACTGGTCTCGGAATTGCTGCCATTGGAATCAGAACTGGCCAGAACTTGAGGGGTACGTACCATGCTCGAAAAGATTAGGGAATCTAGAATCGCAGTTAGCTCCGACTCGGATAGGGTGGACTCGGGTCCAGCCCTAACGACCCAAAAGGCAATGATTAAACTTTCAAGGTAAGAATAGTATTTGAATGCCTATGGGCCAACCTGTTTCTCACGGTGCGCTATCTCCACTGTGTCCTCTAAAGGCCAACATGAGTAAACTAAGGCCCAGCTGACTTCACTTATAATACTATATAAAGTCAGCTGGGCCTTAGTTTGGCAGAGTATCGTTTAGTATTTTTCAACGAATGACACAAAGATTCGATCTCATGAATAATAAGCATTGATCTGTCTAATAAGTATTTAACACACAAATCAAATTTTCATCTTGGCCTAATCGACAATCAAGTGACCCTGTAAGCCTGCAACATGTGCATCTAATATCAACTTCTGATTCTAATCGTGAATAAAATTTGATGTTGGTGAGGGCGACGTCGATAATAGCTTGTACAGTTAAAACTGTAATGTACTATCATCAGTTTTAACTGTAAAGGCTATGAGAATCGGGTGATAATAGAGATGAATGATAAATATATCGAAAATAATTTTACTAACAAAGTGTCATCAAATTGAAAATTTTCTGTTACTACTTCGAGTAAAATGCAATTAATGGTCATTTTGACAATTTGTAACGGGAAAGTAACCGGACCCGAAGGTAACGCCGTTACAGTTACTTTTACACAGAATTGTAACTAGTTGTTCCGTTACTGAAATGCAAATGTAACTCGTTACAGGGTTACGTTACACAAAATGTAACTCGTTACAGTAACGGCGTTACTTGTAACTCGTTACTTCCCAACCCTGTGTATAGGGAACTGCAATTCTCGGAAAAAATCGACGTGCTTCGCATGAGCCTAATATTAATCGATGTCTCATTAGTACTGCTGTGCGTAGGAAAACTTTGGTGGAATTGCCTCGTTATATTACTTCCTGTAGGACAGCGTGACGAAATGACCATTTCCAAAACCCTCGCTACACCTCTCGCTGTTCACTTTCCTCACCAATTACCACCATCCTCAGCAAACTAACTGATGGTAACTATCTTATATTTGCGGCCATCATATGAAAACTGTTTCATTAGCATGTCAAATTACACCCGGGGAAGCAGGATTTACTAAAGAAAAGGTCCAGAATGGCCTCAAAAGCCGTCAAATTTAAGAAAGATTCTCTGGTAGGACCCTCAGTTCCCAACTTCCGGCGATCGCGATTAAAGGCTGCGCCGGTCACAACTTCCCAAGCTGTAGCCTTCAATAAAAGTTATTTTACTAGCACTTTAACTGCCGACGCCCTTGACAATGTACAAACTACCCACATAAAATTTTATTGACTTCTTTCTTCGAGATGTGTAAAATTACCGACTATTTAAAGATTTTTTAGATGCAAGTTGTAAGGCACTTTAAGTGTCATTTTCGGTACAGTAATGACATGAATAAGGGACAGGCGCTTAGCGAAGGGAGGGGGCAAGAAACCTATCCTTGAAGATACCTTTCTTTCTTAGCATTTCGATTACTCATATTACTAAAAATTTTGAAAAATGCGATTTTTTTCAACGCCCTTCAAGCGCACCTGTTCTGAATGTTAGATTTCCCATTCTTAAAAATATTGTTCCAAAGCCCCGAAAAACCCCCAAATAATCCTTTCTCACTTACTTCCTCGAGCCCTCAGCATTACCGATCCCGGCCGACTGTAAGTCTCATGGAGTAAGAATACACTGAATTGAAAAAAGTCAAATTGTGGTTTTTTTTTGTATGTTAATTGCCCACCTTATGTCATTTCCGGGGGCTTCTCCCCCTGGACTCGCACCGGAGCTCTGCCCCTGGACCCCGCCAGTGGCCCTGGGGCGGACCCCTGAACCCCATGCCATGAGGGGGAACACTTCGCGCTCCCGCGGCGCCTTCGGCACCGTTTGAAAGTCCACCCAGCTTTGCCACCCCCCACTTTCAGACATCAAATCCCGGCCCTGAATTTAGTGTACCCGGGCATCCTATTTCATGAACGGCTCTTGAGAATCATGTTACCCAACGGTATGTTTTTTCACTGAGTTGAGAAATCCACGCATAGTATAACTTCTTGGTTTACCTTGAATATACAATATTTATGTTCTAACATATTATTAACGATACTTGTAGTGAGATTTAGGTGTTGTTTTAAAATAAGTTTGCGGCGACTGCTTACGCTCTTTAAATTAAAAGTTACTTTATAAGCTCATTAAAGGGGAATTTTCATCATCCCAAACAGTTCCAATTCTCCCAACTATGCAACTTCTAGCTCCTCCCATAACTGTATGAAGCTCCTCCTTGTGCAGGAATAAACCTGTTTTATTGCTTAAGGCCATATCCTGGTGAGCATACAAGGCTATAAAATGTAATAAAAGCACTCTCTCTGCCTTGTGTGGAATGTGAACTACTCTGCATCTTTCAAATTTTCAAACTTTTTTGTCAATTGAAGAGCAGTCACCAACTGAGAATTTTGATGCCCCTACACTAAAAATATACTTTGGGGTGATGACTGTCTGTCTTTAAGTTTAGCTAATTATTAAAAGGTAATCATCCGCTATTACATCTATAGCCATTGTATATGGTGGCAGTGTATTCAAGAGGTGTGTATTGCAGGAGGAAGATGGTTAACTCGTCAGGCAGAGAAACCCACATAAGAACGTCTCCATGGTGGGGGTCCTGGGAAAAAGAGAACCCATGAATGTGATTTCCCAGGTTTTGGGGGCCTTGAAGTCATAGTTTGGACTTGTGGAATTTTCAGCATTTTCAATATTTTTTCTCCGCAGGTAGGTCAACTTTCATTTACGGTTGGAAATCGCAGGGGCCAGGGCAGCATGCCCCCTCAGGCTATGGCCCTAGTGCAGTCAGTTGTGTTCCCAAGCCAGTGGATGTGTGGAAAACCTTCAGCAATTTAAACTCAGTACAATTAAGCTACTGTAATTTTGTCTTGGAGCTGTGTACTACACAAGTGTTTTTTTTTTCAATTGGAGGGGTTAGAAGTAAACTTAGAAGGGAGAATTTTTCATCTGGGTGAGATTGTAGAGCCTTTGGGTGCAGGCATGTTCGCATTAGTTCTGCTCAAGGTTATGCCCCCACACACTTTGCAGACCGCTGTTCAAACGAAACGCTTATGCCAGTCACTCATAAATAAGACAATGAAATTTTCAGCATTTCCAGTACTTTTTTCTAAGAAGGCCGAATTTTATTTAAATATCCAGGATGTCGAACTTCAAGTTGATAAAAGTTAGGCCTTAAAAAATAGGAAAATTCGTGAAAAATAAGTTATCGCGTTATCTGGCTGATATAATACCAATGAATAGCAGACTTTAAAGGTACTGGGCAGTCACCCCAAAATTTGCCCTGGAAAAATCAGCAAAACCTTGCAAATCTACGCATACTGCATTTCAAGCACCTCTGAAGACGTTTTGATCATAACCATTACACACTTTAAGTAAAGCAAGGAGAAATACTCCTTGAATTTCACAATTCACGAACAAAAACATTGTCACATGATCAAAGTAGGCCATTCATGAACTAGAGTGACGGGGCATACTAACTCTGATTGTGCCGGGTCAGTGCGGACTGCATTTTCCTTTAGCATTTGGCATCATCTGTTTTGCGATTTGGAAACACCGCGCAGAAGTATGAAGCGCCAGCGTTTCCAATGTTTCTCCGAAAGTTTCCACAAATTGTGAGATTAGTGCCAAAACCAGTGATTACCGAATTTACTGACAAGGGCGTCGTTTCCTCGAAATTTCGGGAAAATCCTGTAGAAGTTGAGGAAGTACTATTAAATCAGATAGATGAAATACCCTTCTATTTTGTTTGCAAAATATAGGCAGTGAATGGTTTCTCTTTTTCCTTCTTTGTTTGTTTGTATAAACCTCCACAAATGGCATGCATTTTGGAAGCGTTTTAAACAATTATTTTAGCAATTTTTTTCAGTTATGGAAACACTGGCAACAGCGGAATGCCTGCGTGTCCGGTGGTACCGTACGTAAGCACTGTTCAGTGTTTCCACTCTTCCCGAAATTACCTGAAATTCGAAAAATCTGGGTTCTCTCCGGGGAAATTTTCGGGAAGTGGGATTATTTCGGGAAATCTGGAAATGGTATGTACCGTAGCGTATGGAAATGAGGTAAGGCTTGACAATGTGAAATCCTGGATCAGCCCATTAAAGTCAGCATTAAACAAGCGTTTTTCGAAAATTTCAGGAAAAAACAAACCGATTTCGGGAAATTTTAAATTTCACTTAAGGAAAAATGAATTTAGAGTGTGGAAACACTGGCACTGTTACTGACTGACAGAAAGTAAATCGATGCACAGCCGAAGGGGAAGAAGGTACTGTATGCGAGTTAGCCTTGTGAAGTTGAAACGTCGCAAAAATATACCTGTCCAACAATAAAATGGGAACTCCTGCAAAGAAAGACGATCCACCATTGGAACTGGAAAATCAGTTTATCCTGCGTCTTCCAGAGGTAAAGAGTCAGCACGTTGTTTTCTTATTGAATTCAGCACGTTGAATTCTTATTAAACCATATGTTTCATCCTTCCGTGCTCCCCTTTAGTTGGATCAGAGACCCTGCTACAAACACATGGGTCCTCACCCAGTCAGCTCATTAGCGCCATTGTTGTTTGCTTTTACTTGCACTCGTTACTTAGTGGTTTCCCAGTTTTGTGGTCTTGTATATATATTTAGTACTTTCGCACTTTTTGTGGTGGTTGTGTCTCCCTTATTGGCTTTTCAATTGTTGACTGTTTACTCTGTGATGGCATTTTTGCCTTTTTGGAGTTTTTTACTGAAGACTGAAGTACGAAGTGTTTCGCTTTGGCTACGAACAAGTATTGGCCTACTGAGTGTAGGCTACGCTAAGTCGGTCGGTACCTTGAGTTGGTCACTGCATATAAAATGTGTATAGACCTAGGCCTACATGGCTAATGCACTTCACCGTCACGCAACACCTGCTACAAATGGGAATGTCGAAGTGTTAACATTAGGCCCTAGGCTAGGCCTATGTGTTATGGTAGGGTAGGATCTCAGGTAGCCCCCCAACAGGGCTGTGCGTTACGTTACATAGCCTAGGCACATAACACTATGCTTCACCAGCCCTTGTCCTGCTCAGTAATTTCTGGCTCGTTATAGCCCATCCATCCACAGAACGTCATCTCACAGTCCTCACTAAAGGCCAGTCAGGAAAACTATACAATTACAGAATGCAGGTCCACTGCTTATTTCTTCCTAGAATCCGGATTCGCGGATTCGATCTCAATTTTTTGTTCTTAAATAGCTTAGAGTATAGAACTAAGATCGTATCCATGAATCCACTCAGGGAAGCTTCCCTGAGTTGGTAATATTTTGTCTTTAAACCCAGTGTGTTTGTGTGTGGTTCTCAAATAGCTCAGGGTGGGGAAGCAAGATCGTATCCACGAATCCACGAATCCACTCAGGGAAGCTTCCCTGGAGTTGGTAATATTTTGTCTTTAAACCCAGTGTGTTGTGTGTCGTTCTCAAATAGCTCAGGGTGGGGAAGCAAGATCGCATCCACGAATCCACGAATCCACTCAGGGAAGCTTCCCTGGAGTTGGTCATATTTTGTCTTTAAACCCAGTGTGTTGTGTGTCATTCTCAAATCGCTCAGAGTGGGGAAGCAAGATCGTATCCACGAATCTGTGAATCCACTTAGGGATAGCTTCCCTGGAGTTGGTAATATTTTGTCTTTAAACCCAGTGTGTTGTGTGTCGTTCTCAAATCACTCAGGGTGGGGAAACAAGATCGTATCCCCGAATCCGTGAATCCACTTAGGGATTCCTTCCCCGTACTTCGTAATATTTTGTCTCTAAACCCAGTGTGTTGTGTGTTGTTCTCAAAAAGCTTTGGGTGGGGAAACAAGATCGAATCCGTGAATCCACTTAGGGATTCCTTCCCCGGACTTCGTAATATTTTGTCTCTAAACCCTGACGTTGTAAAATCGAAATGACAAGAACTGTGTGACTGCTATCCCGACGATCGTATCTGCGAATCCATGAATCCACTCTAAGAACATTGTCATTCTATAATTACTCCAGGAAAACATGTAGGTTATGCCGAAGATCTTTGGCGTGGCACTCAAGCGGGCACGCCAAATTTCTGGCATATTTTGTCAGCCTGATTTCCATTTGGCGCACCTAGCGTACAGCAGATATTGGCGTAATTTTTATCTTGCCTTTCCTTAGGCGTAAATCTTCGGCGGCGAAAATGAACTTTCCAATATGGAGTAAAGGCACATGTATAGCCCTATACATAGTCCTTACACAACCCATTGAAAACCCGGGTTCTTCGACCAGCACAGTGCTGTTCAAAATTGATTTTCTTCTTACAGCAAAGCTTGGACCTAAAGTTTAAATTTAATGCCATTCCATTTTCTTTCTAAATGTTACACTTATATTGCAGTTGTTTTTTTTTTCACTTTAAACATCTGAAAAGTTCTGAAAATTGGAAATAAAATCATCATCTTTGCGACTTCGTAAAATTGACTGTAGCGTCCGAAATATTTGTTGACATTGGAATGCCTTGTGCGATGCATTGTGACATCACACTCAACATTTTGATTACTGTAGTTCCTATACATACATATGGAATTGCCTCTGCAAACATTCTATACTGACGTAATGATGCAGTCATTAGCATACTGATGTAAACGAAGTTCCATAGTCGCACAGTAAATTTTGCAGTGCGAAAAAGTTGCTGATTTCATTTCACATGTTTGGCACTCTCCAGAAATTCTCAGTGATCGAAAACAGCTGCAATACTCCTGTAAGACCTGGAGAAGAAAAGTCCTGGTAGTAAATTAGGATTTTTCTTTCAAAATTTGCTGTGGGAAGAAAGGCAATTTCAAGTATTACACAGACGGCCGATCCCCTCACTATTTTATAGGTCGGTGTAAGGACTGTGTATAGTAAGCTGTAGGCGAACAACCACAGTCCCTTTTATACTGAGGACTACATCCCCACATAGCTTAGCCTAGCAACATTGTCTCCCCAAGTAAGCCTAGGCCTATATGCGATCTCTGGCATCCCATTCACCTTTCTGCAATAAGCTTTACCAAAAATATAATGCATGGATGGACAAATTTTTAATATGAAAATTGGCTGTAACAATAAGTCAGTGCCAAATATTTGCTAGACTTACAGTGAACGATATGATACACTGTAGGTATGCTTAACTTAAGCCTTACACATCTTAAGGGTCAAAGGATGCAGAAATTCTGCCCAAACTGACTGCACAACTAACCACTCAGAATCTCACGCGACTGCTCATTATTGTAGCCTTTAGCATATAACCATTGTGTACCTCACAGTGCATTCCATGTCAGGCCACACGCTGAAGTTACGTCAAGAAAAACAATAGAAACATAGAGAAAATGTCAACTCCAGGTGGAAGATCTTGAGATTGGAGTACATGGAATGTACCCTGGTCAGTTTATGCAGGTTAAAGGCTTGAGCCTGCATAAGTGGCCAAGTGTACATTTATCACTGTTCCAGTAGAATTACAGAAAGTTCCCCATGAACGAAGATATTACAGATCAAAGATGCGTCGTTCTCAAAAGGCATATTTTCCCTATAACTTTGACTAATTCGCATCCGTGCAACCGGATGCTCAGATACAACCCTCAATTGGCCCTGTATTCTATAATTACTCCAAGTATTGTTTCATAGTGAACTTGCACAGTCTACCACACTTTTTGTTTCCTCGACGAGAAAAGTCATTTCCCATCATGCATTAGGAGATGGTGACTACGAACGTCATCTGCAGGGAGGATCAAGACCTAAGTTTTGCAGATTTTGTATGGCAAATGATCACCAAAGGCAGATTTACAAGTAAATGTACTGTTCAGAAGCCCAAAGACAGCATTCAGTGGTAAAAAAATAACGGAGTGAATCACATTTGCCAGTTCATAGCATGTTTTGATGTGAAATCTTAATGAGTCACAAATTCATGTTAGTGGGACAAGGGCTGTGAAGTGAAGTGTGATGTGCCTTGGCCATGTAACTGAACACAGCCCTGTGCAAGGACTAGATCACAGGCAGTTCTAACGCATAGAGCAGGATAAAGGAACTATATCCTGCTCCATGTTCTAATGTTATTTACTATTTAGTGCATACTGTACATATGATATATACGTAAAAGGGCAGGCCTGTTTATAAATTATCGTAAAGTCAGACACTGTTAGCCTAATTCAAGTTTTATGTATTAATGTAGCATTGGCTTAGCCTAGGGCGACACTAGTGTGTTAGGTCTAACGTTGGACTTGTTTGTATACACGTGCAGCAAATCACATATAGGCCTATAGGCTAACTTAACGTTAGTAACATTGGTATTTGCAGTGTGATGCAGTTGGAAGATGGAATACTTGACTTTATTGTACAGTTGTACGTACTTACTAACTAGTAACTCGTACCGTTATGACTTTAACGATGCAATAACGTTAACATGTATTATTATGACGCAGACAGATAGGTATGATTATGAGCGCACAGTACTCTAGTAAATTTACAGTTCCTAACGAAACGATCTATTATTGTGTACTGCGTGTCCAGATGGCCGCTGTACTGTTGTATGTACAGTGCATGCGCGCCTAGCCTAGATGCTCGTAGTTTCTACGCTAGCTAGCTGTCTACGTCCTTGACGTCACAATCGTTCCGGGAATCCCTTATGTCTTAGTTCAAACAAGGAGCGCGTAGAATTACATTGTTTTCTGCGCGGTGTAATGCTATTATTTTCAAAGAAAGATTCATTGATTAATTGAGGGAGATCGAGAGAGGGTGGAAGGTTTAGCGGGGGTTGGTGCAGTTGCAACTGCAGAAAGTAAGTGTTGTGTTATAATTAACTGGCCAGAGTAGGTAGTAGTAAACAAATAAGATTTAATTAAAGCACAATTTAAACATTATATCACTTGGATTATTTTTTTTGTCTCTTTCATCGAGTCTCTCAGCCACACGACCTAGAATTCAATCCTGGAGATAAATCTTCATATCGCTCCAGGAGAAACAAGTTGCCCGATTTGAAAAATGCACGGCCGACCCCTCTTACATATATCTTAAAAGGTAGAGCACTTCCTTGACAAAGTAATGAACAGTAGCCAGATTTGGCCATATATGCACTAGTGGCCAAATTGTTTAGTGACAATGGCCAGATTGGCTAAGCTCTAACAAATTTGGCTATGTATCTGTGCATATATGGCCAAATAGGCTAAATCTGGCTACTGTACACTACTTTGTCATGGAACTTGTACTACCTTTTCTTCTTATGTATGCACTAAAACACATTAGAACTGCCTTTGGGTAGGATGGGGATTTTTGACTGTCAGGGTATTTCCAGCTGCTATGAATATTTCCGCATAAACAACAGTCATTATTATATCTTTGCCAACAAGTGCTATGAACTAGTGGTAATTCCTTTGTTTTCATTTGTCAGAAGTACAACCACCAGAGATGGTGACATGTCAATTTTTGCAAGTCCAAGTCAAGTCACAAGTCAATGTTGGCAAGTCCAAGTAAGTCACAAGTCATTTGCCTCAGCTCCAAGTCAAGTCACAAGTCAAGGAGTAGCAAGTCAAGTCAAGTCATTTGGACTTGACCACAAGTCAAGTCACAAGTCACCATAAATAATAGAAGAAAATGGCGGAATCTCCAAAAACTGAGTGACGTGTTTGCATGAAAAGTTTTGATGTATGGGTAAAATGGTGGAAATTGTAGAGTTGGGTACCAAATATGGGTGGGATATTTCAAAATAGGGGTATGCTATCAGGAAGCCTAAAAATGTCTTGGTTAAATATCTGAAATGTGACCTTGTGTGGTAACAAGCAATAGCATGGTGTGCTCAGTGTACCAAGGCTCGATGACTCAGCACAACCCCTCACTGAATAGATGTGAGCACCTGCAGCAGGCTATCTAGTTTCCGCCGTCACGGTCCTTCCAGCAGGATACTGGCCGCCCCTCTCAGAAATATACAACTTCATGAGAGTCACTGGGTACTGAGGAACATTTGGTACAGCTCTGTCACAAAAATTATAAGAATGAAAGTGACCCCAGCTTATCCAGCAAAATATTTTCTGCGCCCTATACCAAGTAAAGGCTCTTAGGCGATGCCTGCAACTTTGATACCATTTCCAGTGTTCTCCAAACGGAGAAAAATATACGTCTTTCCCAGCACGTATCTATAGGTTCTCTGACCCCAAAATATTCTAGCGGCACTCTCCTTACTCGCAACCCAAAGCTTAAGCAGATTAATACATTCCCACCTATTGTAGGGATGCGTCTATAACAAACAACAAAACAAGCAATCTACATCCAGGGAGGTGTTATTAGATGTGTGCATATTTACACCTCCCTGCTACATCTAAGTCGCACAACTGTGGAGACGCAATAACAACTTCATAGTAACCGCAGCTGGTCAAAGATGTGCGATTTTCAAAATAACACGGTATTCCAACTCACCTTAAATACGGGTACAACTGGGGAGAACTACTTGACAATTTCTAGGGTGACACATACCCTGTCGGACTATTATTACTGGGTAAAGGCTCAGGATTTATACCAACACCATCTGCCCCCTAAAAGGTACTCTCTGCTTCAAGCTATTAGACAGCTAACCTCATTACCTGCACCATCAGAGTAAAATATTTTATGCATGATATATCTTCCTGACCTTACCATAAGTTCCGTCTACCCTCAACCTGGAAGCCAGGGGCAGTGGTATGTCCAGACTTTTTACACTGGCGGTGCACAGTAAATTTTTAGGGTTTGCGCCTAAGAGTGAAAAGCGAATTTTATGCATGGCACCTCAGCTTAAACCCTAGATCAACTCCCCAGTTTTTGACCTTTTTACATTTTTCATTTGGGTCCTAATTGTTTTTCTATTTTCCTTCGCGGGGGGGGGGGGGGGGGGGGGGGGGGGGGGGCGTACTCCTTACCGCTTGGGTCATGGAACAGGGCCTCGATCCATGGGGATCATAGGGAGAAGCTCCAGGCGTTCTCACGTTAACGGTATCAAAGTCATAGTTTTGAAGCATATGCCCATCACCAGATAGTTAACGTTGTGTGGGTGAACTCCTTATATTTTTCCATTGGGAGGAACAGTGCATCAATCATCGGAACGTTAGCAGTGTTCATCAGTTTTGACATGGCGGAGTTCATAAGCGGACCCCACATGGGTTCAGCTGTGTGTTATGGTATTTCTGTTTGTAGCTGCGTATAATGCGGGAAAAAAGAAAGAAAACCTGACATGCGAAAACGCGCTCAAAAGGACCAGGCTTTGTCGGTAACTCTGCTCTTTTCCATCAAATTTGCAAAAGGATAACCGAAAGGAATGTGATATGTTGCTTGACAGGCCCCAAGGCTGTGAGCGGGGGACACTGGGCCATGCCATTGTTGGCCCTATTCTGAACCAGCCCCAACAATGACCCCGTACTTTTGAGCCATAGATTCTGGAAGCTGGTGGGTTTTTCGGTATTAAGGACCATGCGTGGATATCATCACAAATGTAGTCATAGATTCAAGGGAACATTCCAATTAGCAGGGAAATACATTGACCACCATGTGACCTCTGTAAGCGCCATAAGTCTAGAAATGTCCAGAGGCAATACCCAATCACATCCAATGGCAAAACTCTGAGTGTCTGGGGTCTGTCACCATGGTTAAGCTACCTGGAAATTTACTATACAATTGGAACCAATTCGAATTACAAAGTAAGGTGTAAAAAGTTGATATGAGAATTTTAGTGATCAAGGAATCTTAATCATCATCGCATTAAACCTGTTAATGTGGGGTACTGGGCGGGGGGATTTAAATGATAGACCTAATCCATCAGACATATTTAGACATTTAACACATAGCCTTGAAACTTTTAGGGGGCTGTGAGGAAAGTTTGGGATTCTAGGCACCCTCAGGCCTCCTGCATGGCTACGTTTGTCACTGGGCTCAAGAGTTACCCCATGTGCTGCTTTAGAGGATACCTCTACAATACAAAAAGGACATTCTTGTATAAAATTCCGATTCACTTTGCGAAATTCAACATACCCAAGCTCTAACGCTCTGCCATACATTCACTACCTAATGAAAAAACAACAATTGTCATTAAGAAATTTTATGAAGGAAGAGGAATTGCAGTTATTAATAAGAGTGGCTTTAAAACAGAAGCGCTTAGGCAATTATCGTACGGTAGTACCATCAACTTAATACATCAATTATTACCATGGAAACTAGGGTTGTTGTGATATGAAATTTTCGTTGTCGATATCGCGAAAAATTTTCCTTCAATACCCAAACGATATCGCGATATCGCGGATCCCGTTTGTGTTTACTGAAGCACCATGTCAAAAACTGCAGTACATGGTAGTGTCCCCATCCCCAATGCCGACGTAATTTGTGACAAAGACTGCCTAAAGCAACCGACGTAAGAATGACCAGTTGCTATTGTTATATTGTTGCTCTGTTTATTCTTCCTTACAGCAGTGAGGCTGGAAATATTGAAAGGAAAAACAGCCTGCTGTAGTTTTGCAACTGGGACTAGCTCAATGCTAAATACAGTGTAGGTCACAGTTTTGTGTGATCAGGCGATCAGCATCAGAATTAGAAGGGAGTTGGATGGGTCCAAATGTGTATGAACCACTCTCAAATTATATCGTTTTAAGAGTGTACTGTACACAATAGCAAACAGTAGGCCTAGCAAACAAAATTTAATTCCTTGCGACGAAGTTCAAATTTTATTACAAAAAAAAATCTTTTTACCCAATTATTAGCGCACAGAAAAAGCCGACACATTTGTATATTCCCTGTTGTTTACTGCGTACTTCACCATCGGGTGAATTTTAACATGTCTGAAAAGTTCCGATGAAGACAAGTGCATTAAATTGCAAAACAGTTTAGAACCCGCCGTGAAAAAAATCAGGCGAGACTCGAGTCTGTTCGTTTCTACATTTAATTTCTCCCAGTTTGAAATTGAAACTTTAATTGCGATGTACAGTATCATCCAGAGCCATTCAGAACTGCAAACTGAAGCAACAGTGCACACAGCCCATTGCAATGGCTTTCTTTCCGTACAAAACAGCACAAGGTAAGCCTTGCCCACTTCATTGAGTTAACTAACGGTACACAAAAGGTACGCCTGAGCTCCAAAGCTATCGCCGACAAAATGATGGCTACAAAAATATGCAACTTGCAAATTCGGACGTGAAAGAGAATACCCTCGCTCTCATTGGTTAATTGAAGGTATCTACGATGTAGAGTACATGTTGACTGTGGAGTGGACGAAGTTTTGTATTTATTTCATTGCGTTAAACGCTAAAGCCTGCGGCCGTAGCCGCTGTGCGGCCTGCCGCACAGGCTGCTGATTTGTACTTTATAAAAAGTTTTCAGCATTGTTGGAAAGAATTGTTAATAATGTAGCCTACTGTACAGCTGTTTTTCGCATGCGCCCAGGGCCTTCCTTTTAAAAGGTACATGATGCACAGTTTCCACTGTAGGCTAGTTGACATTTTACTACATGCAATGCGGTATTACGAGCGCTTTTACATGTTTTTCCGTGGGTCAGCCAATTTGCAGTGCGATCTTGCAGGTTTATCAACTAAATCTTCTTTGCTATTTTCACTCAGTTTTTTGTGAGTAGTAAAGTAAATGAACTATGTGACAAACATTTTCAGGCCTCTCATCAAGTTTGTGAGGATGTGTTGCATGCATGGATTTTCACGATATCGTTTGGGCATTTTCATAAACGATATTGGGAGCAAAATCTTATATCGATATTTTTGGCCGATATCGTCATATCGTAACAACCCTAATGGAAACCATTTCCCTGGTCAAATATCTCGTCTGTAACCTCTTTCAAATGAAAGAAATTACCAAAGACATATTTGACTATTTCAATTCAGTAACACACTATCCGTACCGTACATCACTTCTCTACCTTCTACTCAAAGTCCACAAAAAGCCACCTGATGCTACTACGTTCAGACTTTTTTCGGCAGACCCATAATCTCTGTCTGTATATCCAGCAAATATCAGAATTTTAGATTATTTTTTCATCTTCCACTGGTTCAACAACAACCTACAGTACCTATGTGAAGGATACCAATCACATCCTTGATCTAAGTCAAAATCTAAAATTACCCGACCATGTTTTATTGGTTACACTTGATATAGATGGTATGGACACCAACATCCTACAGTATGAAGCGATTAACACATGCAAGGATGCATTCATGAAATCAGACAATGACATTTACTCTATACCAGAATTTTAGAGATATTGAAGCGCAATTCCTTCAAACTTTAACCTAAACCTACTTCCTACAAACAGTAGGCGTGGCAATGAATGGGCTCAGAATCTTCACCTGAAATCACCGATATCATGTTGAAATCATCAAACAAAATAGTATCCCTTTCTAAGCATATCATTCTCTGGTTGAGATATAGGGGATAATAGGGATGATATCCTTCTCTTTTTTGACGGTTCTGAATCTGAACTAAAAACCTTTGTGAACCATATTAACACCATACATCCTACCTTGAAATTCATTTTTGAATCATCATACTCAGAAATTAATTACTTTGACATTAGTATCTTCAATCATTTCGCAGAATCAAATTTGGGCTCATAACTAGACTTGGAAAGCAGAGGGCAAACCAAGCGGGGGAGGGAGAGGCTTTGAAAGTATGCTATTGTACAGCGGCCTGGCTATGCCCCCTTTGTTTACTGGACTGATCAAATTACCTTGATACCTGTACCTTACTCGAAATCCGGCAAAACTTTGCAATATTTATCACGTAACTCCTGCCACCCTGAAAGTTGTTTCAAGGGCTCTCTTAAGGTGAGACTTTACGACATTTGCGTCTCTTTAAAAATCGCCATGACTTCAACAAGAACTAGTCAACTCTTGTGGAGGAACCTAATTCGGCGCAATTACTCAGTGAATTATGTATCTAAAAGTCGTTTCCAAAATTAATTTCGAGGACTGATGTTAACACCTCTCACCTAAACCTAAGGAATCCACACTATCACTGGTTTTTAGGTTCCATTTTCACCTCACATCAAAACCAAGGACTTACAAAGTGCCTCCGTGACATGGCACTTATTTACCATACACCGGACACTTTAAATTGTGTTTCCGAAACCAACACTTATTGCCCCATACTACTTGTATGCACAAAAAATATTACCACTGGTAGCAATGATGTATAACTGGCTAGTGCTTGTTTGTGTACGTTACGGTACAATGTCAGTACTGCGTAGTGGTTTGTGTAGCTAAATGTTGCTTACAGTTTTGTGGTCTGGGCATGACGCGGCAGTGCGAGAAGGGGATTGGGAGCGAGTAAGTTAAACCAAAATTGGCCATCAAAATAATGCTTCTGACTTGCGTTGGCGACAAGTCATTTGTTGCAAGTCCAAGTCAAGTCACAAGTAAGTCAATGCAAGTCCAAGTCAAGTCATAAGTAAATACGAAAATCACAAGTTAAGTCACAAGTCAGAAAAATAGTGACTCGAGTCAGACTCGAGTCCAAGTCAACAACTCTGGCAACCACTCCAACGAACTTGGAAGGTCTTATGGCTGCTTGTACAGTAACAGCTCAAACAGGTGGGTTTCAGTACAGAAGTAGGAAGTCTGTTGGAATTGAAGTTCTGTGTGAAGCTGTTGGGACATCAAATTGCTTTTTGGGAATCTTACAAGTGGAGGACATTGTTGAGTAGGTTGTAGTGGAATCAAGTGAATGGAATTCTGGTATTTCTGGCAGTTCAGTGGGAGGGTGGAAAGAGTAAGGCTAAGGTTCTGTTTGTGGGGGACTTGATTACTCAGTTCAATACTGATAGGGAAATTTGTAAGAGGGAAGGAACAGGGTTAGGATTTGTCTGCAAGAATTGAGGATGTCTGGGTCAGAGTAAGTTATAGCTGTGTCAGTGGGCACCAATAATCTCAGTCGGGATAATCAAGGTTTGCTTTTAGTAAACAATAAGGAAATGGTTTGTCGGCTTAAGTCCACACATACAAAAGGGTTTGTTTGTATTCTCCCCCAGTTCGATAGGAAGGTCTCTTGGGGCAAAATTCTGGGTTTTAGAAAGTGGTTGAAAAATGAATGCACTCTTGAGGGTTTTCTCTTTATTAATAGCTGGGCTGGTTTTGTAAATTTATAGGAGAGATCTTTTCACTAAAAATGGGTTGCACTTGTCTAGCATTGGGGCTAAAAAGTTGGGTAGGCTGCTTTCTCAGGCTGTTTGCTCTCAGTTGTTAAACTAGGTTCAGGGGCGAAGTCAGCCTAAATGGGTTTCTGGGTTTCTGATTAAGTTGTGCTCAGAGTGATTTTTGAGTAGCAAAGGGAAGCATTTATCTAGGATGCTTTGTGGAATGAAGTCGAGTTTGCAGCATTTTCAAAAAGTTCAATGAGTTTCTTGCACAGAGTTCTGTAAACTTCATTTCTTGATATGAAATTCAGGAATCGAGACACACATATGCTTTCTTGATATGAAATTCAGGAATCGAGACACACAATATATGCTTTTCTAGTAGATTCTATCTCTCTCTAAAGACCTTCCTCCAGGAGTGCCACATGTGAAGTCCTGTTTTACAGGACGATTGATTTTGAGAGCTGAATGCTTGGCTCTTTGAAGGAGAGTGGTACATTGAAGCAAAAATGTCCTGTTTTGACACAATTGTTACACATTTTATCATGTGCTGGGCAGGAGGATCTCCCAGTAGGTTGTAGATATGTCCCACCACAGAAATAACATTGGTTTTGTGTCGCAGGGGGCTTGTTTGTGGCCTAGGCAAAGAGAATGATTACACCTGTGACACTGGCTGATTATTTGAAAAAGTCTCTTTGCTCCCTTCGATAGCAAATGTCTGACATTCGGCCAGTTCCATCACGTGTGCTGATGATATTTCTTGTATCATCTTGTAGGGCAGTGGGTTTCCAAAGAGCTGTTCTTCGTAGGTGCGCGGAATGACAGGTCTGAATGATGTGTGCTTTTATTTCCTTGTCGATATCAGGAAACTCACATGTAGAGACCAGATGTTTTCGACAGGTGTAATACATATCAACAGATTCATCGTCTTTCTGTGTGGCTTGGTACACCTCCTATGCAGTATTTTTCTGAGGTGTGAAGTAGTCAGATAGAGCTTTTCACAGCTTTGTCATATTCTTCTGCCTTTCTGGTGGTACGTAAAGTGTCGAATATTTCTTATGTCTTCTCTAATTGAGTGGAGGAGAGCCCGTTTCTGTTTCAGCTTTACAATGTCCAGGGTGGTTAAATTTTCAAATCGAGCTATCCATTTCTTCCATCGAGGGCCAATTGCATGAATATCCACAGAAACGTCTAACGGAGGAAATGAAGGTAGCAATGCTTGAGCTGCCATCTAGAGTAAAAATTAGGCTTATAGTTTTATCCTCGCCGCCAATGTAAAATTTTTAATTTCTTGATACGAAATTCAGGAATTGAGACACACACAGTGCTTTTCTAGTAGATTCTATTTTTCTCTCTATAAAAGACCTTCCTCTAGGAGTGCCAGATGTGAAGTCATTTATCTTATATCAAACAAAGGAGGTTGTTGTCTTAGTACCACCTTGCCTTCAAGGCCATGGAGGAGGGAGATGAAGACCTGGACTAATCTATTGTTGTTGCTAGGGTGATCATGGTAATGAATAAAAGGAAAACTACAATTTCTATAGACAATCCAGGCATAGTTGGGGTTACCGAAAGTTGGCTCCACAGCGAGGTCAGTAAATATGAAATTCAGGTTCTTGGGTATAAAATTTTTAGGCAAAGTAGGACTGATACTGTGGAAGAGGTGGTGGGATTTTACTGCATATTAAGGATAACATAAATTGTGTTGATGTTGCCAACAGGTTGTCTTCTGGGTTTTCTAACTGCTTATGGTGTGAACTTAGTTTTATCAATGAGCCTGGCACTCCTTTAGTTGTTGGTATTATTTATCACTCACCAAATTCTTGTGCTGAAAATAATCAAAGTTTGCTCAAAAGTTTTAGGAAAGTCTCTTCTAAAACAACAGTTGTGTTTGGGGATTTGAACTTTCCTGATATTGATTGATATTCAAGTGTGTCACATGGAAAGGATTTTCTTGAGGTAGTGTCTGATGGTTTCTTCACCCAGCATGTTCTGATTCCCACTCTTGAGGACAATTGTTTGGATTTTTTGTGTAGTACTGATGAAAACGTGGTTAGAAATATGGTGGTAAGGTAGGATCTAGTGACCATTATCTTATTGTCTTTGAGTTATGGTGTTTCAGCAAACTTCAAGGTAGTGACAAAACTTAGATTTAGCAAGGCAGATTTTACTCTGGCTAAAGAGCTTCTTACCATAGACTGGGCTGCACGTTTGTCTCACTTAGACCCTGCTATGGCGCGGTGTGTTTTCCGTAATGTTGTTACTGACACCACAAAGTTTGTGTATCCCACTGAAGAAAGCTGTGGTTAAAATAGGCTAATTTGGATTCCTAGAGAGGTACTTAGAGCAGCTAGGAAGAAATTTAAATGTTGGCATTGCTGCAGGGTCAGTAAGAATTCTTCTAATTTTGCAGTCTGCAAGAATCAGAAACTCTTACTCTTTGTTAAATATTTGATCAATGACACCTTTGCTAGGTTCGAAAAGCAGTTGGCCAAGGAGGTTAAGTGAATCTGAAATCTTTTCATGCTTGTGTCAGGTCTAACCAGAAAGTTAAGGAGGGTGTTGAGCCTCTTGAACATAATCAAGGAACATTAGTTCGTGATCATCAGGACACGGCTAATTTGTTAAATGATTTTTTGTGTATCTGTTTTTACCAAGGAATCATCTATTTTGGGGACTTGTAGGGGTTCTGATAGCTCATCTTCAGTCAGTGATGTTGTTTTCTCTGAGGAACTGGTTTGTAATAAACTAAAGAGTTTAAAGACTAGTAAGGTCTCAGTGCCAGATGGGATCCATGCTGCCATTCTTCATAAATGCTCTGAGATTTTATCAGTTCCTCTTTACATTATTTTTCAGGAGTGTCTGGATTCAAACTTTGTTCCTGCTGTTTGGTGGGAAGCTAATTTTACTCCAATTTTTAAAAAGGGGGATTGGAGCTTGCCTTGCAATAACAGGCTGGTCAGTTAATAACCAGTGCTGTGTGCAAAGAACTTTATGGAATCTTTAATCAAGGATTGTTTGCTCAAGTATCTTTTAGATAATGGGTTACTCAGTCATTGGCAGCATTGTTTCCTGCCCAGTAGATCTTGTGTTACTAATTTACTGAGCTTTCTTAAGGGTGGTACTTTTTCTCTTGATTCTGGTCATGGTGTTGATGTCATTTACCATGATTTTCAAAAAGTCTTAGATAAAGTTCTATTACTGTAGGTAGGCTTATGGTAAAACTGCATAGGTTAGGCATCAAGGGCAGGTGTGCTGACTGGATAAATTCATGGCTCAATGGTAGATCTTAGAGAGTCATTGTGTATGGTAATTTCTCCTCTTGGAAGGAAGTCACAAGTCATGTACTGTACAGTACCATGGGGTTCTATTCTTGGCCCAATTCTTTTCTTAATTTTCATAAGTGGTATTGTTAGCTCTCTCTCACTTCATTATAAGTAAGTTTGTGGATGATGCTAAGCTCTATAGGAAGATTAGTGATAAGGATGATGCTTTATTGCTGCAAAAAGACTTGGATAGGTTATTTACTTGGTCTTAGACTTGGCAAATGTCTTTCAATGCAGATAAGTGCAAAGTCTTTCATTTTGGTCCTAACAATTTCAGCTGTGATTATAACATGAATGGTACAGTAGTATTTTGAGTAATGTGGCTTTTGAGAAAGATCTGGGTGTTGTTATTACAGGCAATTTGAAGCCATCTCAGCATTGTGCAGCTACTGCTGCTAGGGCTAATAGGGTGCTTGTAATAGTCAAGAGGAATTTCAACAGTTTTAGTAAAGAAATTGTACTAAATTTGTATAAGCAGTTGGTAAGACCCCATCTTGACTATAGTGCTCAGGCTTGGAGTCCCTTCTATGAAAAAGACAAGTAAGTTCTTTTAGAGCAAGTTCAGAATAGGGCCACTTGTCTTATACCTGAAGTAAGAAATCTACCTTTAATATCATACTAGACTTAAACATCTTGGGCTTACCACCCTGCAGTCAAGAAGGATAAGGAGGGGACATGCTCTGAGTGTAAAAATATCTCTCAGAGAGGAATCCTTTGTTATCTTGTAGTCCCTTAAAAGTTCAAATTCATTCTTGAGTTAGAGGCCATTGCTAGACGCTGGTGAAGTGTTTTGCGAGACTTGCCCTTTGCAAGTTCAGCTTCTCCCATAGAGTTGTTAACAAGTGAAATAATCTGCCTGAGTTGGTACTTAATTCCACATCATGCACTGCTTTAAGGTTAACATTGACAAGTTCTTCCATGACTATGGTAGAATCTAATTGTACTAGGCTCTCTTGGTGTTGGTTTGGTTGTTTGTATTAAGTATTGGGTTTTGGACTTAGGGCATCTTATGGGGCCTTGACCCTCCTTTGCCCTTTAACATGTTTTGTTATGTTTATTCAAAATCACCCAACTTTTGACCCAGGCTAACAATTTAGTACAAAAAATCCAAACCTGAAAACTGAATGCATTTGTCTTTTGTTTCAAAATCATGTTTTCCTAAATTGGTGAGTAAGCCACACAACTTACTTCCACATACCTTGACTTTGACAAACTTAATATAAAGTGGTCAAATTTGATAACTTATATAGACCTGGGATGTTGTCATGAAAAGAGGTCTGTCCCAAAATTTTTATTGCCCTCATTTAATTGGAAGGTCGAAAAGTTCAAACCACTTTTCAATGTGAAAGGCTATTTTAGACCACTTAGTTTTTGACCAGCATAAACTCATATAATGGTAACTTTGGGTAGTAGGTTTCGGAGTATGTAGGCAGTGGGCGCAAATGTATGATTTTTATTCCCCTGTCTTAAGTCAGAGAGGTGCAACTAATGGTAGTAGCATATAAGGTTGGAATGTACGTCCAGCAATAAACTTTTTGTAGCACCCTGAAACATAGGTGCAATTTCACAGTCTCACAGAACACCTGAGCATTCACTCAGAATATATTGCAACTGGACTTAGATTGTTATTTTTGCAAGTTACAAAACTCACTCCAGGGCACCATTTAGTTACATGCAATGGTAATTTTAGTTGAGACCAACATAGGCCTATTTCATGATAAAGCAAACTTAAAGTCGAGTGTGGCTCGTTATGAAACAGGGCCCAGGTCCACCAGTATACTCTTTGAAGCATCCTGATCTGCCGATGCATTGAACATACGTGCATCCATTCAGGCTTTATTAGTACAACTGGACTACATAAATGTCAATTAATCCAAGAAAACATATAAGCCTGTAGTGTAAGCCTACTGGTGTATTAAATTACCCATTAGTAGGTATAGCAATTGTAGTAAGCTTATGGCATGCCTTATATGTTCCTGCATCAGAGTTGCAACTTATTATAGGCTTGTGTGTACCCAGTTCCAAAAACATTGGAGTCGCCCAAGCCTAGTGGTGACCCCTACCCTTCCTCCCCTACCTACAATATGTCAGAAGTCTGTTGTTTGTGGCTTTCCCTTGTTACTACAGTAGTTACATTCAAGGTTTGAATTAATTTTCTTTTCCGGGGGGGGGGGGGGGCAGCCAAATAATGTCCCTCTCCAGTAGAAATGGAAAGGTTGCCAATTTACCTTTTTGGGCAATATTTCTAGACCCAAGGGGCAAATTGTATTTTGGTCCAGCTTATATTCAGTGCTGGTTAAATGTTATTCAATTTTCATTCTCAGCATGCTGCAGAGGAAGCAAGAAAGCTTGTTGTGGCTGGCACTCAGAATCTCAAGGACAAGCTACAGATTGATTTGCGAGGTAAGAACTTAACTGTTGGCAAAAAAATGCTAGATTTAATTAAGTTGATAAAGCTTGTCTAAAACAATAGCAAAGTACAGTACTGTTGCTGGACTGTAGAAACTTTCACCTGTGTGTAACGTTTGATAAATTGTATCACAGCTCAGTGGATTGTCATTGGAGTTGCTTTAAATCTAGCCTAAAATCTGAAATGTACAGAGACAATGAAAAGGCATAGGATGGGACAGAAACCATCCAACAAGCCAGAGACTAGTTCTTGACTTGTGAACCAGAAGGAGGATGTAGATTAATAGATTTACTCATATCTATTATCATACAAATATTGTGATGCCAGTCACGCTGTTATGACATCATCGTTAGACTATCATATGGAGAGGGTGTGAGAACTAGACGTCTCATTCTTGCTAGGGACAGAAGCCAATGAAGGCTGACAGAAACCATCCAACAATCCAGAGACTAATTCTTGACTTGTGAACCAGAAGGAGGATGAGTCAAAGTTCTGGCTAGCTTTGTGTCTGGCCTGACATTCATCATTAGACTATCGTATGGAGAGGGTGTGAGAACTAGAGGTCTCTTTCTTGCCAGGGACAGAAGCCAAGGAAGGCTGACAGAATGATGTCATAATGGCATGATTGGCATCACAATATTTGTATGATAATAAATATGAGTAAATCTATTCATCTACATCGCCCCTCTCTTACCTCCTATTTATACTTGTAATCCCCACTTACTTGCAACATGACCCTGGTAATTAGCACAGTGGAGAGAGGGCCCTCTAGCAGAGGGTGGCCTCCCTTGTCCTCTTCTTGCTTACCACCAGACTGGCTCATACACAACTTTGGCCTTAGAGTTTCCTCCTTTGGATTTTCGGCTTTTGGAAGCGTGGGAAAAATAAAATTTTACACTGAAAGATATAAATGCCATGTCTTAAGTTATCTATTGAAATTATACTTCATTTTTAGCTCATACCAGCATGCTGGTGTGAGCTATTGTGATCACGCGGCATCACTCTATCTATCTGTCTGTCTGTCTGTCTGTCTATCTAACTAATCTATCTATCTATCTAATCTATCTATCTGTCCACACTTGTTCAAAATGCTTCTCCTCCCACATGCTTTCGTGGATTTGTTTGAAACTTGGGCACAATGTTCCTTGGGTGGTGGGCCATTTGGGGTGTTCAGGAATTTTTGGTCCAAGGTCCAATGTGGACCCTAGGGCCCATTTTATGAAATTCTACAAAATGCTTCTCCTCCTACAGATTCTCTTGTACAATGCTGGTGTTTTGCCATAATGTTACTCTGTTATTGGTCCTTTCGGGGTGTTTTTTGGTCCAAGGCCCGAGATGGACCATTGGGTCCATTTTGTGAAATATTGCAAAGTAATTAACTTCTTCTCTATTTAATGTTTAAAGAGAGGTAACAGCCTCTCATTATAATGCTTGGTTAGTGATCTCATTATTGTGTTCTTGAAGTCTGGTCTAAGGTCCCATGTGGGCCCCAATGGCTCATTTTATGAAATTTTACAAAATACTTTTTCTCCTACAAATTGTGTTGTACAGTGTTAATGGTTTGTCATAATGAAGCTCTGTTAATGGTCCTTACAAATTACTTCTCCAATTTGGGATGAAGAATACTTTTGATACCTTTCTAACCAATTTTGTGCCACCCCTCTATTTTACCAGTCTCACAAAATCACTTTACTACCTATTTTTCTTTGTACTGCACCCTCTTTAAAACTGTCTGTGTAGAAGAGGTCAATCCTGTGCAGTTGTTTAGGTTAGTTTATAGGGAGCTGCTTAATGGGATTTCCATTGGGTATTTCTATTGTGTGTGCATTGTCAGAGCACGTGGGTGTGTTTGTCGTAATGATCCTCTGTTAATGGTTCTTTTAGGGTGTACAGAAATTTTGGGTCCAAGGCCCAATGTACCCTAGGGTCCATTTTGTGAAATATTGCAAAATGGTCAGTTCCTCCTCCAGTTAATGTTAAACAGAGTTGAAGGCCTGTCATAATGATGCTTTGTTAGTGATCTGTTTATGGGTTCTGGAAGTTTCGGTCTAAGGTCCCATATGGGCCCTATGGCCCTTTTTATGACATTTTGCAAATTGCTTACTCCTGCAGATTCTCTTGTGCAATGTTGATGGTTTGTCATAATTATATTCGGGTAGTGGTACCTTCAGAGTGTTTAACAAGTTGGGGTCCAAGGCACAAGATGGACCATAGGGTCCATTTTGTGTAGTATTGCAAGTAATTGACTTTTCCTCCAGTTAATGTTTTACAGAATTGACGGTCTGTTATAATGATGCTTGGCTAGTGATCTGTTTCTGGTTTTGTGGAATTTTGGTCCAAAAGCCCATGTGGACCCTATGGCTCTTTTATGAAGTGTGCAAAAGTGCATCTTCAACTACAGATTCTCTTGTACAATGTTAATGACCAGTTTGTCATAATGATACTTGAAATTTGGGGTCCAAGGCCAAAGATGGGCCCTAGGGGCTTTTGCTTTCTTAAATTGTATTCATGAAACAACTTACAAAGCAAAGATAGCATGACAAATTTTTTGTGACATTCGGGAAGGTGCCATCAGGGTATGTGAGATTTGGGGTCATAAGCCATTTGACATCATTTAAAGTCATATGATGCTTGTACTAACAAAGACTAGAAGCCAGGGACCCTTAATTGGTTGAAGGTATGAGCTTCAGCACCATTGGTGCTCTAGTTTTATGTGACACCAGGAACGTACTGTATGTTACTGTATATTTGCATTTGATATAAAACACAATTTTTATCACAAAAATTGATTTACATCTTTTCTTCGAAGGTGATGGACGCCATGCTATTGTCCGATATGACCACGAAGATTTTGCAGCAAAGGTGATACTTAAATAATATTGGTAGCAGACCTTCATTTATTAGGAGTGTTGTTGCTATTGCTCTTCTTAATTTTAGGAAAGTATTCTCAGGAGAGCAGTAAATCAGTCTCATAAGAACCAGTCGATATTGTAATAACTCATTTGCAGAAACAAAACTGTTCCCCTGAATCTCTCCAAAAGTGCATTAAGCAGCTCACTTTGGTTTCTGATTGGTAATGTGCTGCTAAAATTGACTGAATAGCAGAGCCTTGGAAATAAGATGTCATGAGGGGCAAGGTAATTTGAATATTAGCCTGGCAGGGTACATTAATGCATCTCAAAAGGCACCAAGGCCAAACAAAAGACTTTCTGTTATCTGTTATACATTTGGTTGTATTTTGGTAGGCTGGTAGGAAGGGCATAAAGGCCAATGTAGCCTTAAAAAGTGTGCCATATTTAGGGTATCAAGGAAATTGCTGAAAATAGGAAGGTCATTGCCCTTCATGACTGTCAATTATTTCCAGTCCTGAACATAATATGAAGTGTTTATTATGTCAAACAAATTTAGTACATGTTTGATTGAAAGGAACATTTTTTAATATTCATACTTTAATATACCTGTATTGTGTTAAACCAGGCATTCTTACCTGTATTTAGTGAAGTGCCACTTGATGGAATAAAAGTACAAGGAGTGCCACCTTCCAACCTGGCGACCGTTTGTCCTGTGGGAGTAAAACCATAGAAACCATGTTTATCACAACCAGGCCTGTAGCCAGAATGACCAATTTGGGAGGGGGAACATCGATGTTGGACTTTCACCAGCCTGGGGGAGGGGTCAAAGGGGAGCGGGCACATCAACCCCTCCCCTTAGGAAATGTTTGCCTATTTTAAGGACTCTAGATGCAAAATGGTGCACTTTTTTCCATTTTTCTTCCTATATTTGTGTTCCAAAAAGTCTGGTCTTGTAATAAATTTTTCTTCTTTCAGTGCAAGACCTTTTATTGAAAAATTTTGGGGGACACATGCCCCCCGTGGCTACGTCCCTGATCACAATGCTCACGGTAAATTGTGTACAGTAGCGTTTCACATAGTAACATGTCTGTGTACCGTCGCTGTGGTGAAGCTTGCAACTGTGAGACTTGCATTACAGGGGATTCCCCACATGTTACCTACAGTAACTGTAGCTACCGGGATAATTGTAAGTGCACCCAATTAACAGGTTGTGAGTGTGAATGTCTGAATAACAGTGTACGTTCCACCGCTCATTCCATTTGTCATGTAGCCAGCTGGCCCGACATCCGCCATCTGAAATGGTGCCACCAGAGGCGCACGCCACTAGTTGAGAAAGCCTGTGTGAAATCTTTATTACAGGCACAAGCAGGCCCTCAGTAACATTTCACATGCAGGCTCGTCACTGGCAGTGCCCCCTTGTATTCCAGTCAACTGGCTACAAGTCTTGTCACAAGTGGTTAACTTTTAGCTTCACATAAGAGATGTAACAGTGCCTTGACAAAGCATTGACAGTAGGCTTGAGGACTCTTCTCATGACACCTCTCCTCCCTTTAAAACGTTTATTTCAAGACCCTTTGGGGTTGAAGACTTGATCTAGTATCATGCCATAAAGCTGTAGCACATGTCCAGGTGAAGAAGTTTGGGGTGGGGGATGGTATAAAAAGCCTTGGAATCAATATTTGCTGTGTGAAAATATTGTATCAATGGGACCTTGACCGAATTGTGGGGGTATTTACCCTTCCCATCCCCCTAGGGATTTGTGCCCATGGCAAAGGAATAAAACTCCATTTAAACAAAAGAAAAGAAAACAAACTGTTTCTAGTTTGTTTAAACATTTATAAGGTTTTTCATGTTCTTTATTCCATTTTCAGCTGGTTGATCTGCCATGTATAGTAGAGTCACACAAGACATTTGACAAAAAGACAATGTGGAAAACAGCAGACATTTCCCAGGTATGTTGCTTCAATTAATCTCTTTATAATCTGTGTAGTTCTCCTTGGGGAAGGGGGAGGGAGGGAAAGGAGGTGGATCTTGTCAATTGCATGTGGATTTGAGATACTTCATTATCACAGGAGATACAACTGTGAATTGAGTCTGGACTACGCTAATGTTTATAATGACCTAGACCAGGGGTTCTTAATTATTTTCGTTGGCGGGCCACATTTTCCATCAGAAAAATCTCCCGGACCACATACGGGCACGCTACCAAGGTTTTGTCCTTTGAGTCTCACTTTGAAATGACTTTACGATGTCGACTGAGGTAGTGCAGGATGTTCCTGTGACATTGAGGGTATGGTTGGGATCCAGGGTAATGCCCTCTGGAATGTAGAGGGCAAACCACTCCTGAAGGTCTGGGGTATTTTAAAAACTGTGGACATAAGACTGGAATGTTTAGCTATCATACATATGACAATTTGATTAATTTGTCATAGCGTAAATACACGCTTGGTAGAACTGGTAATAAGCTCATGCCATGTTCAGTGGGGAAGGAACATCTACTTTGAAAAGTATTTGGGTGGGGGGGGGGGGGTGATTTTCATCAGATATTATTCAAGTGGAATGCCACCATTGGTTGTGGAGTGCAGATTATCAAGACTTTTTGTCACAAATGGCTCCTAGAGTGCTGTCAGTGGCATTTGCCAGGCTTTGCAAGTTGTATGTAAATGTCTTTTTCTTTTAAATATCACTTCTTGAAAATGTGCACTTCAGCTAAGATAAGGCAATGAACAAATATTCTCAAAGGGAAGAAGTCCTCACAAATTTTGTAAGTCCCTGTCATCTGCCCTACTTGGCGCCTCTACCCTCACCTCACGATCTAGCATACCTATGTCGGACTAACGGTCATTTTATAACGCAGTGTGTGTGTTAATGGATGGGGAGGATTATGCATGGTGGTATGTTTTGCATGCAAGGATGTACCTAGGGTCTGGTGATGGGGGCAGGAGCTGAAATTTGAATTGGGTTTCGAAGCCAGAAAATTCCAGCTGCCTCAGTTAAACCTGTCAATCATTCCTTTAGTTTGACCAAAATTTAGGCTCATATACCTTACCTCTGCCACACCCAGTTTTGCTCCAAAACTGATGTATTGTCGGCAGAATTGTTGCTTTGTTCGTAAATGTGCACTCAGAAAGCCCTCTTCACATGTGCATGTTATACCCGTCACCCGGGGGGGGGGGGGTGGAAACTATATTTGCAGAAATGAGGCTCATTCATGGCAAGAATCTAGCCTACAGGGGAGCTGGTGCCTAGCCCCCACCCCCAGGTAGCCTACGTTTAGGAAAAGAGGTCCTTATAAGCAATTCCCAGGGTTCTGAGGACCTTGCATTCATAATCAGGGCAATATGATAGGTGCAGCCTTTTCATCAGCAAAAAATGTAAAATGGTCTACGAAAGTAGGGCGGTGGGATTAGGCAGGTTAAGCCCTCACCTAGATTCAGGCTTGACTCTCATTATACAACTAATTTAAAGTGTTCAGACTGAAACTTCAAAGGTCATGGAGCACAGGGAAATTTCCGTACTTTAGAACAAATCATGACAGGAAATGTTAAAAGATTGATCATTCAAAAGACGCTCACCCTAAGTCCAATTGAAGCTCTTCCGTCTACACAAATTTTTCAACAAGCTTAATCGTCAATTTCTTGTTGTACGGAAGTAAGAAAGAATACAAAAGCAGTAGTGTTTCATCTTGTCAAGGGAAACTGCATATAGGTGGCCCAAGCCTACATCAGCTATGTCGGGCTATCCCATGTAGCGACTTTCATGTTTGGCACAAATATGTCAACATCACAAGACTTGTAAAAGAAGCACAATAATGCCGAAAACGAAAGATTTTCTATGATTTCTTCAGTTGAAATGTCCATTTCACTGTCCTGATTTTCTTTAGTTGCAGGAATATAGCAGCACCAGAAAGCTCGTAATTGGAACTTCGGAGTGCGACAGTCACTAATTTTAGTGTTCGCACTCCAATTTTCTAAATAGACCTCAGTCTATTGCAGAATACAACCGGATGGGAGGGGGAGGCATCCTCCCTCCTTGCATGACACTTGGGAACAATATAACTGCACCTAAGCTGTCCTACTCAGAGTAATAGAGAGATGACTTACAGTGATAGGTGGGGCCCCTCCTGCCCCCTAAAAATGGGTTTCACAGACATTTATTTATGATTTAGCCTACTCCATTTTACATTTAAAAGGTAACATATAAGCGTTCACTAAATGCCCAATGATTATTTACGATTGCTAGCTCATTTGAATTTTTAGTCCACAGTATTTTTTTTGATCTCAGTTTGCTTGGCGGACTGGATTGGAACAGCTCGGATGTGGCCCATGGGCCACCATTTAAGAACCCAGGACGTAGATGTTGTATTCAAGTCTGTCAGTTGAGTTGATCCCAGCAAGTTGTTTCACACTTATTTGTTACCTTTGACACACAAACTCAAGTTGTCCTGTGTGACTGTCCTTTGATGTGTCTTCCTCGAAGATTTAAGACACTGCTGCAAATTAATTACCCTTGACAGTATTGTCAGGGAGTCACTTGATGTTGAGTCACATCAAGTCATTTTAAGTGACTGTCCGGTGGTGTGTCCACCTCAAAGACTAGACATTACTGAAAATTATGTACCCTTAATTGACAGCGTTGTCAGGGAGTCACTTTATGTTGAATCAAATCAAGTCACATCAAATGGCTGTCCTGTGCTGTGTCCACCTCAAAGACTGTAAACATTACAGCAAATTATTCAAACTTCACAATGTTGATGTGGAGTCACTTGCTGTTGAGTAACAGTTCACACAGTTCCAAGAATCCAGTCATGTTGAGTCATACAGTATTGATAATCAAGCCTTCAACATTTCAAGTGGAGCTGAGTTATTTTGAGTTTCTGTATACAAAGTTTTAGTCACATCGAGTTCTAATATAGTTAGATCAAGTCAGTTTTGAGTTGGCCAGGCATTTAAGTTGAGTCAATTCAAGTTTCTGATGTCAGTTGGATTAGTTTGAGTACCTCATCATGACTTGAGGGACTTAAAATTATTTTAAGAATAATACTTTGATTTGCAAGTACCCGAGTGAAGAGATTTGTAACTGGGTGTAGCTCAAACTCAGTTGTTTCAAAGCTTCAGGAATGAAGAATAGTTGAGTCTTTCAAGCTTAAGACACTCGAGGACAGACTTAACTTTTGCAAGTAATGACTCAAGTTCAACTGAGTCCCTTGAGTGTGGGTCAGGTGAGCCACTTCGTTGCGAGACACGAATGAGACATAGTCGTGTCATTAACTGGAGTCATGACAACAATGACACTTGACTGTTCAGTCATACTGTAGTGCTGGTTTGTCTTTGAAGCCAAGGTAATGCCCCTTCCATACACAGTTTAAAAATGTGAGGCCTTAGTGAGGAAGGGCTTCAAAATACATGGGGGAAAGAGGGTGATTTGTCTACACACCAGCAAAAATTGTCCCAAAGGGATGTCAAGGAAGGTGGAAAAATGGCAAATTTATGCTATGAAAATTGCCCACTTCTTTTCTGCATGTTGAAGTACAGATAATAGTAAAAAGTGTAGAAAATAACCTCTGTTGACCTCAAAATGACATGGAAAGTTTTCTATTTCTAAGATGATTTTTGTTTGTGGAGGAAGGGGGGGGGGGGGCAAAATTTGAAAATAGCCCCTTTAAAAAAATGGACCCTGTGAGGAATTGTTAAACACCTAGTCTCCATGTTTCTATTGAGTCAAAGTATGTTACATCTGGTTTGAGTAGGAGTACATTAGTGAGTCTTTTGTTAGTACAGATGCAAGCTTAGGCCTGAGTGCTTAACAACTGTCAAGATCAGTGAGTTTTTGAGTTTCAGTGAAATCATTCTCAAAAGTATTAGTGCAGACATCTTGCCTACAATATGTGAGCACAATATGTTCTTTTTGTAGATGTAGAGCAGGTTGGGGGCCGGTTAAAGCGGCACATTGAGTTGTTTCATGAAATTCTCCAAATTTTGCCAAACCTGCTAAGTTTTCTTCACATACTAATGACAAATGGTCAAATTTAAACAATCCCCACATCTTGCATATAAATAAATGTTTCATCAGTGAGTAGTAAACAATTCAGTTTGGTTTTCAAAAATTCGAAACCAGACACATTTTCAAATTATGCACACAACCGTTACAAGCCAGGATACCAACAAATTCAAAATTTTAACTTTGCGTAACTATTGGATGTGAAACTGACTAATTATGCTAATAATAATCATTGTCATGTGGTAGTACCCTTCAACATCCTCATTAAGTTATCAATATCAACTCAATATGCCCCTTTAAGTCCTACAGCCCATTGGTCCTACAGTAAAATGTCACAGATATGGTTAGAAATCAAGGGCTTCTTGACAGAGGGATGTCTAAAGTTATGATAGTACGGAAGGCCTCATCAGATTAACTTCATTACAAAGGCCCCTCGTATCAACCCTTTCATTTGATAATATAAAAGAATGTACCCCTAAAACTTGAGTGGTGACTGCCCATTGGTTCTACAGTTGACCAGTGGGAATAAGTTTTATACACCAACCATTTCCTACACCCCATTGTATCATAATTACTCTAACAATGAGTACAAAATTAGTACAGATTACATTTCAAGTATGCTACCCCTTGCTTAACTTTTATACTTTTTGCCCTCAGGGCCAGTTTGCTTCCTGTCCTTGCCTTAGACAATACCTTTTTCTCAGATATGGCTTTGCAAATGGAGGAGTCCAAAAGCATAGAATTTTTCAACAATATGCGAGTGTTTGAGGTCCTCCTCAGACATGTAAATATGCTCTGCAAAACAGTGAAAGTTGACATGTTTCACTCCTTTCTATCCTGTAATTATCTGTAATATTTAATTTGAGTATACCTGTCACATAACACTTACATTAGTAAATTACATGTTCTTTAGATGCTGGTGTGTACTAAGGATCCACTGCCCCTCACTGATGAAGAGGACAAACCACAGAGAAAGTCACTGAATGAAAAAGTGGACAAGAAATTTATTTGGAACCATGGAAGTAGGTGACATTGCTTTAAATTTGAATTTCATATTGCAATTTCAAAACATGTTTCTTCAAAGGCAGTTTCTTTTGATGTCGTCTGAAATGTCATTAGTATCGAAGATAAAATCAGGTATATTTTGAGAAGTGGTGATTACAGTCTTGTGTATATTTGAATCAAGCCAATTAAACCTGCCTGGTTAAGATGGATGGGCTGGTTTTGCATCCAAATTACCAAAGTTGTCAATTTACCCTTTAATGAAGGAATAAGTCGCATTTGGCAGACTATTATTGGTGAATAAACCGTCGAGACTCCTAAATTTGGCAAAATAACGGATGAGGCGAAGCAGGAGTCCGTTATTTTGCCATATTTGGAGTTGAGATGGTTTATGAGGCTAACAGTCTGACAAATGCGGTTCATTCCTATTCTACCTCCAAAAATGTGTAAAAACTTTTTTATCAGTTTTTATGTTCACTGACCTTATGCTGTGAAATAACAGGTCAGTGTTTGACCAGTCAGAATGCAGGATTCTCAATAATGGATGGCTAGAAGTGGTAGAGTATAAATTATCTTTAAGCATGGTAAGAATTCAATCCTGATATGAAAATGTTGAAATAATTCATGTCTGACAAGAATGTGTCCAGAATATTTTGGGAAATTTTGAGTGTGGGTGTAGATCATCTTACTGGGGAAAATGATGGGGAGATATTTCAAGTTGGTGCTGTTGGGCCAAGTGACAAAAAGGGGAAAAAATAATGAAAGTTTTGGGCTAAGTATGGCCAATTGAATAAGAGTGCTGGGTAAAATGCATGAGTGCTGGGTGTCAAGACCTGGTACCACCCACCATGGACTCATCCCCTCATCTGAATGTGAGTTCCAAGGATATGCCCTTGGTTGGTCATTGATCTCTGCAAAATAAATCTATAAAGCTCTCTTTGTATTTTTGTGTAGTTTAATTACGTGGTAAGACATGTCATTGCTGACATATGACCTTTTCTTTGTCTCCTTTTCGTAAAAGTCACTCCACCTTTGAAGAATGTCAGGAAACGTCGCTTCAGAAAATCTGCAAGAAAAAAGGTATTTCTTAAGCCCCGTCCACACTATACGACATGACTTACTGCGATGAGACTGCCTTGTGGCAGTGAGGGACTGATGACTAATTAGCTTTAAGAGCAAGTTGTCCACAGTATGCAACTAGTGGCAGATCGTAGAAGCAATTCCTGCGAAGTTGTGATGTTCAACTCTTGATGTACTATACATTGTATACCATACAGCGTACACATACTGGGTGTATGTGCAATGTTCACCTGCTGTACAGTTTTTCAGTGAATAGATTTACTCCAAAAATGATGTACTTACTAGTCGATGATATGGTTATGCTATCTTCACCAATACCATGCTCGACCTTCTAATTTCTGTTTGAATAATTTTATTTGTGATATTGTACAGACACAGAAAGGTTCTCCCAAAGTTTGATCAGCTGATCCTTACACGCTTCAGTCCGGAACATTGTCATTATGGCCAGTCACACGTTTTGGTATCCGTATGTTTGGTTGCCGGAGACTGGGTTACGCGACTACTTGCAACTAGTTGCAAAAATGTCTATACTTAACAATGCATTGGAATAATCTTGACACAATGAGTCACTTTGCATCGAGTGGCATAGTGTGGAAGGGGCTTTGGTAATAGTACATCTCTTAAAAGTTGATATATAATGAAGGCTAACAAGTTTGTGATTTACACCATTCACTGTAAAGAGTACAGTACGGAGAGGGTTGTGATTGTACTGAGGACCTTCATACTTGAAATGACAAAAGTAATTTGCCTGGACCATGTTCCCCATCTTTTAAATGATGAGATAAACTACTAGAGTTGGGGGTATTTGACATGCAACATTGACAGAATCTTAAAATTTACCTGTAATTTGATGCATATTTGTTTCCTTCCCCAAAATTGGTCCAAGCTACTGCAGTTTTGACAAGAAAACCATGGTTTTTTAGATATTATCCAACCTGACCAATGGTTTGTTGGATAATTTAGTACTCTATTACAGTACCAGAAAAGAAATTTTCCTCACCTCCTGTAAAACAGTTCAGCATTTAGGATTAGGTCAGCAAAATTCCTGGTATACTTCAAACGTCTTTAGTACCAAACTTGTTTACTGAGGGTAAGGGGTGATACACCTTAAGGGCAATTAGCACATGGATGGATTGGTACCTAACTGGTAATCTTAAAAAGCTTTTGACCAGTTTTGGTTTAGGAAAGCTTTGCCTCATGCTCCTACTCTCCTAGTGTGATTTCATCTTTAACATCAACGGTGGTTCTCAGTTCAAGGTGGGTAAATCAAATTGAGTTGTCTGGAAATTTTTTAGGATCATCTGATCTTTTGCAGTACCTTTCTAATGTTTTGGCACCACAAAGTTGGAACTTGTTTTTGGTCATTAGTTATGTATTCGTTCAACATTGGGCTGCCTTGGGGTCATCCTCTAAAATAGGTTGCAACAGAAAAGTTAGAAATCCAGTGCACTAGAAATAGCGTAATTGGAGAAACATCGAGAGCAGTTGTCTGCTTCATGCTTTGTGGCTTTCACAATAAAAGGGTGGGTGTACAAAGTTTTATGGGTGACCATACCAGTGCTGTTGAGGGTTGCTGGTGAAAATCATTATGACCAAAACATACATGGTTGCCTCCCTCACTGCAAAGAAGTGAGACTCCATAGCAATACAGTCAACTGGTCTACAAGTCTGTTTATGTGTCTGACAGCTTAGGGACATTTCATTTATTTATTTCATGTATTTGTTTTTTGTTCATTTATTTTTTGTTTCTCCACTGTAGCCAAATACAAGCAGAGATAGATATGATTAGGACAAGAAAACAATACATGACATGCTGTGGTATTTTCAGACATTTTGTGGTATTTGCACAAGAATGTCATTAGAGATATTTGTTTAGAATTGTATATTTAGAAGAAACCTTGTGACATTTAGTAAGCTGTACTAAGCTTTTGCATGTGTGTGGCATAATTTTTTCACCTCCGGTAGTTAAATGTCACTTTTTTTGTTTGCAGTACATAGAAGCACCTGATATTGAAGAGGAAGTGAAGAGGCTGCTCCGTATGGATAGCACAGCCATCAAAATCCGTATCCTTAACTGAGTTGTTTAATTATTGCTTAATGCTTGGCAGAGACTAGATTTAGCCTGACATTTAATTCTCTGAATGTTTTATTACATATTCCAGTTTAAAGATCTGTAGGTATGCAAATGTCATCCCTGTCTGCTTGATGTTAAAAAAATAGAAAATGTGCAAAATAGCCACAATTCTCAGAATAAAATCAAATATTGAACATTTTCAAGAGATTATAATACTTCTCAATATATTTCCATGAAAGGATGTAAGTGTACAACTGTTGAATAAAGCAGCTCTGCTGGTAATACATGCCCATATATACCTTTTATTGCCTTTTATAGTGTTGCACATTTCTTTTTTTCTGTTGTTCATCAACAAGTATACAACATGCTCTGTAAAGTTGTAAGGACAGGTTTCATGCTGTGCTTATGAAACAAAGAGCACAATGAGCACAATGTGCTTAATGAAACAAAGAGCACAATGTGAACAATTGATCTATTTGTTTGGCTTGTGCCAAAGTAACTGGAAAAAATGAGGAATCTTGGAAGCCCCTTGCCAGGAAATCTTGAAATTTTACTTTTTGGTATTGGAAAACATTTAGGAAATTGTGGGAAATTTTACTTGCTTCGTGGGAAGTAAACATTTTTGCCAGCCCTGCTGGTGACCAGATTTGACGATATCAATAAATGCAGTAAATTTTCTGTATCAGGCAGTGAAAAGCCTATGTCAATAAAATATTGCATGTAGAAGATACAAGTTTTTGAAGAAATGCTATTTTTTCAGCTCCCACAATGCATGATGGGATATCTGCGATGTCACGTGGGCATATGGGTCAGACATAACTTGTGTATTCTTTATAATGTTGATACCAGTATGTGGAATATATAATGACATCGTTTGCTATAATATAAGTATGGAATAGTTTAACACTAGATCTACATTGAAAAATATCCAAACATTCCAACAGTATCAGATTTCAAGGACAAAGAATGTATTCAATTATAAAGAATAACAAAAGGTGTCTTAGCCAAACAGCAGTGGCTAGTAGCTTTGTCTCTGGGACATGTAAGTGATAACTAGGGGTGATATGTGCCATGCTGTTAATTAGAGTAGCTTGATATTGTTACATTATAATTTTATGTAAAACATTATTACTATTACCTACAGTACTTATTCTTGGAAGATTGCACATTTAGCATGCCAATTGCATGAATTATTTACACAAAGAATTCCATTTTATTGTTTATCAGGCACACCTTCTCCTACAGTGAACTTTCATTTTGACCAATATAGTATAACGGCAGTTGCGAAGTGATCGTAATTCTTTATCAATATTGGAATCTTGTAAATTTCCTTAAGTCAACGACCAGTAAAATGACTTTTCCTGGGTATCACTTGAGTAGTGAAGGTGTAATCCTTCTTTCAAGCATAGCAAACTCATAAATGTTTAGAATTGTGTAGATTACTCTTTCAGCAGACATTGGTTTTCCTTGATAGTATTATTATTGAAGGATGGGAAGTCTTAGCTGATGAAGAAGTCAAAGATGATAACAGACCTGGATCTTCTAATGCAGGTTAGTTTATTTGAATGATGTTCCTCCATATGGGGTCAAGTCTTTTGCTTGAGATGCAGGATAAAAAACTTAGAAGAAATTGCTTAGAAGGTTAAAAGGTACATTTCCAAAGTATTTGACAACCTACTGCCCCGTTCCTCCCCCCCATCCTCATCCTTCCTCTAAAAATCAGCATACCATTGAATTGCCCTCTGTTACAACTCAACCCATTTCTTAAGGTCATTTTCATATAATTAATGAAACTAAATACAAAGGCAACACATGTACATTGGGTCAGGTCATTCAGGTCATTTATTACTTCGTACATCTCCTACTCAAATTTCTTACAAACATTTGACCAATTTTGTGACCCAACACTCTAACAACATGCTGGTCACTATGGCCTGCTTGAGGAACAAAAGCATTTGAAATTGGTAGTGTTTGAAAGCTATCTATTCGATACCTTTATTACTTTTGAGAATAGAGGTCTTTCTGGAAAACAGGAGTGAGAATGGTTTTGCCCTAGTGGTTTTGGTTAAAGGAAGGGTTTAAGTGAAAAATGAATGTTAGATTTGTAAAGTGGGGATGTAATCTAAGTGGGGTTGTGGTAAAATTTTCATTCAGTTCCAAAATACTGCTGTGGAGGTATCAGCAGATAAATTCACTAACTTTGCAACCTCAAGGGAACTTGCAACTAGCAGAAGTGATTTCATCTCCTCTTAATGTTTTGCTTTACTTGTTTTTCAATGGTTTTGACCATTATATAGATAGGGATATTAGTTTTCAATGGGAAGTGTAAAGTTTGTAAAACTTCCTTGCCTGTCATTCTTTCTTATTATTAAAGCATGGGATTATGGAAGAGTAAATTGATTGTAATCTTTAAAAAACATACAGAACAGTGTTGATTAATGTGAGGTAACCATACCATGCATGTTTACTTCAAGTTCACTTTGGGTTGAAGATGTAATACCTTTATCTCTTAAAATCTCAAGAGACACAAACAGAAATTTCACCAGTATGCTTAGAATAGGCACCTTTTTGACAAATTAAATTAATTTTAGCTTAAACCCTTCTTTTTAAGCCTCTTAGGTTGGAAAAATAATAAATTAGGCTCTTCAAGGCAATTATTTCACCATGCTAAGCAAACAAAAATGTGGAAACACTTAAATTTCAAGTTCTCAAGGGAGTGATAACCACCATAACTGTGTAGGAAGAATTTGGGTTCGTTTTGCATGTGGAACAACAAAAATCTATAGACATGGGGTGGATAACCAACTTGCATGTTAAGGTAAAATTTGGATTCTGTTACATGTGGAATTATAGAAACAAATTATGGACTGCTCTGGGATGAAAATCCAACCCACTGTGACCTGGTTGTGTATTAAATCCCAAATCTCCTGGCTGTTAAGCCTCATTGCTCTGACAGCACATGTTGTAAGCCTTATTGGCAATTTTATGTAAGACCTTGAAAAAGAAATACTGTTTATGCCACTTTCAGAGCAAACACACGTTTTGACAGCTTAGGTGTATAGATTACAACTTCATTTCGGGTGTGTAAATAAAGTAAGTCAAATTTAGATTCTGCAACATATTGTTTGCTGTGATCTTTGTTTCATATGAAGGTGACATATTTGAACAGGATCCCCTGAAGAGTTGTTTGATACATTCTATTAAAAAATAAATGGATTAGAGTTTGACTAGGTATGATGCAAATAGGCTTTTGGGTGACAACAGACTTCCTGTTATAATAAATGCCATTTTTAGATGTTTTAATCTCTTTCTTCTGAGATAGCTTCTTCACGTTTCGCTTCTGTCATGGATGGATTAAACAGAAGGTTCGGGTTTTTATTGGAACAGTTTTCTCCATTTATTTTTGTAAAAACTTAAATAAAAAGATACTTCTCATTTATTCTTTCTTAATCTAAAATTAGCTTTCCAGGAAAACTCTATTTGTTTTTAAGGTCTTAGTATCTTTTGTTATTGTGCAGAGTTTAAACACAAATTCATCTGTATAAGATATCCTATGGAATTAAATATGACAGCTGATTTATTACAGTGTGTGACAAAGCTTCAAAGTTTTGGGGTTGAAAAATATGCTGTGTGTTATTCTGATAATGTCATTCCTATTTTTGCAAGGGATTTTTCTGGTGAAGCTATTGCTCAATGTTTCTTTTTTCTTTCTTGTGCTTACAAACTCTCTTAATGAAAATATTATACAAATAATGAATGTTTATGAGTGTCATAGTATGAATAATTTCATGAGTTGAAAAATTGAATGTTCAAATCAAGGAGGCGAAGCCGAGTTGAATAAAATGTGAAATCTTTCAATGAATGAAATTGATGAGTTGAATGATTGAACGTTCTATTCAACTCAGCTTCTCCTCATTAAATAGAACGTTGAATCTTTCAACGAATGAAATTTTTCATACTATCCTATGAATGAAATACATTCATTATTTGTCCTATATAACACTTTCCAACTTTAATCTAGTCGTTGGTTATATTTATGTTTTTGCAGTCACTATGGATTCATGTTTGTCCATGTGGTAGCTCCATGGTTTGTCGTTTACTAACTGTGCATGTATGTACCTATAGAGGTATTTCATGTGGCGTCACTTGAGTGGGATTGCCAGGCACTACAGGGCAAAACGCATGCAGTAAGCATATTTACAGCGCATGTGCACGGCATAACCATAGACAATACTGTGACACAATGGATGCTTGACCTTCAAAACCCAAGAGACGCTCGATCATGTATGATGTGCAATGTGGCTTCCCCAAAGCTGCATTGATTTGTTGAGTTGCGGCATAGTTACAACATACAGCAGTGATAGCTGACGTCACTGCCGTGTGTTGTACTAGACTAACACGAGATTGATACCACACGACCGTGATGATAGAGCCGAATCACCCATGGCATGTGACCACCAATCCTCCAATCAGATGCAGAAGAATTAATAAGGTGTTATATAATTGATTTTACATAATGGATGCTATTACAGTGCAAACACTATAGATAAAGCAATACGCAATAGAGAAGAAAAGTCATGATAAAGATCTGTGAGGTGCAGTCAAGTATAATATATCAGCCAGTGTTTGATGTACCCATTGCTCATGTTGTACTTAAAAATGTATTTTTGTATAAGGCAATGATTTTCAAAAGAGGGAAAAAGCTGCAGACCTTAAACAGAAAAGCAAGTTGTACAGTACTGTGCATTGTAAAGAAGTAGTGAGAAGTTTCAAAGTGCAGCAGTTAATTGTCATCTTTGAATACAGACCCTATGTATTGATGTCACTATCTACTTCAAAACTGACTTCCAGTATCTTGCTAGAGAACAAACAATGAATGTAATGTATACTATAGTTAGTTATGGGCTTACCTCAGCTGAGGGTGCACTTCAACTTCTGTATGGTTTTATGACATCATATGCATGTCACATGTGCAAGGTTGTCAAACTTTTTCTGAGTACCAGGCTACGCAGATTAAAGTAGGGGGGCATACCTGGAAGCATCACCTGTAGCATGCACGGTGAGCGTGAAGTGCAAAGCCTATATGGGTGGGGTCCAGGGCAACACCCCAGTGGGGGGTGAAGCCCTCGGAAGTTCCTGGGTGTTATGTTTTGTGAGCCCCTAGAAGACTGTTTCTAGAGAAATATTTCAAAATTATTGCTGGTGTTGGCATCTATACACTTCCAGCTACAAAAAAATTTGTTGTTCTGTTCAAACTTGGTATCTCCTCCCCCCTTGGTATCTCCTCCCCCTAGATTTAACATTTCAATGTTTAGTCGATGTTCTATGAACAAGTCTTGACAGTGATACAGTAAAAGAACAAGTAGTCCCTGACCTGATGGCTTTGTCAGGAAACATCCCCTTCAAAAACAAAAGGTAAGAATACTGAATGTTTACCCCACTTCCCAGGCATTCTCAGGCATTGTACCTACCTGTTAGGGTACATTCATTAAGTTGTAGGGATTGGAGAATTTTGGTACAGAAATTTACTCTGTTCATTCCTGTTGGATCCCCTCCCCTTCTATTGACGACAGATATCACAGTCCATACTAAAACTATACTGTACCCAACCTCTGTGGTATAAAACCCAGTAAAGGCATTTGTGTATTCCGAAAGGTTGGGGCAGGGTCATAGGAAGAAAAAAATATTCTATACATTTCTATGATATCCCACCTTTTCAATAAAACAGAAACTTACAGTCCGTACTAAACCTGTATTGTGCTCAAACCCAATGCCTGTTTGAAAACATTGATATTCTGAAAGTCATGTAGAATTGTCCCCTTGTCCCATGACTATGTATATCTATGACTGAGGCTTGAGTGGGCCATTAGAGTTGGATCAGGTTCCAACAGCTCCTTTAGGTTTGAATGAAGATAGAATCATGAGCATGTGTTACTCTCTCATAGCACTCACTTATGTGGAAAAGTGCTCCTAAATATTTATTTTAATTATATCAACTTTTGACAAGCAAACTCAGCTTAACAAGACTCGGTTCGTAAAAGAACAAATAAAACACCAAGTAACACTTGAAAAACAAAAACATCAGAAATGATGGTCACTGTTCTCCTGTGCACCTGCATGAATTCATGAAGATCACTTCTTCATGCAGCATACAGCTATAGGTTAGGTTCGTAGTTTAGGCCTATACTGTACCTGCATATAACATGTTAGGCAATGGCAAAAGTGCCATGCCTTTCTGTAGAAAAATGCCCTCAAGGAAAACCAAAGTAAATCGTGCAAATATGTAACTGATTGTTATTTGAGAGTCATTTATACATGTGACACAAATATTTTTGGCGTTCTTGACCACTTTGGGATTTCTTCTTTTTGATAGTTCCGATGAAGGGTCTTGCTCTTGGAATGAGTGATGCTGGGTACTAAATGTATACAGAGAGCAGTTAGTTGAAATTTGCGATCGAACAGTTAATTTTGGGACTGAAATATCCTCATCTAGGTAGTCAAAAAATTTGTGTATGTAACCACACATGCTATAAACTATCACTGAAGGAGTAACCGTGGTTTAAATCATCTTTGGAAAATATTTTAAACTGATATGAACAGTTTAAATTTTAATTGAAAGTTTGTATCTTAACAAGCCCTACATTCTTACGTGCGAGATTCATGGATTGCCTGCATGACCTGTCTTTATTTTGATGACAGTGTGATCATGCAGAATGTAGGATGAACTGATTTAATGTTAGAATGTACATTTCACCAGGGTAATAAATTAAATATCTCTAGATCCAAAACAAGGGCACTGCGACATCAGCACTATGTACAAATATGCATATGTAGTCTGCATGAAGAAGGCAGCCCCTTGGTGTACTGTGTTGGCCAACTAGTGAAGCATGAAAGTTGCATATTTGTGCTTCACTGCAGCCCGCATTTCGGCAGTGATGGTATGGGAAGTTTTGTTACACATGCGTGGTCCCTGATCACCACGCATTCCTTGCAAATTTCTTTTACAGGATTGTAAGAGATGCTATCCCTTTCTGGGGCTGACAGTTTTAGAACCAAAGATATAGAAGTAAAGCAGGTGATCAATTCATGTGCAGATTGTATTTGAAAAAGAAAAAGACAGTGAAAGGTTGGAACAAATTATTTTGGGGAGTGAAGAGTAGGCGGCGATTTACCCCCAGTAACTGGCTACTTTTGACTACCCTGCATATGGTCTATTAAAGTAAGCTTGCATCTGTTACAGTTGTATATTGAAGTTGTTTGAATATTCATGTATTATAGGAAAGTGGAATGTTCCCGTTTGAAAATATTTCAATATTCATACATGACAAGTAGACATACTAAATGTACTCTTTGTACACATTCCAGGAGACGATCTTCATCAAATCTTTGCGGATGTTAGCAGCTCGGATGAAGAGGGTCAGGACATAAATGTAGAGGATGATGAAGGAACCAGGGACTCCATAGACATGATGACAGACATGCAAACACAGGATACCACCCAACAAGAGGCAGAGGGGTCAAAGGTCACAGAAACTGAAGAAGAAAATAGTCAGGAGCAATGTAAGTCGAAGCATGAATATTCAGGTATGAACAGTGTAGCGGAGGGTGGTGTGATCTTGAGTTACCAAAGTGGACTCAAATAACGACCCAAGGGTCTTGACTGGAGTGTTACTTCTGCATGTATTTGTGAACTGGATAACTCCACGAAAACTGTACAAATAAACACTGTGGTGAAATTAAGTGCGGAATATATAAATTATACAAGCATTACAAAATTTATAGGCTAAACATGTAACACAAAATATGAAAGAGTTGAGGTTTTCTACACAAGTATAAGAAAGACGAAAAAGTAAATATCAAATCCTTCTCTGTGTCTCTCCAGTCTCAGTTCATTCACCCTAAATTTGATATTACACGAAAAATTGAAAGATTCACAAAGTACAAAAACACATGTACCTCCTTGGGCTCTCTATCACACCATAAGGTTTCTCAGGTGAGTAAAGTTTGGCAGGTTAGGTTTCGCAGGTAAGTTTTCACAGGAAAGTACTGACGGGATGGGCTGCCACGCCTGTGGCAGTCTGCAGGCTATAAGTGTAAGTATGTTGACTCTTTGAAGGCAGGTGACAGAGTGACCTTTGCTAGCCTTGCAAGTTTTGGCTAACAATGAGCCTACCTATTACAAGTAGCCATGGCCTACATTCTTGAGATGCGCGCAATATTTTCGTGCTGTTCCTCTGCATACTAAGTTCTTTATAGAGTAAGTACTGTTACATGGCCCCTCAAAAATGATTTGTCATTTTCCCTCATGTATATCGCATAAAAAAGATACACTGGGATAGTCATAACTCGCTAGTAGGGGTTTCTATCAACATGAAAACTAGAAAGAAAGTTTTCTTGAAATTAAGATTGATTATTCAAATGTATTGCTAGGTGCTGCTTGCCTACATGGGTATTGGCTAGTTTGTCACCTGAATTGCTTATATTGTTTGTGAAGTCAGCAAGAAGAGAGCAAATTACTGCTGCTCTGCAGAGAAGGGTGTCCCTGATATTTCCAGGGTGTTACTGCTGTTACTAGGGTGTTGATATTACTAGAATTTGTATTACTAGAGTGTTACTGGTACAGCAGACTTTAATGATTGCAATGCATGATGGGAGCTGGAAGTATAAACAACCAGTGCCATGCTAAATGGAGTGCCTGATAACTTAGCACTAGCACTACTTAGTATTGCTTTACTCCCAGTTCCCATGCTTCTTCGTATGCGTGATGTAATCATTAAAGTCTTCTGTTGCTAGGGTGCTGGTATTACTAGGGTATCACTGGTGTTACTAGGGTGTAATTGGTATTACTACATTATTTCTCTTCATAAAGTGACATACTTGTGCAGTTGTCTTATTTTGCTAACCTGTCAATAATTATACCTTTCCAAGGGAAGGGGTGGGGGTAGGGGCAGTGTGTGGGCAGTCTTTAGCTTCATGTCTTAATAATTCTACATGATGAGTTCGGGTGACCACAGTCCCTGACGAAAGGTGTTGTTTCTGTATTTACATTGTTTGTGAAGGTTCTTGGCAAGTGAATTTACAGGCGGAGCTGTCTTTGTCTTTGTCTTTGTCTGGTCCAGTCTTTGTCATTTTGTTGATAAGAGACAATTGTATTGGTATTTTAAAAAATATTGAATGTAGAGAAAATTTGTGAACGTATGGAAAATAACTTTCCATTTACTTACCCCTTTTTATAAGTGCAACACACCTTTACCATGATATAATGTTTCTTGTTAATATATAATACTATAACTTAGTTTTATATTGCACAGGATGCAAGAAGTTTTATTTTATGCACTGTACTGGTGTTAGAAAAACCCTCAATTAACTGTTGGGAAAAAAAGTTCCAAACTGTGTTTAAACATGGTTATAAAAAAAAAAAATCAATGTCCGAGTTCAAATGGAAGTAAGTTTTACAGTTGGGTTAGTGAGTAATGGCATGACATCAGATTTCCCAAAATATCAGTTTTAGACTCTGAAATGCTGAAGAGGTAGCAAAATTTTGAGGATCTCTCCCTAATTAACTGTTGTACAGTAGGCTTTAGCATGTAAATAGCTTGGACTACCAAATTTAAGAGCTTATTGCACAGTGTGTAAGGAGAAATGGATTAACACATGCTCATAGGCAGATTCTTTGTTATGTAACTTAGTCAGATTCAGTTCAGAAAAGTGCCTGTATCATGTGTCTGTAAAATGTGCTTTATTACCTCCCTGAGGTGGTCAGATGTAGCCAGACAAAGAAAGCGTGCAACAAATTTTAGAAGCACAGGTCCTCATGTGCTATGAACATTGCTTAGTCTTCTTCTTTTCTAAAGTGTGAAGAAGGTGACCTATGGATTTAGAGTTAGATGAGGTTTTACGGCTCAGTTTCTAACCAGTTGGTTTAAGTCGGGCTGGCCTCAGCCTTTTTTCCAGTTGTGGCTTACTGGCTTGTTTTCCCTACTCCATTGCTTATGCTGAGCACCAGGCACAATGGCAGTAGCTGGCGACTTATGGTGTCACTTGTCCATGATCTTTGCATAACCTGCATAGCATCAAACTTGTGTAGGTGTTGCAGATATTATTTATGAACTCTCCATTCTCCATAATCTCATGCACAGTAAGTCAATTTCAAGACTCTCCATGACTTCCTTAACCACTTTTGGCCTTTCGTTTGCTGTAATATTTTTTGCAGACCTTCATATGTTTAGGCAATAACTTTGCACCCTCTTCAGGAGGGACATATCCATGCAGTCATGATGACACCCTACATACATGTCAGCTAACTAACTGCTCTACCTGAAGGTTCTTTAGCCTGGCACACAATTTACCTATTTAATGGCAAGCCTATGCCATACACGAGGAAAGTTGGAGTCCTCAGAGCAAAAGATGTATCTGGAGTGGAACTCCAATGCAAGCACTTGGGTAGCCACATTAGTTCAAGCAGTGCAATCCACTCTACTCTCTCAGTCAAGGGCCCATCCAAGGTTGTCGTTCAGACCTTGTGTACCAAACAGCTGAGCTTGTTTTTGGATTTTTAAAGCAGTTCTTCCATTTTCCTGCTCAACAGTGTTTTTGTTCTTGTTTTGCAGCTGTTCTCTCTCAGAGATACTCGCAGCTGAAGAAGGAGATGGAAGAATTGGAGAACAGAGAACAAGCTCTGCGTCAATCCCTGGAAACAGTACCCAATGCCAACCTTAAGGTGAGTAATATGGGAGGTAATCCTAATCAAAAACTAAAAATTGTTTGATATGGTATATGATATCCATGACAGTGGTACAGTACTGTGATCGTTTAACTCCCGTACAATATCGAAGAATCAAATTTCTTCGAATTTGCGCGATTTTGTGTGAAGTTGTTCGAATTTCTGCAATTTTGCGCGATTTCAAAAATCGTAAAAAAATTCGACCGCAAAGGTTCGTGGAAAATTCGTACAATTATTTGCGGTTTTTGCGGTCAGTTTTTCACTGTACAAAATCGCGCAAAATCGTTGACAAGGTCTCTTAAAAATCAAACAGTCGTTCAATAATCGAACTCGAGTTTAAAATGTAAACTGTTGATATGGAAAAGTACCGATCAATCACTTAACGTTGCAGTTGCAATTATGTAGCAGGATAAGCTTTCATACACTTCAGATGAACGGGCAAAACGTGCGTTCATTGCAAACACTGGTGCACCATTCGTTATGTATACAGTGTACGCCGTAACATAATTATATGATCAAAGGCGAAACATTCATTTTTATATGCGTTTTAAAGTCTATTTCAAAGTTTGGTACGTAGAAGTAACTACAACCGAAAATTTTTATTTTTTGGTTGGGGCACTGTTTTTGACGTACCGCCAAGCATGTTCATAATCCAACTGTGCAACAGTGTATTGTGCTAATATATGACCTTTCGTAACTTGCTTGTTATTAATAAAAGACATGAAGTAATATTTGTCAAGTTTAAATCTATAAGAAGTGTGCCGTCGAAAAATTGATTAGATGACAGTCATCAGCAAGGGTAGGTATTTGCATACTTTCGGGGAAGGCGGCACAACCGTTTCTGCTTGAAAAAAGTCTGCATTACCTAAGGTATGACCCGATTTTTCAACAAATCCTCCAAAGAAATAGGTGTGGCCCCTCCCGTTGGGAGGGGGCTGGATTCCCCACCCACCCTTTCTCAGAAATCATACATATTTTCGTGTTGGATGAGGCCTGTTTGTAATAGTTGCCCCCAAATTTGCTATCCAGTGTTAGCCTAATTTCATGTTTGCAGAAATTTCTCTTACCTCGGAAAGCCTAGTCAGCGTCCCGAACCGTCATTCTTTGAATATATCCTATTTATTTCCTAGTGTGTGAAATGAGCGGATCTTTCCTCTGTGTATTAATTCATCTTCAGAGCATATAGAATGGCGAGGTGCAGCAATCGTTTTAACGGCCATGGATGCATGTTTCCATACCTTTCCGCTCGGACAACTGCAAATACAATTTTCGGCGGCAATACGATGGTGAATGACCTTTTAATAGATAATCGCTAGGCCCGCATAAATGAAACTGCGACCCATTTCACTGTCATATTTTTCAGCCCATCATTGTACTGCCTTACATTTTATAGCCCAATGCAGCACACTATCACTATTCGCATACGCTTCCTGGCTACTGTATCTCGTTGCTACATAGCGAATGCAGACTAACGGTACAGTACTGTGTGTCACTTCAATTCCATGAGAAACCTTCGACTCGAGAATTCCCAGGCACCTGCAATGGGCCCAACTTATTTGCATGCAACGCTCTGTGCATTGCTTTGCTAGTGACGTCATTGGACTTCCCCCTTTTTTTCACAGACTTGATGCGTGTAAAATTTCCATTGGCTGCTACCAATCAGCGTTAACATTATAACTGTTAAATCCCGCCCTACTAGGCTACACCCACCTCTTGAAAACATACAGCACTGTCTGACTTTACTGTCTATTTACAATCGTACTGTCACTTCAGCGTGTAGGCCTGTAGTACAGTACAGTAACCTAACGAAGTAAATTTCATATCCTGGCCTGGGTAACGCGCCGCTCTACGTACGTAATTACGAACCAGCTGTCATGGGCCAAAATTCAGCATGCAGATTTTCAGCAAAATCAACCATTACGAGCTAAATTTTGTACCTTATCTCTTTCATGGGTGTAGAAAAAGTCTGCTCTTGAGAAAAGTATTCGGTAAAAGTTTCGTATTGGACGAAATATCGCTTTTGTGTAAATCCCAAGATGGCGCTGGCTGTCGAAGGTTGAAAAAAATCCCGGGCGATGTGTGTGACGTCACGTAAACGTAGAGGGACTAATTGGGCATACGACTTCTAAAAAAGGTTACGCACAAATGGGCGCTGGCCGCTTGTGAATGAATGAGTGTTAAACCCAGAGCTGCGATTGGATATTTCACGTAAAAGCAGCTGTATTTCCCAGGCATTTTCAGCGGCCCTCATAGTAACAGCATGCAACATATGATATTTGCACATAACGCAGTTGAGTATTAGGCCCATGTGTGAATGAATGGTATTGTACATGACTAGACCTGCAGGCCGGCGTGTGTAGCGTATACAGCGTGTGCCAGTAAAATGACAATGCAGGTACGGTTTCTCAAGGGCCGGGTTAAAATTCGGATCATGTTAGCGTTAGCACAGTACACCGCGGGTGAAATTTAGGGAATCTCGGCAATACTGTATAATGTATTGCACTCCGCTGTAGGGCCCCGAGTCAGAGATTCAGAGGCGAAGTCTCGAAAATTGATTTCCGAATTTTCCATCTTCATTCTCTCACTGAATGGACTATAATTGGATTAATGTTTTTCCCCAAGGACTCGGGACTTCAAAAGTTTTGTCCACAGTAGGTAAGATTCAAAATTTTAGCAGTTGCGTCGTAGTGGGTAAAGTATAGGGAGGTTGGTTAGAAAGGTTCCAAAGGTTAGGGGTGGGGTCAAAATGGGATCCATATCCATCGCAACATCTGTGTGAAATGAAAACGAAAAGGCGGCGAGGCCATGGCCATACGGGCCGGGGGCGGGTCCCCCCGTCAGAAACCTGACTAGATCGGGCAGTTATTGTCTCAGTCGGGCGGAAAATTGGACAGTTAAATTAGGTCTGGAGTCGGGCAAAAATCACTGCCCTCCCTGAGAAAGACAGTCACGGCCATGGGCGAAGCTTGCATTTGTATTGTACCGGAACATGCGGGTGCCGGAACTAAGATGTGATACCATTGCAATGGCGTTCCCTCTGACTATTTTGGTAGACAACAGAATGGTTCAATTTTATGGACTTGAACAATTGTAAAAGTCCACTCAAACAGTAGAAATTTATATGACTTTAAAGTTTATGTACAGGAAGTTAGTTCTTACCGCCTGTGCAAATTTCGGTCGAATTGTTTTGGGCAAAATTTGTACAAATCGTGAAATCGCGTAAAAGAGAGCAACCTTGTTTTAAAATCTGCAGGTATGAGTAAAAATGATATCAATTCGTTGAAATTCCATTCAGTCAAACTTCCAAAGGTGTGTAAAACACCCCACACTCAGAGTGGGCAAATTTCTTGAGCAAATGTCTAGATACAGAATGCCTATAGGCCTCAGGTGGTCCACTATGCCTTCAGTCAACGTTTCCCGGCCCCAATTAAGTCAACTTGTATAGCTAATTACCGTTATTGATTAACCATCGTCCTGTTCGCAGTTTCATGCGGCATTGTCCCAATTTGTTACGAATGAAAAGAAACTTCGTTTGATGGACAAAAGGGTGAAGATGAACAGAAATTTCTTAATTTGCTTCAGATTACATTTTCAGTAGGTTAAACTCGCTGATAAACTCCTTTCACGTTTCTCTCGTTTACTCCCGCCTGTACTGGAACCCCGACATAAAATTCAGTTTGCCTTCCTACTATCCCCTGAAATGCATACAAACCTCCCCATCTCCGCCAAAAGTGTCCGATTAATAACAATCAAAATAATGTTAATTGTTAAATTACAGTGATTTTTCATCTGTACAAAGTATGCGATTGCTCGTCTATGCTGTAGAAGTCGCCATAGTAAGCTTCATCAACTTTCGTTGAAAGGAACTTAAAAGTAGCCTGCATAGCTACTCTGTTGTCTGTTCTATGTGATAATTTTATATCGGTAATGAAACTATTTCATAGATAATAAAGTATGAAAAAATATATGCTGTAGCACAATTACTATGGAAAATTTCAAAAACAATGCTTCCTATTCCCATTCTTGGCGTTCACCGATCGAGACACTTGCATCTTTCGTTCACGTAAGCTTTCAGACTCCAGACGCTTTGCAGTGGAGGCCTTATCGCACTTCATTCCTCACAGCAGCTGTCAACTGACGAATTTCTTTTGTAGCAGTATTTAATTCACATTGCTCAGCTGCATGGTATTGTTTTTCTTTAGTCCCCCGTCAATACCGACAAGCGTTTAATACAACTGAGATATATATCAATAATACAGAGCTGCAACACCTTTATCTACCTTAAGCTTAGGCTAACAAATAAAATCTGCCGGCAACTTGCAAACTTTATTTCAACGGCTTGTTCAAAGTTGCCCACAGTGTACCAAAATATTATTTCTGTTGCCGGCGATCCTTTTTGTGAAACGGCTTCGAAAATTCTAACCTTTCACTTCATCAGTAAACATTCCATTCTCTGCTTCATTGACCACAAATTCTTGTGGTCATGTGTGCGATATTTGTATGCGTTGATTTGTACGGAATTTCGTTGAAGTTTGCGTGTGCGATTTTGTGTGAATTTGTGCGAAATTGTGCGAACTTGCGCGGTTTTCCGCGATCGTAGAAAAAATTCTACGGGAGTTAAACGATCACAGTACTGTAGCTACCTGCTTAAGTTTTACCCTTTGCCTCCTGAAATAATGCCCTGACAAATGTGTGCAGTGAGGGGTTTACTGAAACAATGGTTCCTGGGTTCCATCATATTGCATCCAATAGTTTTCTTTGTTCTTGGTTGTGTGAGGTGTAGCCAGGACCCTTTCAGTCATTACAAGCCGGCAAGTCTACATTTTGTCTACAAAAGTTAAAAACGTTCCTCATTGTTCCTAAAATTAAGAACCATGAATCCATGTTCAGTAAGTCATTTGAACTTTTACTGAACTCTTTTGAAAAGTGTAAACTGGTGTAAATAGATGGAAATAATTTTTGTTTTCCTTGCCGACTGGCAATATCATGGCAATGGGTAAAATCATTCCAAAACTGTTTGCAGAGTAGCAGACGACAACTGTTGTCGTCACATCCTGTAATCCCTTTCAAGTGGTAAAGAATTTGATAGAGAGAGAGACAAACGGGAGATTATTGTCGGCAAACCACATAGTGTCGAATGAAGGAGAAGTGTGTGTACTCTATCTGTAACTACTCCCTGATTGATATACCACTTAAATGGAACAATGGTTTTCCCTGACCTTGTTTGTAGTAAGTTTAATAGGTGTATGGGTGTATACATTTAGTCCATCTTCAAATGCCAGAAAAACTTATTTGGTAAAATACAGACTACATTAAATAGGCTTTACTTTTAAAATTGGAACTTTGTCATACCATCTTGGCATTACAAATCATAAATGTTATACATTTATAATAATTTGGTTAGGAACACATTATACCAGTTGCACAGAATTTGTCCAACATCATCATCTTTTCAAGATCTTCCATAGCTCACCCTTTCCCTGAGTAGTTTGAGGTCTGTTTGGGTGATTATGAATGATCACTTCCTTTTGCATCTTGTCAATATGTGAAGAATGCATGTAGCTTTGCACTTAGGGCAAGATCCAAGAAAGGAACTCTTGGTTGGAGGGAGTTGTGCTTTAAGGGGTTTCCTTTGTACCTGTATAGCTTTCATGCATGAAGATAATGTGCCACCTGTACCTTCTTGGAGAAAGAAACTCAGTACGCCTCCAGTCACATCCATTAAGTTAAAGACTTGTTAACTGTCCTGTCCCATACAGTTAGTTCATAGCTTCTTTGGCCCTTATAGAATTTCTCAATATCTGCAGGACTTGCATTTCCTGAGAGAAAATTCCCTGAGCAGTCTATGATACTAATTGCAGCTCTTACATCTGTTCTTGGTGACATGGCAACTTAGATTCTGCCTCCTTTGATAGGAGGTCATGAACAAGTTCATATTCGTCAAACTTCCGGCTAATTTGTGTGGATTTCACTGTAAAGTGTATACCCATGGCATTTCATGTCGTTTCAGAACTTGTTTAGGGATTCAGTGGCCTGTGTATAACTGAAGCTTTTTTTTTGCACTTAAGTTCATCTTCACTGAGGTGGTTCAGATTACATGGGGACCTAGATTATCAATACAGGCAGGAAATTTTACACAAGGAGCTTTCTTTAGAAGGGTGACCAAGCACTTTATGAGTCAGAGTAATATGAGTATAGTCCAAGATTTAACATCAAAGTCTTGCCCGCTGTACTTGACAATAATTTCTGTTCGATGCTTGTCCTTTCAAAATGCTGTACAATTCATTCACATGACACTGAATATTTAGCAGTGACTGTTTCTGAGCCTGGTTGATTGTGTGGATTAGCTCTATCCCAGGAAAAGCAAAATAAACCTCCTGGAATCATCTTTTGTAAGCTCCTCAGGTTTTGAGTTGCAAAATTATATATCTGACATGTATAGTGGGATCTTGGCAGTCATGAGGTTAGGGTTATGGGTTAGTATTAGGCTTTGACAATTGGAACTTTGTGATAACAACTTGGCAATAACAAAGTGCTAATGGTATACATTTGTAACAATTTGTTTATGAACACTAAATGTTTCTCCAAGCATTCTTCAACATCATGACCTGCGTGGCATCTTCCATGGTTGCTCTGCTTAGCTGTAGGTCTCTGTGGGTGACTATAAACGATCATTTCATGCCCCAATTGTCAATACATAAAGAATACATGTAGCAGTAGCACTAAGGGTATGATCCAAGAAACAAATTCATGGTTAGGGGGAGATGTACTGAAGGGAGTATCCTTTGTACCCTTTGTTTCTCGAAAGGTCGTTTGATTAAAATCACTGATTAAAAGCACAATTTAAATCACATGATTTTTTTTCCCCCCCAAAAAACTGATTTTAATCAGTTTATCAGAATTTCTGTATTTCAAGCAAAAAGTGTTTATTTGAAGTAAATTCAATCATTGTAATCGACTGATTGTACCTAATCACACTCTTTAAAATGATTTTGACACAGGTTTCCCCATACAGAACTCCTCAACTAATTTTCAGCATACCAGGTTTGAGGTCACTAACTCTACATACTTGATCGCAAAAACAAAAAAAAAGGAAAATGGTTGCTTTCTCGAATTCAATTACCAGATGAATTGACATTGCTATTTTCTCCTTTGTATCTTATGATCTCTTCACAGAGTTATTGTAGGAACTTAGGGTAAAGTGACGATTATCCAGAGTGAAAATCTCAAAATCACATCTAGGGCCTAGGCAGGACCTGCATGAAAAAAATCTTTGTAATAAATTTCAAATCCTGTCATTCAATCTTGACTGTAAAAATGAATGAGTATCTCCTGTTGTTCAAGTTCCGTTCAAGATTGTAACAATTCAAAATCAACAAACATGTCATTTAAGGGTGAAGTCCCCAGTCTAAAAAGTTAAGAATAACAATATGGTGGTACTTGTTTCACAAAATTTTGGAGAATGGAAGACATTGGCACCTGAGTACCAACAATCCAATGTATACAAGAATGAATAGTTAAGATTTTGGAAAGAAATGTTTCGGATAAATACGCGATCTACAGAGGTACATAGAGTACAATAATCCCCAATTAACACCAGATGGGTGGACGACTACTTTGAATGTGTTTCCTGTGTATGTTCATAAACCATGGTATTGATGGGAACAAAGTTGCATGTTAACAAATAGGACTTACAGGCCTAGTTAACAATGGAATCAGTATAGGCCCATAGGGCCTTATAAGTTGTCATTGAAAGTAGTTCTGTTGTGAAATGAGCATGGAGTGTAAATTAGAATTGAAAACAAAATACCATACATTGACTGCTTGCAGATAATATTAAGTGGCTATGCATGTTTGTGGAAGGTTGGACAGAATTTGAGGGCGAATTCAAATTTGAATTTGAAAAAAAAATCATAAAAATCCGATTTTAATAAAAAAAAATCTGATTTTGATTGAAAAATCCGATTTTGTTTAAAAACAAAAAAATCAACAAGCGTGGACTTTCTCGGTGAAAATGTGGATAATATATGACACCAGAGAGCTTTCTTTAGAGTGTTGACCAAGTATGGTCATTAGGATTGTGTGCTGACTGACCAGGGGCACATTACATATACAGCAAATGAAATATATTTCTTGAACAGTCATAGTAAGAAAACTGATATAGTCCAAGATTTCACCTTCCAATCTGGCCTGCTGTCTGTGACAAGATTTCTGTGTTAGAAATTTCTCCTTCAAATCGTTGTGTAATTCATTATTACATGATACTGACTATTCAGCAGGGACTGTTTCTGAGCCCTGTTGATCACATGGATTGGTCCTGCCCTAGGAAAACCAAAATGGTATCGCTGCAATCATCTTGTGTAGTCTGGTGAGGCTTTTGGTTGCAAAAACATCTGCCAAATATGCATGTCCCGTATGGGCTTAGCAGTCAAGATGTGAAGGGTTAGATCCCCTGATGGGATCACAGTAAGGTGGCTTTTCACCCAAGAGCAATATATTTTTCTCCATCTGAAATGGCCTTCTAAATTGAAAGGATTAGGAATTTGAGGTAAAATGTTGAATTGTTGCAAACTTTTTCCACATTTATGTCATGAAATAACTGTCTCACTGCCCTTAAGTACAGTGTGTAAGTAAAGGTGAATAGTAGTATCTTCTGGAGTTTTATTCAATGCTGAATTACACAGTAAGTACAGTTAGCACTGCATTGGCTCTTGCAAGGCTTTGAACCCAGGATGATATGTTTAAAGGCAGGAGTCTGTAGGACTGTCTCCATAGAATACTAGTTCCCCAAAGATTTTAGTGCATAGGGGATCATTTGGTGGTTAACCCTGCACTGGGTGTACCTGCAGCTGAATGAGAATTTTAGTGTTTAGGAACCCAGGTAAAGGTACACTTTAGCAGCATGAACAAGGGCAGTGAGCATCTGAGGAATGGGGGTAACATGGTTACCTTCCCTCCCAAAATAGTGTGGTTGAGGGGTACTTATAGCTGGTTGGTACTGGTTGGTATTTATTGGTATGAGATGGCATCACCATAGTGTGATGATCACAGATAGGCTTTCTTCTGTCATGCTTTGTATGCACCTTTTTAATAATGATATGTCAATTTCATACAGCGTTAAATTTCTTTAGTGTAGACTTGAGAAATTGTTTATGAAGGAGGCATGGCAAATCGCTCATGGCAGACGAGCTGCAAGTCCCAAAGGATCATTTGCCGAGGAACTTGGTGTGTGGGTGCAACAAGGTTAACCATACACACAGGCAGACATGTACATACTATTGCATGTATGCATGCATACTTGTATGTCTATGACAACCATCATTAGTAAAGCAGTGTGTTTGCTGCCACTCCTCTCTCAATGTCCAACATAAATTGTTGTCCTTGAATACAACTCTCTAATGCAGGTAAATTTATAGAGGTGTATCTCGTGGTCATCTCTGTGTTTGATTAATGGTACGATTAATTAGAGTAGGGATTAATTATTAGGGACAAAATAGGGGGCATTTTGCAGCATTAGAAATCCCAAAGTGAGAATCAATTTAACTTTGCAAAAGTTGCAAATCAATATTTTTTCATTCCTAGCCATCTTGTGTATACATATTACTCATTTTACTTTGTTTATATGTTGATTTTAATTACTGCTTATCAAGACTATGTAGTTAGTAATGAATTCCTACACAGATAAGCAGATATTGATAATCATTTCTCCCACAGTCATGTCATTCCCTCATGTGGGGCTCCAGCACCTCAAATATATGATTTTCTTGTGTGGAATTGTTTAAAACAGGGATGTAAGTGGAAGGTAAAAAAAAATACTGAAAATAGTAGGTATGGGTGAACGCTGTCCTGGGGGTGGGGTATAAGGGTAGGGGTGTCCCCCTCCCCTTTTGAAAATTTTTGCTCTCAGAAGAGAGCTGAGATGCAAAATGGTGCACTTAAACTTCATAATTTGGAGTATGCTCATGCCCCAGAGAATACCATTTTCATGGTAATTTTAGTTCACCTAGACGGTCATATGTTACATGTAATTTTGTAAAACAAAAAATAAAGTTAACCTTATTTAGAATGCTTCTTTCATAGAACCTCCTCCCTAGCTATCTGTTGCTGGATGATTCTTTTAGCGACTTTGTGTGCATTTTTTGTGGACTTCGTTTCGTTGCAGTTGGATTTATCTGTAGTTTTGCTTTACGTTTTGCTTCGTTTTTGCTTGTGTTGACTGTGCGATGTCTGCATATGGTGGCAGAGATGTTTGTCAACTGGTGACTTCAGCCTATCTTCTCTGTAGTATCTCTCAATGGATGTTTGATGACTTGCTTGAAGGTCATATTTCACTGCCTGGATGGCTCCAAAAGTGCTTACGTGAAGTCTATTTGTCTTAGGACAAATAACATCATTCATGATGCTGAAACTCTGTTCCACACGTAGTCCAGTGAATATTGACAAGGCACACTTAACTGCTGGCTTCATGGCTGGAAATGACTTGAAAACTTCATTCCACCATCTATCAAGACCTGTATTCTCCCTAAACACTGGAAGCTGATCGATCTGCATCTGCCTTGCAGCCCTGTCATAAGCATCTTGTTGCTCTATGCTCATGTGGTGCTTGAATAATTTCCCAAGTTTTTTCAGGTACTCAAAAAGTTTTACTACGACCCTGTGCTTTGGAATCCAGTGCAGACAAACGTTTCAGGACATGATTCTTCAATGGCAATTTCTTCTGCATATAGAGCCCTGTGTCCAGGTATGCTTTCTTAACTAGCAAGAGAAGAGACTTGACACTGCCTGGTTCCATTTGAAGAAGAAGCAGCTCTGCTTCTTTTCCAACATGCAACTGGGGGAGCTTCAACAAGTGCCTCTCAAGTTCTAGGGACTTCAACTTGTCTGAGGAGAAACCTTGGGCCACGATTGCTTCTTGTTTGACAAAACAAGCCAGAAAACTTCTAAACAATTCAATTATCTCATCATGCAAGCAGTGCATCATTGGAACTTTCTGCTCAAAAATGAGCACAAAAGATTTGAACATGGGGAGGACAGCTGCATAGAGGTGCATATGAAACAGTGTAGTTTTCCTCTGTACAAACAGCTTGCGAGCAATCCTTTCCTTTCTCTTTCTTCCTTGTTCTGTCAGCTTTTTCTTCTTCAATTCCTGAATAATAGCATTCAAGCGTGCATGTTGCATGGTTGGTATAGATGATGTTAATTGTCTGTATAAACTTAAGTGATTTGTTTTCTCTAAAGAACTCACCCATGCAACATAAAATATAGTAAGATGATCCAGCACAGCAAGGTTTCTGACACTTGCATCATAAGAAGACAGCCATCGGTGTGGGATTCTCTGCAAAGGTATTTTGCAGTCAACACCGTATAAGGAACATCTGTTCAAAAAGCTCCCGTAAATCTGGGATATATTTGAAGTCATTGTATAAGTCATCACAAAGAAACTCAAGGTAATTGTTTGACTGCAGAATCCTTTAGCACAATTATGCATATGATGACAGATATCACCATCAATATCTAACAAATTAGGGTTTGCATTTCTCAGTTTGGTTTCAAATCCTGAATGAGTTCCCCGCATGTATGCAGCCGAGTCGCTGAGGCTTGACACAACATTGGCCAGAGGGATCTCATCTCTGACTAGCAGCTTTGTTAATGTTTGAAATACTGTGTCTGCATTTATTACAGTTAGCTCTACTGATGCGTAATGTTTAACTACACATTCTCCTTGAAAAATATGACACAAGGACAGTAAGGACTTTATATTGGCGCGATTGGTACATTTATCCAAATTGATGGAGGAGGGCGTTTCTTTTAAATCTTTAACTGTTCGCTGATGCGCAACTTCCGCAACCCCCTCTTTCAACTTATAGGCCAATGTTGTTCTCTCCATTGACAAATCTTGGAGGACCTTTGGATCTTTCACCAATGTCTGGGCCAGTTTAATCATTTTTGACTGTACCATGAAGGTCAGAGAATTCTCTGCCCCAAAACTTACTACCGTAGCCTCTGCATTGGCTTTCCTATCAGCAAAACTTACATTCGGGCGTGTCTCCTGTACAACTTTTCCTGCACATTTGAAGGAGTCATGTACATTTGGAGCAATACTATAGGGAAGATGAGCACAAGGTGAAAAACTGTCACTGCTGCTACTTGTACTTGGAGAAGCACCAGGTCTCATGAACATTGCTGGAAGCACAGTATTGGTCTTTCTAATTTTAAAATTTTCTTTGTGTTTCTTCTTCATGCTGTGGGTTGTTAAATTACCTTTGCCGTTACTGCCATAGATAATATCAGAATTGCAAATTTTACACCTTGCAAAACCAGGCTTGTCGATTTTTCTTATGTAATCACTAAGAAAAATTCCACTTGCATCCTTCACTTCTGTCCACTTCCAGTTCCATTTGTTCCTGATCCCTTGATCAACCTTCCTAATGTCTGCTGTTCTGTCAAGTTCCATTGTTCCTTAAAGAGTTGCAGCAATGCGCAGATGTCAATGTGCCAATAGAAAAACAAGAACAAACACACCTGGGAGCTTACAGTACGTATATTAGGCTATACTGTACTAGGCTACAGTGCAACTGTACTACATGTGTGGGCCTAGCCTTCTAAATGCACAGTATCCTAACACAGTAGGCTACCAAAGTTTCAGTACCACATATAACGATGGTAGCTTAGTCCAACCAGTGATCCCTGGTCCAACTATAATCTATTTCAAGAGCGATCAGAAACATTTCTCTCTGAGCGTTTCTCACTGAAATTTCTACCTCTCACATAGATTTACACTGCCCAAAGAAGGAGTAAGGAACCGTATTTGTATGCATGCTTGACGAAACCCTGTCCGAGTCCAATACAATGCGACATGTTGGCGTGGCAACGATGCACCTATGTTTTTTCTGATTTAACGCCAGCATGCAGTAATACTGGCAGTATAGTATAAATACATAGCATGCACACCTGATTTACAACAACTGAATCACGGTTTTACACGAAGCTAGCGAGCTCGAATTAGTAAGTTTAGTGCAATGCTAGTACAGTGTATCTTGCAAGGCTTGTGCACTCGATTACTGGTTTAGCTTTTTACGTGCTTTATAGAAACGGACATGCGAAAACAGAAAACCGAAGGTTGCGGTACGCGGTAACTTTGATTTAAGCACCACAGTAAGGAGGGATTGAACTGATATCGGCATTCTCTACCCAGGCATGAGCTACGGATTTTCAATTTACATGATGCAACGATAGAAAAGCACTGTTCAGTGTGCAGAGCTATTTTTGCGTGTTTCTGTTTGCCATTCAGCAAAACTTCCTCCACTGTTTTCAGATTAGTTTCTGTATTTCCATTCCGCAAAATACGGCAGTCCTGAATACAAGAGAAATACGGAGGATTCAGCCGATTTATTAAAAATACGGAATTCCGTATTAATACGGAAAACTTACATCCCTGTTAAAAACATTCAGTGTAAAATCTTGTTTATAGTTTGTACATACTGTAGTTGTGACAGCAGAAAATGACTGGGTGCAGTTCAAGTAATAATTTGTTGGTCAATGTTTGGTCAAGCATATGAAAACTTCATATGATGTAATTAAAATCAAAATACACCAAATGGCATCAAAATACATCAAATGGCAACATAGGGTTGAAGGAGAAAGGTATAATAACAGTAACAAATGTTTCATTCTATTTTACAGCAACGATTCTTATCTCAACTTGATCAAGTCTTAGAGCAGAAGAAGAGAAATGAGAAAGAGGTGAGGTCATAAACTTTAAAAAGAAGAATCTTTGCTAACTTAATACATTTGTAGCATTCATTATGTATTGTAATTTATTGTTTGTGAAACTTTTGTAAAGAATGCGACTCCTAGACTTTTTCTCATATTGGGCATATAAGCAATGTTTTTGTTCAGCCAGGGATAGATGTGTGTTGAATAAGTTAGGTAACCCTATATTGTTGTAAGTTGTCATCAAACTAGAAAAATTGAGATCTAGTTTGCCCGAAGTTTGAATTGCTCAAGGCCATTTCCACACACTACAGGGTTTGAGCCAGGGTTGGTTGATTTAATTAAATCAAGCCGATTAAAATCACGATTTAAATCATGATTTTAATTGAAAGAAATCAAGATTTTAATGATTTAAATCAATTTAAAACGATTTATTTGATTTAAGTCGTTGATTTAAATCACGATTTTTAAAAAAAAAAAAATAAAAAAAATCACCAGCCCTGGTTTGAGCAACTGGGAACACAACAGACTGCCAAAGTCATAATTGACCAACCAGAGAGAGTCTATTGTTTGAATAAATATCAATCAGAGTGCAGTCACCAATTGTATTTAGAGATAATGATCATATTCATAAATATGTTTGGGGTGAGGTTGTAGGGCCTGTAAGCACCCCTGTGTGTGCCTGCATGAATTTGGTACACAAGTAAGATCCTTCTTAAAATTTTGCAGTCGTCTTCCTAATAGCAGTATGGTTAAAACGGCAATAGGAATGGGGAATGGGTCAGGAAGGTTATCCTAGAAAGATTCCAAGAAGTGTTACGAGTTGAGAGTGTCATGGACCATAGGTCTATGAGTAGGAGTTTGGACCCAAGAATTGCTGGTTAGAGTTGGGGTTAGTTTACAAACTTGTGTCCTTGGGCTGGATGGGATATACCAGTTGCCAGGCCCATTAGCAGGTTTTCAAACAGGGAAGACTGCTTTTCCACTGAACAAAACTGGGACTAGAATTCGTGACATTGAATAACCATAGAAATTAAAGTAAGGGAGAATGATGTCTGCTGATCTGGACTGAAGCCATTAATTTGGCTAGGCTGTACGACAACAGAGCACCTGCACGTAATACAAATATCACGTCATTGCTTTTGCCCTAAGTATTGGCAAAGAAACTACAAGTTTTCAAGTTAGGAGTATAAAACAAAATAGTTATGGCACCATGACTTATTTCTGTTGTGAAAATTACTCCTAATCTTTCAAAAAAGAGATAAAATAAGCTATAACTTCTGCAGCAGAATTCACACTGTACGTACGGAGGCACACCAATCAACTGGTCTTTTGCCAAACAGCGAAAGCGCCCTCACAATTTTCGTGGCTTCACCAGTTAAACAGCAGGGATGCATTGTGTCAGTGTTCTCCCTTACTTTTATTTCTATGGAATAAACTAATCAATGAGAATGTTGCCCTTGGAGGTGGGGATGTTGACTAAAAGGTTAGATTGAGAATGTTTGGATTGAGGAAGGGGTACCCATACACCAACTACTGCAGTGTTTGCAGTTTTAAAGTTAACTCTGTGAGCAAAGGGTGGAGGAGGGAGGGAGAGGTTGTCCACCTCCTTGGTTATGGGCTAGTTGCCTCTTCCCACCCTGATGGTAATCTGATGTAACTTAATCTTTTCACACAGTTAAGCTGTAGTTGCGTACTAAGTGGGTAGACTTTGGTGACTTAAGTTAGTTAGATGAGGTTTAACGTCCCAGTTTCCAACCAATTGGTTCAAGTCGAGATGACTACGGCCTTTTTTCCAGTTGTGGCTCACTGGCTTGTTTTCCCTACTCCATTGCTTATGCTGAGCACCAAGCACAAAGGCAGTAGGTTCCATTTTTAAAGTCTTTGGTATGACCCGGCCAGGATTTGAACCCTAAACCTTCTGGCTGCAAGTTGGATGCTCTAACCACTTGGCCACTGCAGTCGGTCTTTGGTGACTTAAGTGTTCATGCATTTGGGTATCTGCAGCCGTATAGTAATGGCTGTTACTGGCTTTCACTGCAAGGATGCCATAACTGCAGTTTGTAACCTACCATTGAGTACTTGTACTTAAGTAGGCCTACACTACATACTGTGTTAAAAATGACATGGCGCATTGCTGATTTCACAGAATCGTGGCAGTAGCTGTATGGAAAAACTAGTGATTGAATAACAAAGAAAACTTCAGGGGCCAGTTTCTTTACAAATTTCAAACCTTTGAGAATGATTTTTGTACATGTTTAGTGACAGTTCTAAAAATTCCAATGGGATCTCGGCGCCGAGTAAAGGGAAGAGGAATCACTGAAATCAATTGACTCCGTTTGGTGTTATGACTCAAAAAGTAGAATCAGATAACCTGGCCAAGACTTCCAGAGGGCATGTCTCTAGGATGGGATATCATTGCACCGGGGAATACTTGTAGCGCCTTTAAGTAGAATTTGTTTAGATACTAACTCCTGATAAGTACAAATGATGGTGATATTTCATAATTTATATGGTGTGGTGTGACAAATAAGTTCTGCCTTAAAGGGAAATAAAGCATTACATTGCATCAACATGGCACAGACAACATACAGCTTTTATCATTATCAAACCGTTTTAAGATATAGTTTTATTGATAAACTCTGGCCATAGCTTCCTTCCCAAACATAAAAAGTATTACAAGAGTTTATGTGCATCATTTGAAAATTGAAAACTGTGGGTGGACAAATCATTTATGACTACAGAACAGCAGATTTCTTTTTGTGAGAATTTTATTTAGCTACCTTATTGTGATTGCTTATCATTGTACATATATAAAGCACAGTTTTAAAGGTATGATAAATTTTGTGTACTGCACAAGCAATTTTTCCTTTTCATCTGATAACAAAAAACCAGGATTCATACTACACTTGTCTGTACTGGGTGGGAAAACCAAAATTTCCATTACCCAACTGGCACTTGGGCAATTTTACAGTGGGCCAGTCCAGAACTGAGTAATGAACCCTGATATGGACATGTATTCAAAACTTTGTGTGAGAAATAATGGTAAAAAGTACAGGTTTCTCAAAAATACAGTCTCAAAAGGAACTCCTTCACTCTGGCCCTTGGAACCCATCTGTAAGACTAAACTTGGCCCTAGCTAGAACCCTACAAAGACCCCCCATATATCTGTTTAGGTTGGTAATGAGAACCTAAAGTTCTGGTAAAAAGCAGGGTGTGGACTGTTGTACTTGGGACTTTGAAGTTAGTGAAATGCAACAGGCTATGGCAAATTTTCACTTTAACTAAACTGAAGCTATTTGGTACTCTCTTTGGTATGGCTGAAGATTTTTAGTGAGGTAACTGACCAAGTTGGCAGTCAATATGGTTGAAAAATGCTTTATGCAAATTTGTTGGCATTGACCATTCATTCAAGTGCTCAAAAGCCATGAATATGTCATGAAGTAAACATGCCTTTTACAGCTAAGGACTGAGTTTATTCGTTCATTTTTGCAATAAGTGAGAATTTGGGGGCATAAATAATGCATTTTACCACAGTTTCTTGTAAAAATTGTAGAGAAACATTCATTTTGAAGGAAAATTGACAGTCAAATGTAAAAAGGCCAAAATAATGCTAAAATGCTGTTTGGTATTAGTTTAAATTGCATGTTGAATTCAATGTTTTTGGTGCTTAAAATGCCAGTATAGACAAATTTCTTCAGACACTTTTCTTCTGTCTCTTTTCTGTTTTCAGTCTGAAACACTTCAAGCTATTGTTGGCAATGGATGAAGTTTTGGGAATCTTGTTGAACCATGATGAAGCGATAGTAAAGGCTGAGCTTGGAAGCAAGATGCATGATCGTCCAACTATCTATCAGCCCACTGTTACAACGGTTTCAGCTGTTTGAAGCTTGTAAGAAGCCATGTAGGATGGAGGAAGAAACTGGATCCATGGGGGTTGGATGGTATGGCTTTTCCTGGAAAAGTTGCTATGGAGTGGTGCTGGTTTGGACTGTGGATGTTGCTAGGCAGTATTTTTTTGTTGTCCTTTCCTTGCTTTGAGCAATTCCTAAGCAACAGGATATTTATGAAATAAATATGGGGAACCATTGTGCCATATGTGACATTCATCTAAGTTTCTTCTTTTGACATAGATTTGTTTTGGCCTTAAACTTGACCTTGAACTTGGCCGTGACCGTGAACTTGACCTTGATCATGAACTTTGCCTTGAACTTACATAGTTTAGTTAAATACTGGATGATGCAAAATATTTGTTTTTACCATGAGGAGAGGATTAGGAGGGTAGGGGGGTGAAGGGACTGTTCCATACCCTCTCTTGCCTCTTCCCCTTTGGTCCCTGTGGCTCTGCTCCATCCTCCCTGTAGCTCTCTTTGACATCCTAGTGCTTCCAGCTTGGTCTTGAACCGGTCACCTCCAGTCTTCTAGTCTACATCCTTCTCCACTACGCTATGTCTGGATCCCCAGATTGTTAAGATGTTACTTTTATTTTATACCACACATCAGAGCTAGAAACTAAGAAAACTAAAAGTCTCATCAGGGATTTGAACCAAGAACTCTAAGGTGAGAGATTCTTCTTACAACCAGAATAACCAATTAGGCCATGCTGACATTTGAAATTCTGTAGGTTGAATGTTTATCTTAAACCTTGAATCTACCTCATTTTAAAATAAAATTTTCTCTGGTACTGGGATTTACAGAGCTTTTAAAATCATGTGGTTGGCATGGCCATCTGACCTATATGTTTTCAAATATTTGCATTAGGCCTTTGAATCACCATTGATAAAATTAGACAACAGACTTCTATCTTGAGGCTAATTATACATATGTTTTTCAATTTTTGGGCAGGGGCTATAGGAGTTTGCATTCATACTGCAAAGCAGTGCTTACACTAAAATTCTGTCAGAAATAAATGAAGTGGACAGCAGACTTAAAAGTAAAGCATGCTTTTATTTCTGCATTTTGCAGCTGCTACCATTATTTTATTTTCATGTTAAATGATTCTCTATTTACAAATTTGTACAAAAAACATAATCACCACATTACTCATGCTGAAACCAAAATATGCCACATAATCTTAAAATGTTTCCCAAAACATATCATGAACTCAGTATGTTTGGTATCTACAATTCCCTTACAGGGGAAAGAACACTTTTGTCATTTAAGTGTAGTGAAAGAGTGATGACTTTTGTTATAGCTTTCTTTCAAAGCTGGTAGTCAGTGAACCAACTCTGAAATTGCAAGGCACTGAAAGTGAAATATCCTGTGAAGGATCACACTATACACAATATTCCATAATCTTCAGAAAAGAAATGCCAGTAACATTCTTTGAAAAGAAAATTACAGTAGAACCAACACACTATGTTATGTATGATGTCACCAAAAGTAGTTTCTATTTAAACATGAAGAAACATCTAAATACTGGCAAGGCTTGCTGTTGGAAGCATGGAAGAATAGAATAACACAGTACTGTGAATGTTTGGAAGATTATGTAGGTTTGAAAATCGTATTTTTGCTGGCACTGACTGGAAAATGATGTTTTTAAAATATGGCAGGAAGATAACTGGATTCTTCACAAAGGCACAAATGGTATGGTAAGTTTGAAATCTTTCCACAATCCTGGTCAACTTCATTAGATGGATGGTCTACACTGTGTTCTTATACAACAAAACAGAGAAGTGTTTTCCTATATATTCAAAGTTCAGACAACAAATTTGACTTGATTTCTTAATGAATTTGGACAGATAAAGTGAAGTGTAAAGCACTTCTGTCTCTAGACTGTGTGCAATAATGCCTTGAGGCTGAATATAAAGCCAAACAGCCAACATTTTCATGAACAGGGGATACTAATGAAAAATGTTTTGATAAGTTTTTATATTATAACTAGGAAATATTTAAATATGAGGAACTTACAATTACAGAGTTAAACATGATTGCTATTGTGTCTAGAGTGAGCAATAGATATGGTAACAACTCTTATGCCCCACCATCACTCACCCCCTTCCTTCCTCCCCTCCCTCTCCCACCCCTCTTCTCTGTGACCCTAGGAGCTACACATTAAAGGACCCATCATGTTGTAACACAACCTACTCACTGATATTTTAAATCATTTTGAGGTTTTATGGTGCTTCAAAACAAGCTAACATAGTAGGACAGAAGCATATAGGGCTTGCAAAACTCCTAACTCCTATCAAAGTTTGTCAGAACCAGACTACTGTTAACTGACAGTAACTCACACATATGATTATAGGAAAGGAACGAAATGGCAATACCTAAGGAACATACTGGACTCGTACTATCATGCTTGTTAGGACAGCACCACTATAAGAAAACAGGGACTGATATTTGACAGCACAACCCTGCATACCTTTTACAAGTGATGGACATCTTTAATGATAAAACAGAAGTTGCATAACAAATACTGGGTATCCAATGGGAAACCACCATAGAAATGGCCTGTGTTGTGTATTAGAATGTGAAAGTTATTGGTGGGAATTTGAAAGGCAATTTTTGATGTAATATGTTGCAAACAGATGAAGTTACAAGACAGCTACTACCAGCCTGTGATCATCCTGATATTAATCCTGTGTCTGTATCAAAAACTTAGCTTCACTGGAATCAGAAAGTGCAAATGGCCATCCCTTACTCCAATCAACTTTCTCCTCAAGTGGTTGTCAGGACTGAAATCTGCAGTCCTTTTTCTTAACAATTCAAAATTGCAAACCCCGTAGATTGCAAATATTTCACTGTTAAAGATGAACATGTTGAAAACCTATCTATGGTTGTAATTAACAATTCAATGCTTGTCAGGTGATCTCTGAAGTTACAGTATTTCATTTAAATATATTTCTGTATTGCAAACCTGTAAAAGTTGTTTCATGAATTATTTCTTGATGAAGCTGTTTTAAGTAGCCTTCACTCAGTGTAGGGTATTGTATATAGAACTGTGCCTATACAAATAAGGTGTATAGGGACCTGCTTGATATGGTTTCGTTCAGCCTGCCGACATATTTTGAAACTGTACTTGGCTCTGGTGGGGAAAAAGATTTTAGAATCACCTTCTCCATGAGCCAAACTCTTAAGAACCCTATCAGCCATTTTAGTGGTGCAGTGTTTGTCCTCTTACAGAAGTGTTCTTGTAAAGTTCAAGTCTGCTGCCCTCTACAACTCTCCACAGTTGTTGGCTCTCTGGGGCCATTTGCTTATACCACCTACCCTACCTGACACCAATGCACATGCATACTACAGTACTGTAGTAAATAGGACTGTAAAACCTTACATCAAAAAGTAAACTGGGGAAAATGCTCAGGAATACCTTGTTTTCCTTTGAATCAGATAGAAAGAGTGCTGAGAGAAATTAACACTACAACACCTCAGGTTTGTTTGAATTTAAAAGCCACCATATTCCCCTAAAAATTTGGAAAATTAAACATTGCCTATTGTTTTGCAAAGACATGCATCTTTAAGCAGTGGTCATGAAGTCAGAGTAACTCACTGATTCCTAAATCAGGGGAGACAATTTATGAATTGTTTGTGCCTGAATTCACTGGCATCAGTAAGAGTTCCTAGATAGTCCAGTTGAATGATGGTCAGTTAAAAGTATCATTTAGAAAACAAAGCCTGGGTCAAACTCAAAAATCTGGGTAAAATAAAAGGAAGAACTAAAAGAACACAGACTTAGATATAAGGGTGGATAAATTTAAAACTACTTATTTTTTCAGTTAAATCCCATATACAAGTATATCGTAGCTGCAGTGTTGTTTATTGACTAATGAAGAAAAACAATTTAGCTAATATTGATAAAGCTGTTACTTGACAAAATTATACAACTATGTAACATCCTGGTCTATTAATATTCTTTTATAAGGCAAAATAGAAAAAGGCAGTAATTAATGTTTGTTTTGGGGTTTGAATACGATTACAACTGTTTCTTATGTGGAGGAAAAAGTCACATTCTTGTAAAGTTCAAGTCTGCTGCCCTCTACAACTCTCCACAGTTGTTGGCTCTCTGGGGCCATTTGCTTATACCACCTACCCTACCTGACACCAATGCACATGCATACTACAGTACTGTAGTAAATAGGATTGTAAAACCTTACACCAAAAAGTAAATTTGGGAAATGCTCAGGAATACCTTGTTTTCCTTTGAATAAGATAGAAAGAATGCTGAGAGAAATTAACACCTCAGGTTTGTTTGAATTTAAAAGCCACCATATTCCCCTAAAAATGTGGAAAATTAAACATTGCCTATTGTTGTGCAAAGTCATGCATCTTTAAGCAATGGTCATGAAGTCAGGTTAACTCACTGATTCCTAAATCAGGGGAGACAATTTATGATATGTTTGTGCCTGAATTCACTGGCATCAATAAGAGTTCCTAGGTTGTCCAGTTGAATGATGGTCAGTTAAAAGTATTTTGAAAATGAAGCCTGGGTCAAACACAAAAATCTGGGTAAAATAAAAGGAAGAACTAAAAGAACACAGACTTAGATATAAGGGCAGATAAATTTAAAAATACTTATTTTTTTCAGTTAAATCCCATATACCAGTATATCATAGCTGCAGTGTTGTTTATTGACTAACAAAGAAAAACAATTCAGCTAATATTGATGAAGCTGTTACTTGACAAAATTATACAACTATGTAACATCCTGGTCTATTAATATTCTTTTATAAGGCAAAATAGAAAAAGGCAGTAATTACTGTTTATTGTTTTGGGGTTTGAATACGATTACAACTGTTTCTTATGTGGAGGAAAAAGTCACATTCAAAGGGCAAAAAAAAAAAAGAAAAAGAAAAAAAGAAAAGAAAACAAAAAAAAGCTAAACAAACAAATTCTTAAACTGTGAGATTTCAGATTCAGGAGGTAACAAAGTTTAAGGAAAATTAGATTCATGTCAAATTCAATATTACAAACATTATATGATGTGGATGTTGATTTCATATACAAGAATTGCTCCTTACACAGAGGCATAGACAGAAGTCCCCAGTAAAGATTGTAAATATATTCTGACCCACATTTTGGACTTGCACCCATGGATTTTCACTTTTTCACACAGTAAATTTTGCTTAAAGGACCCCTTACACCCTCAATGTTTTACACAAAAGACTCTGCCTGCTACTGACAGGAAGTCTTTAATAAACACATTCCTAACTGATGAAAATCACATGAATTAGTTCATGTAATTATCAAATTCATCATGTTTAACAGTGTACACTTTGTTAAATTACAAGTTTTAAGGGCATGGGTCAAATGTGAATGTTGTTCAAATTTAAGCTGTACGATCATGCAAGAGTAACAATTACATGTCATTTGTATGACACACTATACAAACCAGGGATAGGTATGTCATTTGTCTAATTTGAACTATACATCTTTATGCAATCATACTCCACACGTCAAAAACAATTTTGTGAAACATACATACCATAAAAACAGTGACCTACCATTGCTTAAAAATGACTGTCAAAATGACCAGCTTCATGTAAAGTGAATGACATTGACATACCTGCTTCTGTATGATGTGACGGATAAGTGATAGCATTTCTTTATAGTGCCATGCATACATGGTCAATGACTCACCCATGACACACCTATCCTGGAGGTCTATAGTGCTTCATACAAAAGGACAGCTGCATTGACTTTGTTGCTGCTGTTTCTAGTTCATATCCATATTCAACTCTCATCAGCATTAAATTTCTAAGTTCTTTCATCTCTTGGTTTTAAAACCAATGGTCACAACCAAATTTGGGTCACCTGCAAGTATTTTAGGGCCACAAGATTCTTTGCATACTTTGTTTGAATTTTCATTCATTCTTAGTCCACCTGACCAGCATTGACAAGCAACATACTTTAAAGAACACACTGGGTGTTAGCCTACTCAACTTGGGTTGTGATAGGACTCAGTTACAAACTGCAGTCCCAAAGACTGAGCCAGTTCTTAATTTCATCTGGACCACATCTTAGTCTCACTCCCCCATAGTTGATTCTTGGTATATTCTACTTCCTGAGAACAAGACAATCTGCTGAAGAACTTGCTGTTTAGCTGATGGAATTACTTCCCAAGCCACTTGCCTAGTGATCTCTGAGGAAAGATGAAAAAAGATTTACCAAGGCATCGTCCAATTTTTAATTTCATTATTTCTATAAGCATACAAAATTTAATTTGGCAAGAACCCATGTTCTGTTTTTCACAACAAAACAAATGACAGTGATATTTTGCCAAAAGTCATGAATCTTCATATTCTCCACAGCATCCTCTTAGAGCTTGGAGGTGATGACAAAATGGATGACCCATAAAAATGGATGATCCCTAAAAATGGCATGTTCTGATGTCTCTAACTTCCAACACATGAACTTGTATACTCTCACCCTGATCTAACCCTTGTCCCAACACTGTAGACTTGTTGGAAAATAGAGGTGTGAGAACAAAGAGATGGAAGAGAGAGCAGTCACCAAAATGGCATCTCTTAAAATGATAAATATACTTCACATATCCAGCAGCATGCTATGCTTCCAGGGTGACTTCACTCATTTTCTCCAAAGTCAAGAGAGTAGCTACTTTCTAATCCAATTTACCATAATTAAAACTTACTCATTTATCGATCTACAAACTTTTACCCTCATCTGGGAGCCAAATGATGCATGTTTTAACTTCAGCTATGTTTTTGTATATGAAAACAGCAGATGCATGGGTGCACATTTTTAGCACCTACAGTGAGAGGGCTGTTAAAGTGTAGATTTGTAATTTATCAAAACTTAACATTTTTTCAAGAACCAGGTTTACATACCCTTCTAGATTTCTTGGTGCCTGTTGGTAGACCATCTGGCTGTTTGGATGGTTCCTCTGTCAGCTTCATCTTCGGTATTTTACTCAATTCCTTCTTCAGTTTGGGTACTTTGTTCTCTTTCTTGGCAGACATTTTTTCTGGATTCACCTTGGGACTGTTTCTTCCTAGAGCTTTCTTTGCCAAGCTGTGTCTCATGGATCGACGACGCAGAGATGGTTTAGGAGAAAACCCAATGTCAAAGGAAAGAGCCTGCTTCTCAGGCTTTGGCTGGGAATTCTGAGAAATAATTTTTTTTCAAAATTTTTTCAAACTTTATAGATTGAATCAAACTATTCAATACAGTGTTGGCACTAGATCTCAGAATTTGAGAAAACTCCACCCCTATTAAAAAATTTGGAGGCTTTGGTGCAAAGGGAGGGATCTAAGTAAGTTGCAACACAAAGAGTCAACTTTTACTCAAAAGATTTTCCCAACAGTTGGGTAGAATTTCCCATATGCGATTTGAAAACTTTTGGGATTGTTGAGAAAAGTGCTGGAATCGTACAATTCTGCAGCCTAATGTGAACACTGATCCACTAGAAATACTTCTGCCTAATTATTAGAAGTCTAAAAGCTGAGCATGGAAGCATAAACTGAAACCCTTACACCTGTGACTCAGAGCCCACTTAGGGTCCTGGAAGCTTTGGGCTGTGTTTCCTGGTGCCAAGTGATCTGTATTTGGCACCTCTTGAAACAAATGCAAAAATAATTTCTCAACCTAAAGTTCTTTTTAACACGACAGTTTTTGGTATATTTTTGCTGTACACATTGTGCTAATGTCAGGAGGAATTCATACTCCGTTTTCATATTTCCTTTGACTCAACAACAACTGTGCATCATACTGGCAAACCATCGTGTCAAAATTCTGTCAAATCAGTTTACCGAAGACACTGCTCTACATAAAACTAACTTAATGACTAGTTTTTAGTATTGGGTTAAAATTCATTCAATTATTTTTGAGGCAGTACTCACATTCCACTTTGTGACTGTGGGTTCATGTAATATCCCCCAAATCGTAATGCCTGCTATTAACTCTTTCCATCAGGAAATTAAAAATTTTAAGGTTGCCCCCTAAATGCATTAAAGGGGGGGGGGGAGGGTCCCTTCCTGTTATATTTTCTACAGACATCAGTACTGTGAGGGCCTTATAGCTTGTGCCCCATCAACAGCATAGTAAAAATTGCTACCTGGGGAAATACTAATAAATTATGGCATCCCCCCTGCAATTGTGCCAACTTGAAACAATGAAGACAGCTATTTTTGGGCATCAAAATTCAGTGTCCACCAAACCCTTGCACCCAGGGGCAATTGCTCCCCTCCTTCACTGCACAGCTGTGTACCATGAAGGGTGACCATACATTCAGTTATGTGATGACTATCTTTTCTTGTGGGGGAGGGAAGAACCTGAGACAAAACAACTTACTCAATCTAAGTGTCACACAATTACGTATACAGGTTCTTTGTACCTTGAGCACAATAAATCTTCATTACAAGAAATAAATTTTAAAAAGTTTCATTAACTTGTCCAGGCCTGGAAAAGGATAATGAATACTTGTCAAGGTCACAGAGTCTATCAATGGGTATAGAACATAAGTTGCAGGGGACCCTCTGAACAAATTTACCCCATTCTTAGAATTTTAAAACCAAATTGATCATTCCTACCTGTGCTAATGGTGGCTTGTTTTCAGCATAACTTCTTAAATCTTTCACAGACCTGCTTGCTGTATTATTGTGGCTGACCACAAGCTTCTTGCTGTCGGAGAGATCATTGTGAGAGGCTCTGGTTACCCTTTTTGGATTTGGGATGTTATCAGGAGGGGGCATATCAGGATGGGAGACTGCCTTCCGAAGGATGTTATTGTCCTCTTTTGGTGGAATCAGATTGTGAGAAGTAGCTTTGCGGAGTTGCTGAAATGATAAAATGATTCACAATTCAGATGATTAAAATGCTGACAACTTAAATTGATAGAAGATATAGTAGCCCAACACCTTTGAAACACAACTTGATTCTCAATGGTTCTCTCAGTTCTACTAGTACAATTTGATTAAAATAAATCTGGAAATGGTTGCCAAGGTACAAAATGCTCCTATATGTAACTGGAAAACTGCCTCCACTAGAAAATTTGGAATTGGCCTTGGTGAGAATTGTCCACTGTGGGAAATGTCTGGGTGGGGGTTGGCCCAGGGAAGTTGTCCATGGGGAAATTGTCTCAGTGGAGATTGTCTAAGGGTGAGTTGTCCTGAAACCTTCCTAAAAGGGTGCAAAAATAACAGTTCCCATCCCAATCTCTTGTCCCCTAACCTCTACCCCCCTTATTTTACCCCATCCAAAATGGGTTTCTTCTAGCTGGTGCCATGCAGTAAGATGAAAGAAGGCCCAGCTACAACTAGCTTTCTTCTAAGGTCATAACTGTGAATTCAGTTCTTAAGTCCATGAAGGTACCATTAGACAACTTCACTCACTTTTTCACTTGGACCTTCCTCAATCTGTGCAAGTTCTGTCTTGCGTTTCCGTGAATTGCGGCCAGCTGTCACAACTGTTGTGGTATCTCCTCCTGAAAATGTTGTCTCCTTCTTCTTTAAGTCGCTGTCGTTAAATTCATCTGGAGCATAGATTTGCGTTTCTACTGGGTAAGAAGTCTTTAAGTGAGGGCGACACAAGGTGTTTCTCCTGTGGAGTTCCTGAATTCTGTCTTCCCAAGCCATGAATTCTGGTTCCTCATCACAGTCATTCACAATGACAAAATTTGCTCGTCCTGTGGGAGAAGACAAACACATTTGTAGATTATAGTTCTTGTATAAATTTTTCTTTTTCTGTTAATGTTGCTGTTTATTTTAGTTAGTTAGATGAGGTTTTACGGCCCAGTTTCCAACCAATTGGTTCAAGTCGAGCCGGCCACAGCCTTTTTTCCAGTTGTGGCTCACTGGCTTGTTTTCCCTACTCTTATTGCTTATGCGGAGCATCACGCACAACTGCAGTAGGTTCCATTTTTAGAGTCTTTGGTATGACTCCACCTGGGAATCGAACCCAGGCCTTCTGTTTATATAAATTTTTCTGTTAAGATCACGCTTGTCTTTTAAAACATACCTACGAAAAATAAATTAAAAAACAAATTAAAAAATTAAAAAATTGTTAAACTATAGTTGATCTCCTACCCGCCTTTAGCAATTTTACAATTTCCATATCATTTCTACACAATATATTATTTTTGATACATGAAAGAGAACCTAAATGTACACATTCTGCCAGTCTGTTGACATTTTCATCCCATTCTGATGTGTGGTTCTCGAGATATTAGCAAGTGAAGTATTACATTTGAAACCTAAAGTGAACTTGAAGTAAGCAGCAATGATGTTAACTTCATCTGCTCAGGTTATCAAATGCAAATTTCACCGAAATCAAAACTAAAGTTGAGCTTTAATTGCACTTTTAAGGATTGCAAGGTGGTCTTCATTGTTTAAGCTCTACATTACATCTTCCTCCAGAGCCTGATACCAAATGTCTTGCTTGCTAATAAATTATTTTCAGTAAACGCTCCAAGGATATATAGTAGTTTCCAAAACACACTAAAGGGAAATACTGTATTTAGAATGCAACAAAAAATAGCATACAGAGAAAACAGCATTAATCACTGTTAAACAATTCAGTCTTACCGATAAAGCCCAGCAATAGCTTTATCTCCTCAAAACAGTATGCATCTTTTGATTTTTTGAAAGTTTGGGCCAACAAATTATTCTTGAGGACCGTATAGCAGAATCTCTCTCTATGAGGGCCTTATTTCTTGAAAAGAAGGCTACCATACTGCCTTATCTTGAATTATCTATCATGGAGTGTATTATTTAACATCCACCATTTTTGTTAGCCATATATGCAGTGTTGGCTGTGCTTCCAGACCCCACAGCATGTGTATGAGTTTGGAACTTTGTAAATATTATTTGATTGATTATTTTATAAACATTGATTATTACATGACGCTTTGTTGTATTTGCTAATGATATACATGGTCCTTCCAGGCATGCAACAGAATTTGTCAAGGATTTATCTAATTTCCATTCACAATATCAAGTTTTCTTGAAATATTGTTTTTTACCATGCAGGGCTCGAAATAACGGGGGCCCGTGGGCCCGATGCTCCTAGAAATTCGCTCGGGCCCGTAGCTTCTACAGGGAAAGGGGCCCGGTTGGCTCCTAAATATTTCAAGTCTAATTGTACAGTCTGCACGTAAACCTCTCTATCCACAACTCAACGATCTTATATCTCGCACAGCCTGTGTATTCCTATACTTGTGCAGGCAGGCTTCCACAAATCCCCCGCCCGACTGTCCGGGACAAGTAAAAAGTTACTCGGGCAAGTGCATTGTTCTGTCTCATTGCCCGCCGGGCAAGTACTTACAAAGTCTCCTCCACAAAGGAGTTTAAAGGCATATTAAAAGTGGACAAGTAGTATTCATGCGGACAAGTAGACTAAGAGAACAGCTTGCCCGATGGACAAGTAGTGAAAAAAGAATTTGTCGAAGCCTGTGTGCAGGCACTGAAAACCTGCGAAAACATACATTATTTTTGAAATCAGTTCACATCGCTCATCAACAGTCTGCTTTGTCACAACACAGAAGATCACTCACGTAGACATAAACCGATATCAGTCATGAGTAATATAGGCCTCACAAGATCAACTGACAAAGACAGTTGGCGGGAATTGAACTGTGCCCTTCATTTTACGGGCAATAACTTCTGGAGTTACGAGAAAATTTTGAAAATGTGGCATTAGCCCAGGGCTTGAAATCTTGAAAAAGGGCACGGCCAAAATGAGGGAAATGGCCGTCGGCCTATGTTATTTCAATGGACATTTACTGAGGGGCATCACGGCCATCAGAAAGGGCCCGACGGCCATGACCGTTGGTGCCATCAGGTTATTTCAAGTCCTGCTAGCCTACATGCAACATGGTCTAAGAAGGTGTGGACAGATTGGTTTCAGGCTAGTTTCAGCCTCAACTTGCCTTAATTATACCCATACTACACGTTTTCAAGCACGTAAAAAGCACCTGTACACTTTATCAGTCCTTTTTTATTTGTAAGTTTTGGGCCCCTTGATTTCTCGTTTGGCCCCTAGATTCCATGGGATAGGGGCCCGGCAGGCCCACAAAGGTTGAAGGCTTATTTCGACCCCTGCCATGTTTATTTTTCACCAGGGTTCCTGAATCTGACAGCAATAAAATTCCATGACATTGCCATGTCATTTTCATGACAAAACAACAAAAAATTTGGACCTACAGTAGTTCACCAGAGCACGTGTGAAAACTGCTTAACAACATGTGCCAAGCAGATTCCAAAGGAAAGACAACAAAACATGCATTTAAAAGAAGTTACAACTAGTCTTTACAAAGTTCCATGGCTTTCCCATGATCAAGTACAAAAAAATCCATGATCTAGTTTATCCAAGCATAACTGAAAACTGTTTAAACTTGCTACAAGCAGCCAATACAGCAAAGTGCTCAGGAAGCATTTTTCTTTTACAAAATTCCTTGACTTTTGTTAACTTTACAAAGTTTTCATGTCTTATTTTAGGCCTGGAAAATAAAAACAAACTTGCACGCCATTTCCAGGAATCTAGTTTGAATTTTTTCTTCTTTTTTCTTCTGGATATATTTGAAGGTCTTTTGAAATATTTTTTCTCCCTGATGGGAACCCTGGACAGTGTCCACCTATGCCACAGTTCTATATACTTAAAGTGGTTTCTCAAGTGCAAATGTCAGAATTTTATGACATGAATCTGACATGCAAAAGCCTGAGGACCTTGTAAAAGAAGGTTCTGACCCTTCACAACATTTTTAAGCACTTTTCCAGGATGTTGTTATGCATAAATGCAAAACTCAAGTACTTTCAAAGTGGCCAGAAAATCAAGGTTTTCGCTATTCAAAATTTGACTCAAAAAGTACAGCATTTTTTATCAACTTACTGTCAGTTAATGACCATTTCTAGAACACAGTAAATACTACAATAGCATAACTGAAGAGAAGCATGTCACAAAACTTTAAAGAGGTTTTATAGAAGTGACCTTTTTAGTATCACATCTTGAGCATTTATATTTTAACCGCATAAGGTGCTTACGTTTTGATTATAATTATAAGTAGTAGTATGGCATATTGTAACAGGTATGAAACTGAAAGAAACATCAAGAAATAATCTCTTAATATTAAAGTCCCAGTACAACTTTGTATACAAATTTGGATAAGAGAAATGAGTGGTGCTTAAGGTCACTTAAACCCAAACACAACCAGTGAAATGCTTTGTTGGAGAAAAAAGACATTTACCAAAGTGAAAGGTTGTTTTAAACAAATCGTGGTTGTAAATGTAAAGGCTGTTTCAATATGCACAAGGTTCATCACGGTGGGAAGGTCTAGACCATTATGAATATTCACTACTGAGCTGCTTCGAGATCACATCATGTCGATGACCATGCAGCACGATGCAGCCAGTGTACATACTGCATACGCACTCGCTTACCGTATTTTCCTTGCGCACTAATCAACGGCGAATGCTAGGCTACGATGTGCTTGATGCACGAAGAATGTAGCAGCTATAGGGCCGTAACACACAAGCAGTCAACTTGCGTGACATTGGCGGCCGGACACAGGCATTCGAAACATAACGTACATATACTACAGTCTACACACACTATATACACTATAATAAAACATGGTATTAGTCATTTCTCACAATATACTGAGAAGAAGTAGGCCCAGTCGCACTTCACTGCCAGTGCTTCCACATTCTAAATTCATTTTCCTGAGATGGCCGATTTCAGGTAATTTTAGATTCCATTTCAGGAAAAATGAATTTAGAGTGTGGAAGCACTGGGTGGCTTACTTCTCAGATCGAAACGTCTTACCTTGTCTTATTATATATATAGTGTGTAGTATACGTACGTAATGTTTCGAACGCCTGTGGCTGTGCCAGGCAATGTTATCTTCCTTAGGATTTCAGGTGAGGTTTTCCTCCTTTTTCATGTTAGTTGTGCTGCAATTTTGTTGGCGTGGGTAATTATTTCTAACTACAATTCAATTCTAAGCCTACACTAACTTGAGTACAGTCCTAAGCTGTTCCATCCGGTTCGAATAAACAAGCAAATGTTCTGCATTGTTTACGTGCGTACATTTCACTACAGTTGAGCATGTAGACAAAGCACCTATAGTTGTTTATTCATGAATATTCATAAACAAACAGACTTTCATTGGTTCATACTCCTGACTGATAAGCTCATTATGAGGAGAGAACTCGAATTTCAGTTGGCAAGCCGAATTCAACATCTGCATTTCAGACAAAGATTACTCCCGAAAGAAGCTAAGACTGTTCTTCTAGGTATGTTAGAGCCTCTTAAACTGTTACCAACTTCATATATCTGGCTCTCGTCCTATGACAATTTTTGGCGGTTTAAGTATTTCCTTATACAAAGTCGTACTGGGACTTTAACTAAATAATCTCTAAATTTTTTATGCCAAATAGAAACCGATGGGATGAATTATTTACCGTGAACTTTGCAAACCATGGGTGGCATTTTAAATTGATGTGTAGGAATTGACTCTGGACAATACAGTCACCTTGAAAAGTTATATTTGCTATCAAGCCTAGTCAATTGCAACAAAACTGCCAGTTTTCAAAGAAGAAAGAGTTTCAGCTAGTTGTAATACCCACCAGGTTAACATCCTACACACTAGGTTCTCAGTGCCAAAAGCCATGTAAAAATGATTTACTTGTTATGCATCTCTGCAGGACCTGAAAAATGTCCTTGCCCTCAATTTATTTTAGTAACACTGAGTCTTCTCAAATGTAAATGATTACTTATCTAAAAATTGTGGATATACTCATTATCACTGGTAGACATTTCAACATTTAAAAATAAAAATTTGGACCAATCTTTTGACTACAGATGAGTATTACATCATTCAGATAAGGGGAAGCCTGGGTCCTGTTTGGGTTCCACTTATATGCAAATTAGTTCTGACAAGAAACAAAACACAGATGGTTAGCAGATGGTACATGATTTACTAAGCAAAATGTGCAAGTTAGTTCCGATAAGAAGTGCACTAAATGATGCTTAATGACACTATGACGAGAAAAGTTTACAAGAGGGCCCTACCCGTTGTATGGTGGCTCCTCCCATTTGCTGCAGAGGCTGTCAGGGAGTTTTGACTAGAGCAGAGTTCATCCAGCGTCTTAGTAACCTTGTCTGGAAGGTCAAGCTGACTACTGGTAGTGCTACTTCGCAAGTTGTACGGCGTTTGGTGGTTCGATTTAACTGACCCTGTGAGATCTACCTCTGATTTTGTGCAGGCCATCACGATCTCAATGGTAGTGCGTCCTATGGAGTGGAGGGATGTAGTGCGGTTAGATTATGTCCCATAAATGACAGTATTAAAATGAAAACGGCATTATGAACAGAAACATTCTCAAAATTAAAGCTCATTGAAAATAAACAACAAAAGACAAGTTATAACCAATGAAAGGCAAGCAGACTTTAGTGAATATCTCATGCAATGTGAAAGAAATATGGTTAATAAGTGAGGGAACCAAACTGATTTCCATGTCATGCAGTCAGCTACAAACTCCAAGTTTACATATGTACCGATCAGTTCCCCATGCAAGAGCAAAAGCTCTAAGTCAAGGGGTTCCTAAGGTGTTTTTGCCGCTGGCCACATTTCCTGGAGTTTATCCTTTGTTGCTGTTGTAGTAGCCAGCAAGGGTGAATCTAGGGTTTGGAAAAGGTTCCATTCTTGAAGGCAAAGCCCACACTTATGTAGACCTCCAAAAGTGCCTGCACAGCGGGCAGAGGTGGTTCAAGGGATTCTCAATTTGGATGGTTTCTCAACAAGGGCACAGAGCAGGATCACAACCTAAGCAGTATAAATACTCTTAGATCACAACTGAACTCAGCCCCACCAAGGATGGGGGTAAAGTGAGAAGACATGACATTCTAAACAGGCTAGACAGCAGGAAAAGGCAATCCACAATGCAAATTGCCACCGTAGTTTTTCATCTCTTATGCTTGTGTCACCAGTGTGGAAAAAAAATTTGCATCCTAACTGCCTTGCAATTAGATTGTAGGAAATTATACTCTTAAATCACAAATTGTTGTAAGAACCCTGTGTCTACCATGCGTGGGTCACCAACTTAAAAAATTGGCATCCCAAATGCTCTAGTTAAAGCATAACCTTGTAACCAGACTTCGCATCCACCATGTGAGAAAAACCAGCTGATGCATGGGAGAAAATGTGGCATCCAGATTGCACTCAGGAAACTGCATGTATAAAATTATCTGGCTCCTTGAATCTTCTACAGGCCACATTTATGGCCCATGGGTTGCCAGTTGAGAACCTAGGCTCTTAGTCTGTCCATGTGCAGACATTTAATTTCCTGGACTAATCCCTTCCATGACAATTCTTGAAACCACATAACCCCCCCACCCCGTGGACAATACACCAGGGTAATTCTGAACTGTCTGGTGTAGGAATTACCTGGGTGGGAATTTTCCTCAGGTAGTAGTCTAGGGGGAGGGTGGTCAGAAGGAAACACTCAGAAGGAAGTGGGAATTTTCCACACAAGAGTTGTCTCATCTATCACCATTTTAATGGAACAAAAATCTACATTTGCCCCTCATATTCCACCACAAGAATTTTAAATTTCCTACCAATTTTACTGTAGCTTGTGCTGTTACTCTACAATTTTCAACAATACTAATATTGCCTGTCCTAACAACAGGACAAAAAATTTAAAAATTTGCCAAACTACTACTTCTGGGGAAGATAATTTCACACGAAGCACGTGCAGTAACAGCCCTCCCACAAAGCTTGTGTTAATGGACCATGGGAGCATATAAAATCAACTTGCAAAATGAATACCTGACCAGGAGAAATTACTAATACAGCACTTCCAGCTCTGGAGAAATGCTGACAAGGTATTGGTCAATTTTTTGATGTGAGGTAGGTTGGAGTGTAATAAATTACTAACCCTTTGATCTTGTACTTGCACTGGACTGTAAGCTCCTGGTAGAACCCTGGGAAGAACCCAGGCTAAGTCTGGGGCTTGTCTCTAGGTCATCTAACCTCATCTCACTAAGATTCTTGCCAAGCTTATGGGATGGCGTTCCATTCAGCGAATCCGTTGTTGAGATGTCTGCTTCAGATACTCCTCCTAAGGAATCCTCTTCTAACAAAGAGTGTGATGACCTTGTTCTTCTTCTTGTTCCGTGGATGTCGGCATTGGAGAGCTGAAAGAATCAAGCAAATTAAGGAAACTGGATACATTAGGAGTTCAAGTGAAAAGGATAAATTAGGAGTTCAAGTGAAAGTCAATATTTTCTGTTTGCCAGAAGAAAGAAGGAAAGTTGCATTCCTGTTTGCATAAATTAAATGCAACATAACAACTCAGGGCTTAACGTAACAGACAGTAAGTCACCACTTCAAAATACCCAAGCTGCAACTGCCTCAGCAAAAAAGTATGGCTGCAGCTACTACAGCTTTGCTGAGGGAGCTGTAGTCTGAAGTTTTGTCATGATGTTAAGTCAGCAAAGGTCGGCCACTTCTAGGGTTTGCCTAGAAACCTGACAATGGAAAAACTTGCTCTATAAATCTCTTAGCTCTTGCACATATGTACAATTTTATTCTGCATTAAAGTTTCTTCTGTGTCCTGTCCATTTTAAACTTCATCAGGCCCTCAAATTTTTGTCACTGTAATGACTCAACTGATGATTCACCAAAACAAACTTCAAGTCAATTTCTTTTCTGGATGGAATGATCCACTTTATTAACACCATATCAAGTTCTATTTGACCATTTACAGCTTTTCAAATCTCATTGGTTCTAGTTCCATCGACGAAACACAGCTTTTTGCATCTCATTAGGCTTAGTTCCATTCGACCAATCACAACTTTTGAATCTCATCAGTCCTAGTTTTATTTGACCATTTATAGTGTTTTCACATCTCACTAGTTCTAGTTCCATTCCACCATTTACAGCTTTTTGCATCTCATTAGTTCTAGTTCCATTCGACCATTCACAGCTTTTTGCATCTCATTAGTTCTAGTTCCATTCGCCCATTCACAGCTTTTTACATCTCATTAGTTCTAGTTCCATTCATCCATTTACAGCTTCTCCAGTCTCACTAGTTTTAGCTCCATTCAACCATATAGCTTTTCAAATCTTATCAGTTTCAATAATCTCACACCTGTTCATTCTCCTTCACTCATTGTTCTGATTGCCTGTTTTAGTTCAGTTCTATACCCATGAGTTTATACAAATGTCAACCACTCAACCACATCATTTATTTATGCAACCATTCACTTTTATGTGAGTCTCTGTTCTCAGTTTCTGACTTAATCAATGAAGTGAACCACGAAAAAGATAAAATCTGACTAGTATACTGCCCTCCAATGTTTATCTTCCGTTCAAGTCAGATTAAATATATCTTCTTTTTGTAAATGTCGGGGACTTAAATCAATCCTAGCAACTAGCATCAAGGTATTACAATCATAAGTTCACTAACCATGAGTTTATTGCAAATGTCATTCATCCGCGTAAATCATGTTTTGATATAAATGAATGCTATGGGTAAGCTCTTCTTTACCAATTTTCTTCTCATTCAATTCATAATTAATTACAATTTTCAATGTTTTCCAACTAACGAAGACTGTATGATTTAATTCTGAATGAAGCTATCCATTTTTAATTTAATTTGCTTCATAAACGTTAATATTTTATCAGGCCTTTCACGTTTCCAAATACTTTCCCAAGTTACAAATATTTATAACAAAACCCAGATGTCTTACTCTTACCTATTTAGTTTTCACTATAAGGCTTAATGAGAAGTTGAACAAGTAAAATAGCAACCACATCATCAAAAGCCAAATTATTTCAACCACTAAATTGGGTGGGGAGAGAACAGATGGGGAGGTTGGTCAGTTAAGTTTGTTGTTCCCTGGGTGAAGCAGCTCCTTCGCCCAGCAGAACTCCTTCAGGAGTAATGTTTGGTTTGGCCTCTTGGCTCTTTGTCAGAGAGTCTAGGGAAAAAGTACATGATGAAAAAATTACCTCTACAAAATCCAGTCACAGACTGTCAACACTCCCAATTAAAGAAGTGTTTTCCTACTATTTTCAATTGGCCTCATGAGGTTGGTAGGCCTTGAAATCCCCTGTCAACTTGGAGCACCAGAAGCTTTATTTTGGTTGACTGGACCTACTGGTTCGTAAGTTGTACAGGAAAATTGTTGCAGGCAGGTGGCTAGCTATTTAATGGCTGGATAGTTTACTGCTTGCTATCAGGTTTACATTTATCACCCATGTTGAAGTGCTATTGAACGTTATTCTTCTTGACTGACGTTGGTTGGGTTCATTAATGGCCAGCCACAGCTATCAGCCAAAAACTATGGTGGTCGGGTGCCTTGTCTAATAAAAGGATAATTTGCCTAATGTAGATGGGCAGAGAAGGTTGGGGGACCATCGCTTCCTTTCTACAGAGCCTCTAATTCAATACAAGGGTTAAAAAGAAGTACATAATATAAGAACTATAATATTTTACATTTACTTCCAAACTTGAGTGATCCATGTCCACTCTCTTCATCTTCTCCACAGATTTCTCCATCTTCTCCATCTTAACCAACAGACTCTTGTTTGCCAACTCCAAATTTTGAACCTGAAAAATAATGAAACAATTCAAAAATCAGCCAGAGTTACCACCATTTCAAAGGGATAAGATTCTGTTAAAAACATTTCACAAGTAAAAGATTCTGAAAGTATTCCATTAAAAATTTCTTTTACTTCATGAGAAATACATTCAGTCTGAGTGATGAAAACATCACAGCTGGTCTGTCAATTTGACACAGGGCCCCACCCATTTCTCTTAAAGCAGTTCCAAAAACTCCCTGGTTTTGGTCTAATGCTTCAATACTTACCTATTCATCCCCAAGATGCCTGCAATAATGAGTTGGCAAGAACTGATAGCACAGTCAGTGGGATTCTTTGTTCCACATCCCCACAAACAAAAAACATTTTTTTCTTTGACCAATGGCATGCCCTAATTTAAGATAATTTAATCACATCCTGTGGAATCCCTTTCTGAAATAATGGCAAATTTAGTTTAGATGGTATGAGAACACTGAAGCAATTTTCTTTCATCTCACCAATTTGAATCATCTACAGTTTCTGTAACAGATCTACCTGTGTCATTTGATGAGAACAAAAGGTTGGTAAGATTTCAAAATATCTACACACCTACAGACCAGTGTTCTCATCAAAAGTAACTACTGAATCTCCCGTCATCTGCCAGGACACAGACATGTTAGTCACAATATTACTACTTTTTACTAATTTCGGCCAGCAAGCACAGACAGTCCTAACATTAACATCCCTTTTCAAAACATAACATTCACTGCCTGCAGGTTTCCCAGTACTTCATAAAAATGAACTTCTTCCATTTTTCTCACTGTTTACCTTAATGAATTTTTACAAATTCAGTATATTTAACTTATATCTACTTTGACACATCTTCTTGCATGGGTTAGGTTAGATGAGGTTTAACGTCCCAGTTTTCAACCAATTGGTTAAAGTAGAGCCGACCACGGCCTTTTTTCCAGTTGTGGCTCACTGGCTTGTGTTCCCTACTCCATTGCTTATGCTGAGCACCAAGCATAAAGGCAGTAGGTTCCATTTTTAAATGGTTCACATTTTAAGTTCTTGCATGGGATACACTGATTGGACATGACACAAAAATACAAAAGATCAAAGACAGACTGCTTCCTTCTTTAGGTATTTCCTGACTTTTCCCTGATTTGAGGCATTTCTTTTTATTCCCTGACTTGAAAACTTGACATTTGTTTTCCTGGGTTTGCCTTTTTTCCAGTATGGCTGAAAAACCCCGACTTGTAATACCTTAGCAGATAATGTCTGCACAAGGTAGGTTCACATAACACTGTCCTGCCTGCACATCACTCATAACATCCTAAATGACCTATCTTCAGTTCAAGAATGAGCAGCTTTTTTGGCTTGTTAACATTTTACCAAGGTCAAAAGCAGAATTTACAATTCTTGAATGCATGTTGATTGACATAAAATCTATGCAATGTCAAATTATGCCTTCAAACAGTATTAAGCCATAGTATAATAATATGTGCAGATCAGTGAAATGTGAAGTATACAGTAATGTAGCACCATAACACAGTAGTGTACTCAGCAGAACATAACCTTGGGTAAGTAAACTACACACATTCTGTAGCACTTCCTGTGGGAGGTACCAAAGACTTACTTTTCAAATTAAAGGAGGGGCTGGAAGGTTTTGGGACAATTTTAAGTCTGGGAAGATAAAATTGGGCCTTCAACCTAAGTTCAGTCTCACCTTTGCCTGTAATTCCATTCTCTCCAAATCCATCTTCTTCTCCACCTCTGATATCTTCCCTTGGGCCTCCTCTTCTACCTTTCGTTGAAGGCTGCAGGACTGAGTCTTCACCTGCAATAGTTCTTGCTTAAGTTTCTCTAGTTCCTTTGTTTTACCCTTTCGTTCTTTCTGCAATGTTTCTCCTAGAAAAGACCGAAAATGATAAACCATGGGTTGGATGATCATCTAGGACACAGGTTCTCAAATAGCTGACCATGGTCTATTTACCTGTGATTTTCATTAAAATAGCCCCAGAAAATTTCCAGGAGCCCCAAATTTTAATGACAAAACAATTTCAGTATGCTCTTGGTTCTACACATACAATTATTACAAAGCAGTATTACTACAGAGTTTAGAGACAATTTTTGCACCATTCACACTTCTGAGATGCCACCAAATACTCCTTTAACAGTTTCATAGGAGACCCAAACAAGTGGTTACAGAAAAAATTGTTACTGAGTATAGCATTAAGGCAAAAAAATGAGCCCCCCCCCCCCGTTTCTTCCCTGAACATAAATAGGACTTACTCAGGGAGGCTATTTCTTTATCTGCCTCCTTCTTTGATGACTTTAGAGAATCTGAAGCTGATTGTGCCAGCTTGGATTTCTCACTGAGAGCTTCAGTTTCATGGGCAAGCATCATTTTAGTGTGTTCTAGTTCCATTGAGACAGATTCCAACTCTTGCTGCAAGAGATTCTGCTTGGCCTGTTCACCTCTCTTCATTGTCTCAATCTCAGCATCATACCTGTCATATAATGGTCAATATGTGTCATCAGAATTCACACAAGGTGCAAAACACTGTTTGAGTAGGAATGGTCAATGTGTACCATTCAATAGGTACATCAAGGGATGTTCAAGTCAGCAAAATCTGATTCATCATTTCAACCTTCCCCAAAAACTCCCTGGTTTGAGAATATACCCACCTAGAAACCTCGTATTTACCTGGACGCTGCCTAGGTAAATTTGACGCACAGAGCGGGCGATACAGATTCTCCTTTGCAGGCAATATTAAGGTCTCTGTGCATGCCATTTGTTCTCTGACAAACACCATTACCTCCTTCATCCCACCTCATCTTTTCCCTCAGTGACAATTGAAAAACTCCACACCTAGTCTAAATTTTGCGGAACTAAAGGTCAAACTTAAACCTACCATATTTTGATGTACAATTATGTCAAGAGATCCTCTTCATTTGGCAAGAGATCAAGAAATAACTGGCTATGATAATGTTCATACTGTTACATCGTTTTAAAATGCTCTAACAGGAGTAGGAGCAAAATCGTGGAAGAAGACATAAGCGTCTTGTAACCACAAAAACATATTTTAGGGCTTTACAAAGTAATTCATTAGTCTACTCTTGCATACATGTACCTGTTCACATGGCTGAGATAATATGGGTCATACACTGCATCCATCGTCTTCACAAACTACTCTTTTTTCAGACCCGCTCCCCATTCCAGAACATATTTTGAAAATGCCGATTTTGAGCAAAAAATCATGGCTATTTATTAATATTTACTATGAAAAGGCAGTCATGTGTCTTTGACGCCCCCCACCCCCAATACATTTTGCCAGATCATAGAATTGATGAAAGCAAGTGGATGATTTCTAAAATGTTGACACTTACATGTTTATTTCATTATACCTTATACATATGATGTCACAGAACAGAGGTAAGCATGTATTATTGCAACTTACACCAAAAAAATGCAGACAGCTAATTTTTTCGCATGCGAAGACTATGTCGCACACTTGCACACAGTATGCATAAAATGACATTACGTGACATCAATGCATAAGGTCTATAGTTTATGTTATTGTTGTACTACTCACATTACCTGCTCTGTTTTGTTTTGAAATAAAAATTCTTAGATCACCTTGCAAAATGTTCAAATTCTTACATACCCTTTGTTAGAAAAGGACTTTGTATATTTAAGTCAATCTATACAACCATTGTATCACTAAACAAATTTTAGAAAAAGTCACTGGCTTCGGAAGAAACAGAAACTTATTGGATAGTAATCTGAGTAATACAAGGGTGATATCACCAATTATTGCACAGTCTACGATATTAATTTGAGCAAATCAGCTTCAACATTTTTTACCTCAGCACAGAAATAACCTGTGAAGTTTGAGATGTGGGACCACAAAGTTTCACCATTAAATTTTGTATTTAATATTTTTGAATATTTCATTTAAATACCCTTTAACTGATACCTACCTCTCCCTAATTTCTTCAAATTCTCTGGCAGCATCTTTCTTGTACATGTTCATTTCTCTTTCTTTCTCATCCAGCTGTCTCTTCTCATTCTCTTTAATTGTCTTATTTAGCTCTATCAGTTTATTCATCTTCTCCACCAGTTGTTGTTTCTCCATCTTCAACATCCCTACCTCTTCCTTGTGACTGCTCTCTTTCTCATGCATCTCCGTCTCTAATTTTCCGCTGTTCTGTTGGAAATGATCCTGCTGCTTCTCCAGGAATTGAATCTTCTCCATCAATTCTTCTTTCTCTGCTCTCAACTTCATTTTTTCTTCTTCCAACTTCTGCCTCTCTTCCTCTGACTTCCTCTCAGATATTAAATTTTTCTCATCTGCATCTCTTTTGGCTTTCTCCATCTCTTCTTCCAATCTGCTGTTTGCCTCCAAGGTTTCGGTAAGATTCCTCTCATTTTCTTCCAACAATGCGGTAGCTTCTTTTAAGTTTGCTTTCAGTTCTGCAACCCGGCTGACAGAGGCTGCGACTCTTTCTTGAAGCTGTTTCTCTGATGCTAGTTTTTCTTTCTGTAATCTCTCAAGCTCTGCCTCAAAGTATGTCTGCTTCTCAGCAAGCATCTGGGAGTGAGTTTTCTCTCTGTTTTGGCTACTCTCCATATCAGACACAAGGGCAGCTAGCTTAGTCCTATACTCTTCAACACACTTCTGTGATTCCTCTCGGACTGTCTTTAGCTCAGCTTGCAATTTAGAAACTACCTCGTCTCTTTGCAATACCTGAAGTTTAGCATCTTCCTTTAGATGTAAAATTTCCATGTCCAATTTCTTTTTCTCCAAACTGACCTCCTCCAGGGATGCCTCTAGACCCTTCACCTTCTGCTCTTGCTCCTGGACCCCAGATGCCATATGGTCAGCCTGGGTTTCTAATCTCTCCTTTGTGATAAGCCACTGGTCTCTCTCAGTCCTCAGTTTCTCCCTCTCTTCATTTACCTCTCTTTCTTGCTCACTAGCAAGGATTTGCAACTTCTCTTTCTCACTCATAAGGCCCTCAAATTCTTCTCTCATACATGTCTCTTTCTGCTCCCATATCTTCTTAGCAGCTTCCATTTCTGTCTCTTGAGCAAGCCGTATTTCCTCCTTTCTTCCAATTTCCTCCACCATCTCAGCTTCTCTGGTTTTGTGGTTCTCCCTGAGGATCTCCACCTCCGAGTGTACTTTTCCAAAAGCTTGTTTCATCTCATGAAGCTGCTTTCTCAAGTCGTCTTCCCTCTTCTGCATTTCTTCCTTTGACTTTTCTCTCTCTACAGATATTTCCTCTTTTTGAGATGCCAGAACCCCCTGAAGAGAATCTTTTTCCCTTTGTGTCTTTTCCAAATCAGTTTTCAAGGAATCAAGATCTTTCTTCAATTTTGAGCTGTTTTCCTCAAATTGTGCCTTTTCTTGACAGTGAACAGCCATCAATTTCTCCATCTCTGCTTGTAGGTCTTGGTTTGTCTGTTCCAAGCGACCAACTTCAATTTTGTGAATCTGCGCCAGACTTTTCTCTTTCCTGGCATTCTCCTCATTCAATTCCTCCTCTTTCTTAGAAAATTTTTCTTCCAGACTGGATGCATAAGATTGAGCTCTACTAAGAGACAGCTTCACATCTTGTAGTTCTTTTCTCAATCTATCTTCATCAGCTTCCATCTTTTGTTTCAGCTTGTCTCTCTCAGAGAACATCTTCTGCTGATCAGAGACCAGGGACATTTGGAGGGCATTATTTTCCTGTCTTGCTCTTTCAAGTTCAACATTTAGTATACTATTTCTATTTTCCAACTCATTCAACTTCTCTTCCAAGACTGTCTTCTCTGCAAGCTGACTTTCCCTCAACGTCTCTACCTTTTCTTTCAAACTGTGTCTTACCTTCTCCAAATTTTCAATTTCCTGATGGTGAACTTGCTTCAAGTCTTTTTCTTTTTTATTGTTTTCCTCTTTAAGTTCTGTCATCCTTTTGACAAAGTCTGTCTGAAGATTCACTGACTCAGACTGCATCCTGACCATATCTTCCCTGCTTTCCTGTAACTGTTTCATCAATTCTGTCTCTTTGTTTGTCATTTCCTGAAAAATTCTTTCCTTCTCTTCTAGCAGTTTCTCTTTCTCCTCTTGGTACAATGCCTGGAGAGACTCCTTGCTAGAGAGCGCCCTCTCTAAGTCCACCTTCAACAAACTAAGCTCGTTCTCCAGCAAATTTGTTTTCTCTTGAAATGACAACTTCTCCTTGGCCTGTATCTCCTTCAACTTACTCATACTATCCTTCAGATCTTGCCTCATTTTCTCCCAGTTCAGATACTGTGTCTGGTGGGTGTCTTGTAAACTTTTAACCATATCTTTCTCTGACTTTAAGAATCCCTCCAGAGTTTGCTTCTCCTGATGTGCTTTCCTCAATGCATCCTCTCCCTCTTGCATTCCCCTCCTCACATCCTCTTTTGCTTTCTCCAGTTCTGACCTGAGGGAGACTGTCAGGTGTTGCGAACCTTCCAGCTTGGCTTGCAAACTTTTCAGTGCCTCCCCTGATTCCTTCTTCACAGCAGAAACTTCTTCCCTCAGGGCACCCAGCTTCTCCCTACTGACCCATCGCTCTTGCTCCAGCAAGGCCTCTAGAGATTTGATCTTGCTTTCAGATGCACTCAGCTTACCCTTGAGATCCTGAGAGGTTGCCTCCATCTCCCTCTTGCAGTCACAGTATTCATCCTCCAGCTTTTTGTACAGATTTCCCATCTCACTGAAAATTAACAGACATTAAAGGGTGTCTAACTGATAAACAAGCAGCTGCTTTCACTTAGGCTTTTATTATTGGGTTGAAGATAACAGATTACCATGTCAACATTGAAACAAGGTTACACTGCCCCTTTTTAATGCTTTGTTTTGGTCTTTAATCTTAATAAAGGGTAACTGGCCATTACATTTGGACAAACTTGCCATACTTGGTAAGTCTCTTTCATGAGGCACAGTACAAGAAGTAACGAATATGAAGGGTATATTAAGTGAGGCTCAATTCATTACATTGCTTTTAAGCTAATGTTATGTTACTAAATGCTGTAATGTCCATGCTATGAGAAGAGGAAAAAAAGATTGCTTGTGGACAACTAAAACTTGAAATAATCAGTCACAGCCCTGTTATTCTTTGAAATTCAGGTATTTTAAGTACTAACAAGAGAGGTGCACACTCAGTTGATTTAGTTGACGAATAATGAAGAGATATTTCAGAATAAATTAAAATCAACTTGTAGCGTAATGAAAATATTTCCCATTTTTTTTAAGAAAAAAGAGATTAAGATGACAAAAAAACCTATCATTTCCTTTTCAAAGCAGTAAGATACCAAACAGGAGGAAAAAAAAAAAAATCACTTTGCAAAGCAATGAGAATGCTGCTATACATTCAAGCAAAATGTCTGCATCTGCCAACTGAGACCTTGAATAAATTATTTGTTAGTACTCTCATCATTCATATGCAGATTAAGGGATAATTTTTTCTATTTACTAATTTCTTGGTCATCTTTTTCAACTAAATAGCTATTCTGATACTGAAATATAAAAGTTTTACTTAGGGGTTGGGGTGGAAAGTTTCCTACCACCTCTATAGTCATTCCCCACACATAAAACAATGAATTAGCTGACATGATACCTAATTATTACCCAATAATTTGTACGTCTTTCCTACCCCCACCCTCACCCCACCTCATCCACTTGCCACCTTTTCCAACTTCTAAAACCCTGGAAGTAACACTGATTATGTGCCTTTAATCCATATTTTTTCATAAAATATGGTAAAAGGAGAAGATTAGGAACAGAATTTGAACTGAGAGAGCACTTTCATGACCTAGATTAATTTTTACGACATTTGTACATGTATGTTGAAAGCCTTTCATACCCCTAGACGTCCTCACATGATTCATCAGACCACTAATATCACATATCAAAGCCAAACCAAATTTCATTACGTAGATGATTCAATATACTCAACATGGGGCAAATGATTTGTTGTCTAAGTGACAGAATCGGGGACGATGGCTCCATCAATTATGGTGATTTCCTTGGGGTTGGTTTGAATAACATACACCAGAATGGCTTAAGAGCATAATGGCTTCACCAATAACTGTGAGTTCCATACCTTCTGCAAGAAATATCTAAAAGAAATTATTCCTGTATCAAGTAATTCCAGAAGGTAAATTTGTGTCAAGCAAACCTTTGCTTCTCCTCCAATGTCTTCCTCTGAGCTTCCCAAGATGTCTGATGAACCTGTAACTCGTGGACCTGCACAGCTAGGTCACTCTTCACGGAGTTCAAATCCGACTGGAGCTGCCTCTTTTCCTCATTTGTCTGGGCTATCTCTGCCTCTAAAGCAGCTGTTTGCTCTTTCACTCTGTCTAGCTCATCTTGCACAGCCTCCAGGGAAGTCTGCTTTTCAGAGACCTGAAAGACAGAGGAGGACACTAAAAATGTTTCTTTTTTCCTTTTCAAAATTACCTCAATTGGATTAAATCATCTTTAGATAAATTTGCCAGACTGAAGTACTTGTAAACTTTCTCAGAGAGTATGTACTACTAGAACTCTTTTGTCAATATAATATTATTGTGCTGCCCTACCTCCAAAACTGAAAGTGATTCTGCACAGATATTACATGTTAGCAGGAATATGTAAGCATTTAGTCAACATTTTACCTCCTTTTAGGGCTGATTGCATTTAAACTTTGCACCAGATCTTTGAAAAGAGGCCAGGGGATTTGGTAAGCTCATATTGCAAGTACTGATATGAGTAGGCCCATAGAGGGCAGTCTCACCTGGGAGATGAGTTTCTGTTTGGTGTCAGTAAGAGCATCAACCTCTTTTGTCCTCTCCTTCAGCTGAACCTTAAGATGGTTGCATTCTGTTTCATGCTTCAGGAGTGATGACTTTGTCTCTAAGAAACTTGACTGGCAGAGAAAGGTTGATGAATAAAATAGAGTAAGCTCTTCTGACTGCCTCCTCACTTATTATCGATGATATTATGAAATACAATTGAAATCATACTATAATAATAAATGAAGCAAGCACTATAATCTTATGAAGACATCAAAAAACAAACCCTTAAAGGGCAAACAAAATTTGCACTCATTATTTTCTCTACTGTCTCCTTAGAATTGAAGGACTACACAGGCACAACATAACATGACACTGTACAAGACTGTGTAAAAATTCAACCAACAAACTGTGAAGGGAAGAAACTCAAAGGGCTTTGTCTTGCAGAGTGCTTCCAAGAAATAAAAGAAAAAGATAAAGATATGATGGGAAGGGCTGGACAAAATCTTTATTTCCCAGGAAGGAAGTCAAACTTGCCACAATTCCTTCCATATTTTCATGTACAAAAAAACTTTCCCTCCAATTGGTTAAATTTCCCTCTAAATACCCAGATTTCCCAGGAAGAAGCCTCCAGCTTCCCAACTTTCTCCAACCATGAATTTACAGGAGCCATCATGGACCTACCTGTTTACCAACCCACTAACCACTTCAATACCCACCTATGAGAGAAACTATTTTCATAGGACAGCTAAAATGAACAAACACACAAATTTTAAGTACTATCTTAACATTGAGTGATAAAACAGTCTAAAAAATATGCATACCTATGTATATTAGCTACATCAACAATGCTTTCTTCAAGTCACATTTGAATATTTTGTTAAAGAATTCTTAACTTCACCCTTACAATTGCTCAGTCTACCTATGACATATGCAATATTTCTGTTGACCAGCATTGTAAGGAAAACATAATATGATCAGTGTTAGTCTGTTTCAAAGTAAATTTGGGTGGTTGCATAAATATTGGATGGAAATACTGAGTTTAGATTGCATTTCATAACACAGAAAGGGAGTACTCCTTGACACTATATTGAAATATTCAGTTTCACCAACACAATCTGGCAATAGCTCTTTCCAAGAATATTATGCTTTTGAAAGAGTTATGGATGCTGCAGGATCATATGCAAAATTGAAAGTTTAGATGAATTCTACTCCCATGAGCTACAAAGCAGTAAAGTTCTTTCTGTGAAGCACTTATTTCTTGGAAATAAGCTATCTTGCTTTGGACTGCAAAACTGAAAAAATTGCATTCTTTAGCTACAAATCATGATTTTAATTTTCTGCTCCAAACATTCAATATTTCTCTCCATGATAAGAACATATTACCTAAGGCATTAGTAAGAAAAAGGGGTAATTAACACGAATAAGAACTGTGTAAGTGCATCCTGTAATAACGACATTTCTCAAAAAATCATTAATTAACCCCTTGAAACTGATGAAAGGTAAGCACTTCTAATGTAAGGATACTGTAAAATACAAGGATGCCAAGTTTCCACTATGAAACAGAGAAATGCCTCTTAAAGGAAGGGTTAAACCAAAATATTGATTTACATATGTCAGAGAGGAACTAAATCTACACTATTTGGTGAAATTTTCATTCAAATCGGACATGTAGTGCTTGAGATAACAGCAAATGACGATACTCCATTTGTGACCCAAAGTAAGCTTGAGGCAGGCAGGAATTACAGCACTTCCTCACATTGATGAGAAATGCTTTGTTCCCTTTGTTTTTTCAGTCTGTTGTGCTGACCTTGAAGTTTACAAGGACAGGACCTACCCATGTGGAATGTGAAGTTTGTAAAATTCTTATGCCTCTCATGCAATCACATTCCAATAACATGTGATTATAGAGGAGAGAGGAGAAAATTGGTTGTAAATTTTAAAGAAAAACAAAAGACTGACCATTAATGTGAGGCTATGACGTCATATGTGCTTGCTTCAAGTTCACTTTGTGTTGAAAATGTGACAACTTTAACTACTAACGTCTTGAGAACCACACATCGGATTTCAATGCAAATTCCATCAGATTGCCTAGAATGAGTATCCCTAAACATATCAAAACTTGATTTGAGCTTAGACCCTTCTTTTAATCTTGGGGACAATTTCCATCTTTCCACTTATTGCTCCACTATGAAACCAACCTAAAATACTGCTCACAATCTTGTGCATGTTAAAGCCTGAAAAAGTATCACCCCTCTTCAATTTTTGAAATGCGGCCTGTGTAAGGGAAAAAAACCTTGTTTTTATTATGTTTGGGCTCTTTGTGATTTAAGTTTTACGCCCACGATTTAGTACATTTTACTCTCTTCCAGATGTCTCAAGGAAAAATACTGTAGTCAGATATTACTGTGGATATAAATAACAGCCGTAAAGTTAGAGCTTTTGCTCTCGTTACAGGTGGTTTACATTGTCTAAATATCCATTGTCAATGATTTATGAATATCAAACATTAACCACCAAACACAGATCAAAACTGAGTGAAATTTTGCTGATAATATAAACAATTTAGCTTCAAACCTGGTAAGCATAAAGATGAATGTTTGGAACACACTGTCAAGGATAGACACATTAAATCACTTTCTTGTGAAAAAATTTGTTGCAAAAAAAAAAGTGCAGAATGATAAAGATGGTCTAAAGATAAAATATAAAACGTGAGCTTAAATGATAAATGCCACGTGGCAAGGATTTACTAGAATAGGACTCACACCATCGTCAAGATTAAAGGGAGGTTTGGATTGTACCGCTTGATGAATGTACTCTACACACCACATTAAAATCACATCTTAACGTGCGTGCTAGCACATGCACCATATAAAACTAAAAATGACAAAACTGAACGTGTGTAGCAAAAATGCTGGGTAATAATTTAACAACTTTCTCTGTAACCAGGGGTTTCTCTCTGTCCTAGATATCCTTCTATTCTGCTCAATCATGCATGGGAATGCCAGCAATTCTTTGAGTCAATAGTAGACAATTGATAATAATTATCAATTGATTTCTGCTGCTTTCCATTCAGAGGGGGGCTGGGGACAAGTGTTTTAAGAATTTGCTAACATTAAACCCAGACATTACTTATCAGATAACACCTCTATTGCACATAGCTAATTCAACAAGAACTAACAGGAAATTCCTTCCCAGAAATTTTCTCCCCTGGAAGGATCTTTTCTAATGAAATATCCCCCACCCTAAAAATCTTCCTTGTGTCATTAATTTTCTAACAAAACAATGCACTATTTCAGTTTATATGCTAGTTGATACTGTTATTTTCTATATACTGTACATACAATGAAGTGTGCATTTATTTTTATGTTATTTTCGAAACTGTCTTGACCTTGAAAGGGATTGAAGCTTAATAGAATGCATCAAATCATCATATGACATAGTATCTTCCATGTATAAAACCTCCTCCACCTCATTTAGTTCCCAGCTTTCTCATTTTGATTTGTACAGGACAAGGTCTTAATGAGATTTGTACCAATGGGGCTTAGTGAGACTCAGCTGCCTCACACAACTATCTTTGAAACCAGAGTAGAACTATAGCTGAAAAATATAATCTAAAGCTGTCCCCTCAAATGCCGCCAAATGGTCTGCCAATCTCATACCCCGTGATAATTTAAACAGAGACACTTTTTCCCTCATTGAGGTCATTGGTTTGCAAGCATAAATATAATTTTGTCATTTGATATCTAAGTGGGCTTTCAAATATACCGTTGACATCTTTTTCAGATACTGGCCTCAAGTAAACAAAACCACAAATCTTGGGGCTTAAGAACTTAACAAGCTTCAAAGTATTAATGATGATGGCATACATGTCCCCTCAGTCTTACTCAGATGTCTCTGTAAAGGAAATTTTTCATCATGGAAAATAATCAGACAGCACCCAAGTGACTGTTGACAGATGTGGGGTGCGATTCACTTAGTATTATTTAGGAAAATGAGGTTTCTAATGCTAACCTTGATTGCACCATAAGTTCTATATACACAGTAAACTGCTACAAGAATCTAATACTCAAAATGTGACATAAACATGTCCAACTTTAAGTGCTGTTTGGGTATACATTCAAATATCCAAACAAATATTGATCCTTTGCAGACTTTTGAAGAAAATTTTGCAATTTCACTTCATGTCTTTTTCAAACAACATTACTTTACTTTCATTTCTTTCGTTTCTATACTCTTTCACCAGCAGAAATTCATTTTTACTGTATTTCCTTTGCTTTTGAATAACCAAACTTTTATGCCTTTGAGAAAGTTTGCGAACCTTTTTTAAGATTTCTATTCATTTCCCCAAGGCATTCTTTACAACACTCATGGCAATTCTTTCAAATAACCTTTTCTGTGAAATCATTCTCATCATGTTACAGATGGACTTTTAGGGGTACTGCAAGTTACTTCAACAATGAGGTTTCATGACTTGCTGAGAAAATGAGACATTTCTGTTAAAATGTCATGTTTTCACACCCCAGAGGATCAAAGGCTCAGTGGGGTGTGATCAGTCACAATCCAGTGATGATTGATAAGCCAGTGAGCTCAACTATACAAGGGTTATACAAATATGTGGCCAGGATTTTATGAGTGCCAGGCCCATTGATTATCGCCTGGGGCGATGAATCTAAGGGTACTGTAAGGTGGTGTCTCATATCTGCCCATAGAGCTTTGAACCTTGTATCTGGAATATGCCGAGATTTGCCCGTGTCACTTAGAAATACAGTGTCAGGTAAAATAGAAAATTTTTTAATTAGTGCTGGGTGGAAATTTTTAGTCCCCATTGCCGCCTGGTATGAACACATTCCTAGGTATGATAACTAGTACAAGCTTCTTGGTTGTATAATAGCACCCTCAATAGACCCTTTTCCAAATAGCAACTGCAAAGGATTATGGGATAGACTTTAAGTACGTATTTTTTTGTGCACAGTAAAATGCCATTGACAAAAATGACACACACCAAAACTCGATCCCACAATCCTTTGTAATTGCTATTTGGAAAAGGGTCTATGGACAAAGAGCTAATTCTCATTTCTTTTAATGTCTATGGTAATGTTGATGATTGTATTACTCTGCAGAGCTGGCTGTCCAAAGGAGAGAATTGCATATTATTTTTAAGTACAATGGGCATGGGTGGAAAAAGGTGGGAAGCTCCTTCCTAAAAAATTTGTGTACTTGGAGGGAAATTTTGGCAACTGGAAGGAAATTTACCTTATTTACACTTGAAAACATGGAAGGAATCATGGCAAATTTGACTCAATTCCCTGGAAATAAACATTTTTTTTCCAACCCTGACAATGGGTATGCATTATAATTAATTCCTACTTACTTAGGTCAAAGTTAACATAACAAGTACAATGATGTATTATTTCATGCAAAGGTAAAGTGACTCTTCTCAGGGAATGGTAACCTGGCTGAGTTTTATCTGCATTTTTTGAGAGAAAATTGGACTGGAAGAAATTTATTGTTAAGAGGAGGTAAGTCCCTATAACAATGCTTAAAATCCTTTGCCAAGTACAACCATCTTTCTTTCTCCTTTTTGGTAAACTTTCAGGCTTGAAATTTCAGTCAACACATGATATAAAAGTTGTACCTCCTGAATTCCGACAGAACCCAAACAAAATTCTTATTCTGCTTAGCTCTCAAGCATCACATGCCAAGCTATTGTTCAGCTTCCCCAACTACTGTAGGGTAAAGTAAGGCTTTATATAATTGGGATGACTAGGGCATTTCCATGGGAACACTCTACCTAACCTCGTTAATTAACAACCTGACCGCCACTAGACTGACTGGGAAAATATATCAGAATTTATGGCCATCTAAACTGTCCAGAGAATACAAATACTTGGGCCCATAGAGAATCAGGGAGGTATGTAAATCTTGGATACTGAGTTAAGCGGCAACAGACTGTAATTTAATTTGGTCACAGGTTAGATGGAAGTATTTTCGTATGTATTATTGTACATCTGAATAGTTTATAGTTTTGTATGTATTTTTCATGTATAGATGCATTTTCTTGACAGTTATTTTTCTATTCAATTTGAATGTATTTTGATGTTAAGTTTTCTGTCTTATTTTATAGTTTTCATGAAAGTACATGAAGGTACACAGGGTATATAAAAGTAAACGAAGCCTAGAAGTGCAAACAACGAAACAAAGATAAAAAAGGGAAAACCACATAAATACAGAAACCTGTGCAGTGGCGTAGCCAGGAGGGACAGGGGGTCGAGTTGCCCCCTCTAGAAAAATCTTGGGGAAAATTTTGAAAGTGAATATATGGTGAAATTTGTGCATGACCTGGTAAAATTTTAAATTTCTCAACCAGTACACTTTACTTATTTAAAAGTATATGCTACACTGGCACAAACAGTCCTCATTAAGGTTTTCAGAGATGGAATGATGACACCATGCTTAGAGTTGTACTAGTTATGTTTTACTATTTGTTTTATACAGCATGGGATCTCTGGACCTCTGACAGGGACTCTGTCCTTTTACTGTATACTTCCAATGTTTCTTGATAATTAAAGCAGCAACATTGTGGTATATGCAGTTTGTTAGAATGGGTCATTGGTCAAGTGCTATACTCTGATACTAGGGCAGGTCCTTGTAAAATTTGGACTGATTGTGGTGAAGTGATGAAGGGAAAGGTGTACCAGGGTTCACTTAATTACTGTACTTCACCCATTGTGATTCTGAACTACCAGACTCAAGAAAAATTCACCAAGACAAGCAAGATAAAAAAAAAAAAAAGCTTTCTAAAAAAATAGAAATTCTTGGTGATGTATTCAATTTACATTTAGCACCAAATGTGGCACCATTTTGCATCTTGCCCACCTTACATGAGCAAAAATTTTCCAAAGGGGAGGGGGACACTGCACCCCCTCCCCTGACACCCCTCCCCCAGGACAGTGATCAGTGATCAGTCACATCAGCCAGGTCAGAGGAAAGCACCTGGACAAAATTGGGAACTGCAGAGAACACTGATTATTAGGAAGCAGATCACTAATTGGGGGAGATCTTGGTGCTCTTGCCCCCCCTGACAAAAACCCTGGCTACGCCACTGCTTCAGTGAAACTGCTGAACTCTTCTGGTCATTTTTGTTCATGAGTATGGTTCCTATTCCAGCCATCCCCTGCTTCAGATTTCATTACTCTCCAAGTTTTCCTAAAGGTCGCTTCATACTTCAAAACTTTAACGTGTTATAAGCTGTAATAATGAAATACTGTCATCCCTTGGTGTTCCAGGCCAGTCATGAATATAGCTCAGAGTTGAACAGTGTTTAACTTTCACAGCTGTATTGCACTATACTGAAGCATGAATCAGCCTTTAAAGTTGGGTTTATACTTCCAAAGTTTCACTTGCTGTAAAGCTGTAAGAACCGTATATGGTCATACTTTGCTCTTCCAAACAAATCATGGACATAGCTCAGAGTTGAGAAGTGTTCAACTTTCATAGGTTCACAGCGGTATACAGAAGTATGAATTAGCCAAATTAGGTACTGCACTTTACTTGTAGAAATATGCAGATATGCACAGATTTTAATACAGTTAATCCTGACAGACATTTTGGGGGGAAGATAGGAGAACAGGAAAAGGCAAAAGAATACTTGAATACTCTTTAATAAAGTTCACTCGTCTTGTCCTTTTGTGGACAATTTTCACACCTATAAATCTATGATTTATGAGATGTAATGATAGGCATTCAAACTCAGGTAGCAGAGTAATTTATTTTCAAGAAATAAGCTTTTCATGGTTGAATTCACTGCTTTTGTAGTTAGCAAGAAAATCTGTCATCCCAGATTATTCAATTTCAAAGTCCTGTTGCAACATCCATAATTTTTGCAATAAGTAAAACTATTGCAAGAATGTGTTAAAGAGATTGAATGGTTTAACGATGATATTTTCTGTTTGTGTCATCTTGATGCAATTTCAACACAATATGCCTTTTTAAGAGTACTACGAAAACCCCAGGCAACTTGAGAAAAAAAGTTCATTAGTCAAAATATTCATGACAAATGATTCACATCATCACTTTACAAAACAAACAAAGATGGAGCATTATCAATAAACTAAATATTCTGCAAGTCCCCTCACGTTTCTCCCCCAGACTCCCCTTCTTCTGCCCCAAGCAAAAACATGATAATAAACACATTTTAAAGTTACAAAGAATGTGAACCTCTTAGATATCAGAATTATAACACCTTTCATGATTACTACAAGTTTCTTCAGTTTACCCTTTTCTTGAGGTAGCCTTTTCAATTAAAACTCCTACGAAGCAAGTCCTTCCAAGTTGTCAAAGCAATCGATCATAGACTCATATCCTAAACAGACATTTCAAATTTTAACATGCGAAATAAATCTTTACTTGTCTTTTTTGTTTACATCAACACAAAAAACATTTTCTAATCAGCTTCCCTCACCTCAAATTTGTCCTTCATTTGTGAAATTTGAGACAGCTCATCTTTTAAAGCTTGATTTATGTCTGGATGAATCCAAGTTGACCTTAGCTCGTTCAACTCATCTTCTAGTTCTGATATTCTCTTTTCTGTGATGATACCGAGTGATTCTCCCAACATGGAGGAGGTATCTAACCCAGGAAAGAAGAGGCAGCAAACAACAATGAATTAGTCCTGTCCTTGAGGGTAGTTATATTATAGTGCTAATGCACCATGAATGTGGGAAAAATACAAGTTTACAAATAATTACAACTTCATGTTACATTGCTTCCAATTCGACACTTTTAACTCAAATTTGGCAGTCAGTTTAGGTCTTCAAGATCGGAAACCACTGATCTTACCCCGATAAAAATCCTGCCTTGCTATTGCCTAAGTAGGGATCAAACACTACACATCATCTCATTGTGCCCATTCAAGGGAGGAAAAAATGGGAACTTGGGAAGATCATTCCAGGGAAATGTAGCTATGTTGTACATGAAATTATGAAACAAATTGTGGAAAATTTGACTCAATGGCAACTTAACATTCTTTGCAGCCCTGCAAGTTCCAGTGACATCATCTTTATCGAGCTGGCTATGGCACTGCTACTATAATGGTATTCAAGAACTGACATTCTTCCTAAAATATACTTGGAAGTCCACACAATGAATGATAACATAAAACTAATCAGGTTGACAAATTCAGTTACAATGCTCATAATAGCATCTTTAAGGGACACCAGGCCAGGCATGAAAAGTACTGTTGACCTTGTTTTTCCTGTCTGTACCCAGATACTAGCAAGCTTTCAGAGTAAAGTATAACTGATCTTGAAGCAGGTGGGACAAAAGTTCAATTAGGGTACAGATAATACTATCTAGCGCTTGAAAGGGCACAGTATTTACATAGCACAGCAGTTGACCTGAACACATGGATCTTCTTTTGATAAGAACTTTTTTGCCTCACCTGCACTTTGTTACTTATAACATAAAACAAAAATTCTGCCATAGGTCCCCAACAATGTAACCTCAAATTTTATCAAATGAAAATAAAAGTTACTTTTAACCATTTCTGCAGGTTCTCACTGACCATATGACATGAAATGACCAGAATGAAAATTTTATACTCATTCACATAGCAGCCCTGTCAAAATGTCACTAGAACTTCCCTTTCAACTTAGTTGGTCCAAGCATGTTTAAATCACACAGGATAATTCTTTTGAATGTCATCAACACCTAACTTTAGCAACACAGCACGCAGGACCACTTCCAATTGGGGGTGTTGCAGCTCCAGGGAATAATTTATCAGGTATCGCATCGCAATTTGCTACACAAGATGGCCAAATTGCTACACAAATGCAAAAATGTGAAGCACTTTTTTTGTGCTCAAAACCACAGGGTTTACAGTGATTTTACACTAAAGAAAAATATTCTCAAAACGGCTATGCAAAATATGAATACTAAATTATTCCCTGAGCTCTATTGCCCACAAATGTAATGCATGTCTGCCCATAAACAGCATATATATTGCCCCAAAATGGCAAATTTTCTGTCCAAATGGAGGGGCCTTCTGCCCATGACTTTGATTAGCAAAAAACATAAAGAGAGTCCACATATTCTCAAAAACTATATTTACTACCTTCCTTTCAAACATTTGCAAACATCAACATAAACTACACATGCCCACATGAGTACATAACCCTATCCTATCCTTCTGACTGTGCAACCAATCTAATGTGATCAACATACTGTTAGCAGCGACTTCTTCCTCCAAATGTTCAATCTTCTCTTTAAAAATCTGCTGTGACTGTCTCAACATCTGCTCAGTTTCACTGTATTTGTTATCAGAAGCTGCAAGGTCCTCACTGAGTTTTTCAACGGTTGCCTTCAATTCAGCAATCTCACGGTTGGCTTGGCGGAGAGCTTTCTGTACATCCTCATGTTCAGTTTTTAGTCTGTGATATCCACCCAACTATGAAAAATTTGAATAAATTAAGTAAAAGATGCAGATTCTACCTAGTTTCGGAGAATCTTGAGACATAGTTTTATTTGATTACAGAAATAACACATCACAACCAGTCTAACAGCCAACAGTGCCAGTTGCACTCTGTTTACAAAATAGTTTCGTTTTCAAGAAGGAAACCTTGTCACATGATGGAAGACACATTTATGCATGTTCGAAACATACTGTATCTTTATTTTGGCTTAGGTGATCTGAACCAATCAATGTAAGCAACGGGCATGTTTGCATAAACTGTGCCCATCTTTAAAGTAGGCAGGGGCTTTTCTAAAGGCAGAATATACATACTGTCACAGGGTTCAAATGATATTTTTTCAGAAGGCTCCTTTCAATTGTGAAAAGAAAAATATTACCCCCTTCAAAAGTTACAAAGGCTACTTTGCGATCCATGGTGGCTATTTCTTATTGTTTTGTTGACATTTATGAAGGTTGGAGGAAATTTTGGCAGGTGCAGGGGGAGGGGGAAATTACCAACACCCCCATTTATTTTGAATTCTGTAGTATTCAACTTTTGCAAAGCAGTTCTGAGGTTTTTCAATAGCTTCATCATAAAGTCCTCAGATACCTGAGTGTTTGGTGTACAAACAGCTGGCACACATTTGCACCTGTGTAGCAATCTGACCAGTTTGCATATCAAAGACCCAATGTCAAATCTTTTCCATTTTCACCACTACATGAAAAACCTGTAATATTTTAACAATTACAGTAAGCGTGATTTTTTGACTTGCAATATATTTAACATTTGATCTCCTTATGCCTTCTGAATCACCCATTCAATCTATAAACTATTTAACATTTATGGAAACCATGCTCTGGTCTTCTTTCATTTTCTTTCTTCTTTGTATAAGATTTTTATGAAAACTTTTAGCTAAGCAAAGATAGGGCTGTGAAGGTGTAGCAAAATAATTAAACGTTTAACCGCAAAAATTTGCGATCGTTTAGCAATTAATCACGATTACCTTATTACAACAGAAAGACTCGGTGTGTGTTGACTGGCATGATAAATAGGCCTATTCAAAATGAATCGGTAATACCTGTGAAACCCAAACACGATTCCTGTAAAGGCTTGTTCGTAGCCAAAACAGTAACCACAACATGATTATTCAGATGGATAGAAAACAGACAAAAAACAGGTTTTGTGATTAATCGCTTAGTAACTTGTACTAAACTTTTATTCCACATGCGATCGTTTAGCGATTAATTATTACACGGTCACAGCCCTAAGCAATGATGATGGTACTCACCGAGGAATGCAGCTTGGACCTTTCTGTCGCCAAATCTTTCATTTCTTTGTCAAGACGGCTGTTTTCCTCTTTCATGTCACTTAATTCAGACAGTTTCAATTTCATTCTGGAAAGATGAATTAAAAATAAACATTCCTTTGATGTAATCAATTAATGACATTCTCATTTACAGAACAATCATAATCACTTCACCATTAAAAGCAGCCTTGTTAAACTCCACAGATCCCTTCCCGACCAAAGCAGCAGATACTGGCAAAATTTTTCCACTGACTACATCTAATCTGAAGGCCTGTGCAACCAATGCACATTCTATAGCTATGGCTCCTCTACTCCTCTACTTTTCCCTACTATGACTAAATTTTTGCAGTCTAAATGTATAAGACTTGGCTCACACAGTGCCAGTATTTTATTCACAAAAGAATTTCAAATTTTCTGAGCCACAAATCTGTGACCGCAAAAATTTCCAGACAACCAAACTTTGTCACATTCCATCATTTGACATGGATCTACAGTACATGTTACTCCACCTTGGGTAAGAAGAGTAGTTTCCATAAATTTTGAGGCTTTTCATCAAAAGAACAGAGGGACTAAGTAATATTTCATTTTCACTTGAACCTAACAATTATTCTACTATACTATCCAACTAAATACCTTCAAAAGAACATTTTACACCATTTAAAACACATTCTTGATTTATGAACAATGGGATGGGTCAAATAAGGCCTATCCCATCCACCCCACGCTCCCTCCCCCAATACAATTATATCTATTTTTTAAACAGTTTATGCTTTGATCAGACTTGCACTTGGATTCTCATTTCAAAAGCAAAATATCTAAGGTTGTGAGAATCAGTACACTGCCATCTTGACCTAAAAGGGGGGAGGGGGGGAGGGGGGTTTCAAGGTTCAATTCCAAACAAGATCCCAGGAGAAAATTCCCATTGAAACCTATTGATTCCCATAGGAACTTCCAATGGGACCTAATGGGTTTGAATGGGGCACAACTGGATTCAATGGGACTCCATTAATTTAATGGGTAACCCATAAGATCCCAATTGGGTGGTTCCAACTGGGCACAATGGGTAATAATGGGAAGCAATGGGTTTAAATGAGACCCATTAGATTCAATGGGACATGTTGTGGGTCCCATTGAAATCAGTCCGGTCCTATTGAGATAAACAGGTTCCCATTGAGTCCTGGTCAGTCCCAATGAAATCCAATGGGGTATAAATACTGCAGCGCCATTGAAGCTAATAGGAATTAAATGAACCCCATTAGATGTTAAATTTAATAAAAAGCTGAAAATGCATGCAGCCTGTGTCATTTATTGGTATGGGTTGGTAATGAAAAGGCCACTATTAATTGAATGCAATGGGGTGAACACTACAGGTCCATGCCGAATCCAGTAGGAGGTGAGAGGCCCATTGTCTGTTATGTGATTTCAGGTGTTAGAGAAGGTTTAATGACACACAAACACTGCAGTGTCATACAATGGTTACACCAATCTGAGATAAAACAGGTCACGGGGTGTTCCCCTAGCTCCGGCCCCTTGCAGGGCCCAAGAATAGGAAAGATGCTAAGAATGCCTTGACATGCCTTCAGTTCAAATATCTTGCAAAAGGCCCTGGTATGGGCAGTTTTCCCAAATGAAAGCTGACTGGAGACAGCTTCAAGGGGAAGGGATCCAAGGAGAGGGGGAGGGGGATTTATGGGTTGGTTAGTTAGATGAGATTTAATGAAACACCTACACAACGTGTTATATAGTGTCAACTAGATAAAAATTAAAGTCTAAATACGGTTTCAAATATGGTTCAAGCAGGGGCGGCAGGGGGTTAGAATTATTGGGGGCACTTGCTAGGTGAATACTTTGGGCCTCCGGCCAGGGGTAAAGGGGCAGTGGAGTAGCCAGGATTTCTCTCATGAGAGAGGCGCATTCAGTATGTTGTGTGATGGCCTGCCTGGGGAGGGGTCTTAGGGGAGGGGTGTCCCCCTTCCCTTTGAAAATGTTTGAAAAAAATTAGGTGTCCATACATGCAGTCTGGGCTACGTATGCCACATTTTGAGTAAAACTTGTGTTAAAAACTTTCAGGAACTAAAAAAAAATCAGCATCAGTGATGGGGGACCATGGCCCAACGGGGGCCCTCGCCTTTGCAAATTTTTAAAAATTTTGAACTAAAACTTGTGTTAAAAAATTTACGTATTTTAGCTGCTAAAAAAATTGGCATCAGTGAGGGGAACCATGGCCCAAAGGCTTCCTAAATATGCCACTGGTACAGGGGACAACCATAGGTCCCCCGTTGGGGTACAGGGGCAAAGCCCCTGTAAGCCAAGCAATTCGGTGCAGTCTAGAGGGACACAGATCACATATCTCTAATTCCAGTTAGTGAAACAAAGCACATATATTCAAGAACAACAGTTAAAGCTTTTGTCTTTTAGTCCCACTTGTGGGCATTGCCTTGCCTAAGTTCTATTAATGAACCTTTTGGCGTTCCATACTTACATCACAACAAAAACAGTTATGTCTCACTTTGAATTCTCATGCTAGTACTTAGCTCTCTGGAAAGACCTAGAAATCTCAACTACTTACTCCTAGAACAACTATCAGAAACACTGGTGAGTAATATTTTGAGTTTTATTCTTCTTTTAAACAGGCTAATAGCTTGCTAACACCTAAAAGAAGATGAAAATTTGTGCAATACTGGCGAAGTCTTTGTGCAGGACAGAAGCCCTTAGCCTAACAATGAAGTGCATATCGTAGTTGCAGCCTAGTGTTAGCCATTACTGTATACGTAGAATTTATTAGTAAATGAAGGGTGGCTCAAAGACATACCCTACTTGTAGTACTGTACTGTAAGTAATCATGAGTCAATCAGTATCATGAGTCGATCACTGCATTCTAAATGCCAGTACAGCGTGCAAGCACGATGTGTTTGCAATGTAAGGATGACCTGCAATGCATATTCTTCAAACTAGCCTATATCTATATGAAATAGAAATTTGCAAAAAATACCAAAACAGTGCCTTCGGTGAAGCTCTGATTAAAAATTTTGATAGGAAAGACATTCTTCTCAAAGATTATTTACATAACTGTTCATGAATATGGTAATTTATAGGTTTTTGTTTGCTTGTTTATTTTTGTAGCGATTGACTCAAGATAAGCATTGTTTTATGTACTGCCACCTACATTTCAAAATTCATTTTCAACGGATTACACAGTCCAAACAACACCAAAATATAGCACAATGAGGAAGACATGTAACAAAATATTACTGCAAAGTTTTATTGATTTTTGTAAATGTTTTAATATTTGTATGTTCACAATGTTCCTTAAGTGATCGACTCATGATAAGTCCAGTATACTGTAAGCTTACGTAGGCAGTTAGGCTACTGTAGGGCCAGTTTATTGAGAGAAGTAGTAGTAGTAGTAGCCGGTGCACCATTGGGTTGTGTCCTTGAGTGACTTCGTGCTACTCGAAAACTATACATAGGCCCTTGGCCTACTGTTCAATTCCTTGATGAGGAGCTATTAAAGTCTGATTTCACTCAGGCCTTTGATTGGCTTTAGTTAAGGCGTAGACTAGGTGGGATCACAGGTGCCCCTTACATTGTATAGTATACCATATACTAAGTATCATATAGACAGAAAGGTATGTCACAACTCTCCTAGCTCGAACAAACAATTTGAGTTTCTGGCATAATTACCCCTCTTCTCTCGCCACATTTGCCTGAATTCAGACTTCAAGTCATAAGACACATCAAGGCGAATTTTATGAAATTTAATGTTCAAAAATCATTGATATATTAATGCTTATATATATCTGCATGATTTGTAATAATAAAAGTGAATCTTGACAAATTCAGGAAGTAACCTTGAAAGTTAAGAGAACTTTAGACAATATTTCAGGAGTATTTAATTTTATTGTAGAAGTGCTGAATGTAACATCATCAGCATTATTCAGCAGTTACCATCCTCAAACGTACTCAATCGAAATTTCGTCCTTCAGACTATGCCGTGTGAAATTATTCGGAAAAAGAACTGCCTTGATGTACCTTATGACTTGAAGTCTCGATTCAGGCAAATTTGGCGAGAAAAGGGGGGGGGGGGGGTACAGTAATTACTCCAGAAACTTAAAGGGGAATGGTCTCATCCCAGACAGTTCCAATTCTCCCAACTAAGCTAGTTCTAGCCCTGCCCACAACTGTCTTTAGCTTCTCCTTGTGCAGAAACAAACAGTTTATTGCTTAAGGCCATATCCCGGGGAGTATACAAAGCCTCAATGTGTAATCAAAACACTCTCTGTGCATGTTGTGAAGTATGAGCTGCTCTGCATCTTTTGAATTTTGTAACTCTGATGCCAATCACAGAGCAGTCACCAATTGAGACTTTTGCTTACCCTATGTAAAAGGCAAACTTGGGGTGATGCAAATCTGCCTTTCAGTTGTTTGTTTGAGCTAGGAGATTTGTGACATACCTTTCCGTCTATATAATACATAGTATATTGTGTACTATGACAATGTAAGGTGCGCCTGTGGGTGGGATAAGCCAAATTGAACAAAGACATAGCAGGCCTATGTTTTGATGTTTATAGACCTGGAAATTCCTATGTACAGGTAGGCCTATAGCTGGCTACATATTGAAAAGACATGCACTGATCAAGGCATATACGATGGCCAATGGAACATGGTCAGTCAAGTACCCCTCTAGGTCATTCCACATCAAATTACCCAATTTGGCAGAACCTGTTGTTGCTCAACTGACTCAAAAATATTTGTGTAAAGGTTGCCAGTCAAGTCGTCCCTTATAGAGTCGCCCCTTCGGCTGACAAAGTCGCCCCTTAACAAACTCCTAACAAGGTCCCCCTGACAAAGTCGCCCCTCAGTTCAACAAGTGGTCCCGGCAAAATTTCTTAAAAGCATTAATAATAATAGATACAAAGATACAATAATCATTTTAATTAGCTGTTATCAAGTCCCTAGACACGCACTTTTGTTGCTGATTTGGCGTCAGGCTTTAGCCTCTTAATTGCCCATACAGTGTAGCCTACACTGAGATTGAAACCAATTAACATGTAACGTTAATTGCAATTTTTTTTTCTTCTTTGAAGTTTAGAAAAATTAGTCCTAGCTGAAATTAAATTTTAATTACTTAAAACATTAAGTTCTTTTACACCAAATGTTACTTAACATTGAATTAGAGGTGTAAATTTGGCGACAGTTCTGTGAAAAGTATATATATATATATATATATATATATATATATATATATATATATATATATATATATATATATATATATATATATATATATATATATATATATATATATATATATATATATATATATATATCGCTCGAATGCTGTCAATCAGTTTCATACAAAATGCAGGAGTACATAAGTACTCTGAGTAGTTATGGGGACGTAGTACACGATTGTGTGCGTACGTAGTCTATGTACGTATGTACAGTACATACTGTAGTATGATGGAGGGATACGTAAGTAGGCCTATTGCACATAAATGGTACATGAACATCTACTGAATGATTACCTTTGTGTTTATTATAAATTTACTTGAATCAATTTTGATGAAATTTTACCGGTGGCGACTTAATTGAACTGAGGGTCCGGCTTTGCTAGGGGGAGACTTGACTGGTCCTGTGTAAATTGTCATGAAAATTGTAGCCGAGTCTGAGTACTGTAATTATTGATATGAATTACATTTAAACACAAGAAAACAGTATATTTAAGGTATATGCCATTAATGCTAGTGGTCAATATATGTTGTAAATTATTTAGCCCCTTCCTCTTTTTTTTTAGTTTTCTAGCAAATTGTAACCCAAATTGAATTGCTACATGCTCTCTATGAAATACTGTCACATCATGCAATTGCATTTTATTTATACTGTATTTTGATGTATAGATTTTAGACCCCAGCTCTCTTACTAATATGCTACCAATATCAGTGACATTGGAGCAGTTTGATTTACTGTACAGTTATTTTAAAGATTATCATTTTCTTCATTACAGGAGGTGAATCATATTGCGGCTAAGCCTGCATGATCTGTACCATGTTTACAGTAGGCCTACAGGCTTACAGCTCAAGCTTGGAGGTGGAGAAAGATCACTGATGTGGGTACAGCAGTCATCATATACTGTAAAGGATGCAGACGCACATGGAGAGACTACAACGCCAGTGTCATATAATGATACTATAGGAGGAGCACTGAATTGAACATTCTGCACATGACGATTAATAGGTTCTGAAATTCCACATTTTGTACTGAACATTAAGAAGCATGACTGATGCACAAGTAATTGTCAGACTTTTCAACTGTAAGATACTGCCGTGCGCTCACCTGAACTTTTATTGTGTTGAAACATGTTCTCATAACCACCCCTTGTACATGTATGTGCTGAGAGTGGGGACTATGAATCCCTTTAGAATGTTTTGAAAATAATTGACCTCGAGGAAGGAACTGTACAGTAAGTCAATGGAACACTGGCATGGAATGGCAATGCATACAGTCTTTAAAAGTGTTAAAGTCATGATATACTGTACAGGCAGTGTTTCTTCTGGACCTTACAGTAATATTAATTTAAAACTGCGAACTTCAAATGACATATTTCAGAGGGAAATGTTACTGCAGAAGGAACATTCAGTACCTTTATATGGTCATCAGTATGACAGCACCATGCATGCCACAGTTTGGCTTTTCTGAAACAAAACCCAACACACTGTACCAGTTGACAAAGGGATTGTTTACCAAACTCTTGCCTCGGATTAACTCTCGCACACTCCAGATATACTGTATGTTTTATGTTGGAAGTATTGTTTTGGACTGTACTGTGCATTGAGTGCATGAACTGTGTAATTAAATTTTCAACCTGTGAAGTTTCAGTATGTCTGTACATTCCTAACTCTGTTAACCTTGTTTGTCATTATCACTAGTTACAGGAAAACAAAGGTGTCACCAATAGTATTATATTGTATTGTGATCATCTTTTTCAGACTGACTGCTACAAGGCATGGAAAATATGGCTGTACAAGAGAACAATGAACGAATGAAGGATAGAAATGAATGTTATATAGCCTAGTTGAAGTTTTGGTATTTAAGGTTTATAAGTTTCAGTGCACTGGATCTGCTGCACTCAGTAAACATGTATGTGTCTTCATGTCTTAGTACTTTATGTACTGTGCTTAAACATTCTTGTGTACATCCAATTTATAAAAGATGTTTGCCCTGTTAGAAACTGTCTGTAGCTCACTCCATAATTAAAAAAAAAAACTTTAAATGAGACTCAGGGAGGCTTTGCCAAATATGACAGTGAGAGGGGTAAGACATTTTCTTATTTATTCTGATCCTCATTTACATATTGCCATTTTTTGTATGGGGTCATATAGATACTAGTGAAACATTTTCCAAATCTGTTATGCACATTTGTGTGCCTAATGTTGTTGCCATCAACATTTTTTGTTTCAAGTAACTTTGATTTGTTGAATAGTATGCTATGTACAGTATCACTGCTGTTCAAGCCTCATGTTATTGCCTCCCAGGTTTTGTATTCATTCATGTAGTTTAATAATAAAAAGCATTTAAATTTAATTTACACTGTACAGAACATAATTTGTAAAGAAGTACTTGATTTAGTTGGAGCAGGGAGTTGCTATTTCAACTCCCTGGTTGGAGCTGGTTAGTGACCAAAAGTTGGGAAGTGACAGGCCCACAGAGCCAGTGGACAGGATCCAATGGGTACCTCTTGGTAACCATTAGACGAAACCCACCATTGACCTGTTAGACCATTGAAAGACACCAATTAGACCTGCTACAAGGAACCTATTGAACCCATTGGAAGAGACCCATTAGGACCCATTGGGTCCTGTTGGAGGTGACCCATTGGGTCCTATTGGACCAATTAAAAAGGATGACCTGTTGGACCCATTGGAAGAGACCCATTAGGACCCATTGGGTCCTGTTGGAGGTGACCCATTGGGTCCTATTGGACCAATTAAAAAGGATGACCTGTTGGACCCATTGGAAGAGACCCATTAGGACCCATTTGATCCCATTGGAGAGACCCGCTATGACCCATTGGCCACCCATTGGATGAAACCCATTAAGACCCATTGCATGAGTATCTCCCATTAAACCCATTGAACCCCAATTGCTTCCCATTAGAACCCATTAGGTCCTATTAACACTGTTCCAAAATCCAAGTTGAAACCCATTGAATGGGATTTAATAGGATCCAATGGGATCCCATTGAATGGGACCTTATGGGTTTTAATGGGAATATTCTCCTGGGATCAGTTTAAGTTAGTGAAGTAAGTTAGGTTTTCATCACACAGCAATCTATGATTTCCCTTCTCTTCTCCCTGACAAAAAAAAATGTCAATTTTGATCTAAATACAGTAGTTAAATTGGTTTGTCACCTGGCAAAAATAATAATAAAAAAAAAGCCATTCAGAAGTGACAGGCTTCTTCCACACTTATAGTTCCTAAGCATTGTAAAACAAGTGACCTTCAAGGCTTAGTTCATGTACAGACTGAACATATGAGTGTCTTCTGCAAGTTTACAGAAAAGACATTTGAAATAAATCTTACTTTTGGAGTTGGACCTTTTCTTTCGTAAATTCTTCTTCTCTTGCTTGCAACTCATCAATCTTATCTTGAAGGCCTTTTAATGATTGTAACTTCTGGGTATGGTCTCGAAGTTGCGATTCTACAAAATAAGTTACAAAATAGTGATGACAAAATAAATCAAGAAAATGTTTTCCCCAAAACACCTTTCTATTTTCTAACAACATATTTATGGACCATGATACAAATACAACTGGCATAGTTCGAAAATTCACCACTATCATACGACAGATCTTAAATCAGGCAAGGGGAGCAGAACAAACTCTTTTTCTTTAAATTTACACCAGACATATTTACGACTAATCCTTCCAGGTAGGAACATGAGTAAGTAATTGATACCTTCCGAGCAGTTACTGTTTATGAAAAGATTGAGATGGATTCCAAACAAGAGAGACTTTATGGTTTTACAGTGATCAAAAGATGGGTAGCTGGCTTTAGGTTTAACAGAAGCTTTTACATGAATACTACCACAGTTAAATAACTGGGACCAGAATAGTCCATGATTTATACTTTCTTCTAGATTAACGGATGTTTTAGGATTTCTTTCGCGTCACTTTTCAACTTTAATTTCGGTGAGCACAAAGGGGTGAAATAAGCAACAGCTTAATTTAAAATACAAAACACTGATGAATCTTGGATATTTCAAGTGGACTAGTGGCTACCTGAGTTGACCAGGAGCTACATTTACTCAAATGATTGTGTGACTAACTTGTTTCAACATCCTAAACATACCTTTTCCTGTTTTTGTACAAACATGCAGGAAGAAATTTTTTCAAAGCTAGAAATTGTTCATATTTCTTAGTTATCTCAAATTTGAGTTCTTCAGAACAATGTGATATTAAAATGATCCAACCTCCATTGGTTGAAGGTAGGACCAATTGGTATTAACACCTAGTATTTCTAGTATTTGTATTGTATGTTGACAACTCCCACTCAAACAATTCCCCTCCCCCCCCCGGGCCATTTGCACCCATTACAATTACTCCTCAGACCAACCCTCATGATGAATTTTGGAATAGTTCTTTGTGGGATTAATCGGGGGGGGTATTTCAGGATGAGTAGTTCTGCAGCATATTGCACTGCGGGATTGTCAAGGGGGAGTTATGCAGGAACCACAGGGGTACAGGCAATTGAGACAATGCTTCTTGCTCCAGCACACAATATTATGAACTAGCCATGAACTGAAGAGGTATCCACTGTTCAGCTGGACCAAAGGTCCACTAGACTAAATTGGACTAGCACTCTTGTGTGAGACTGAAAATGAATTAGTGTGAAAGGGTTTGCAAGACCGAAAGTATGTCAGGGTCTGCAAGACCAAAATTCCTAAACTAAAAAAAAAAATAATAATCTGCTGTTCAGTGTGTCCTGCACCTTCAGTCTTGGGCACCCTTTGTCTTGAAGACTTTCTGTCTCGAGGACCTTTAGTCTTGCAAACCCTCCATCTCACCCACCTTTGGTATCACAGGTTGTAACCATGAACTGAATCAGCAATCCAGGGAGCATATGTCCACCTTCTTAACTACTAACCTTTGTAAATTGCAATAAATTAATCAATCCAACTAACATACACAACTAAGTTGCAGTGATTTCAGAAATCAAATAAAAAGGGTCCAAACAGGGTCCGCATTAAGGATTTTGTTTTGCATGGCAAAACTGCTATGCATTTTTTATGTTGTATAGCAATTAACAGTTATTTTTTCAATTTTTGTATCCCAACTGTGCTCATTTGCATCTCAAAACTGCGATGCGATACAGCTATTGCGGACCCTGGGTCCAAATAGCTGCAGGAAGATAATGAGGCAATGAAGTTATAAAACATGAAAATCAAAACTTAATGACTAACTGAAAAGTTAGCTTTAACATGACAAGGAGCATCTACTGTTGGACATGGCCATTGCAACCATCACAAATGGAATTTCTATTGCAGTAATATGGTGATTCTGTTGACCATGAAAAGTTGTTCCAAAACTTTGTAGAATCATCTAAACCTGGAAGAAATACTGTATGCATACTCAAAAGAAAGTACCACACAATACTCTGTATCAAGTACCAGCTTATGACTAAACTGAAAAAAAAAAAATGGAATGCAAAAATGCATAGTGGTTTCAATGATCAATTAAAACATGTGTAACCCAAATAATGCCAAGATGTCCCATTTCTTTCAGTCAAATGCCATCTTGATGTGTTGGAAAAATACAGTTTTGTGGTCATATTTGACCTTGGGAATTCTTGGGAAATTTTGCATTTAGACCTCTAGTGACCCCAGATGACCTTTGACCATCAGCAGCAAAAGCAGTAGGGTTCTTCAAACCATGGGGCATCCACATACCAAGTATGAAATCTATGCAAGCTTTGTAACCTGAGATAAAGTGTGAACAGTTTTCAGAGTATGACCTCCGGTGACCCAAGATGATCTTTGACTTCCACTAAATACAATAGGGTCCTTTCTCTGACTATTGGGCATGTACATACCAAGTATGAAATCTATCCAAACTTTTTATCATGTAATAAAGTTTCCAGAGTCTGACCCCTTTTGACCTCAGATGACCTTTGACCTCTTCCAAAATCAATAGGGCTCTTCCCCTTACCATGGGGCATCCACATACCAAGTATGAATTGTATGCATGCCTCCTACCTTGAGATCTTGTGTTAACAAGGTTTCAGACTTTGACCTCTGGTGACCTCAAATGACCTTTGACCTCCACCAAAAACAATAGGTTCTTCCTCTCAATATGGGGCATCCATGTACCAAATAAAACACACATATGCATATGCACACACAAATACATACACACACATGCCTTCATGAATGCATTGGTTTCTCATATCATCAAAACCAAAAAAACACTTTTACGAGAACTCCCCATCCCCCCTCCCATTCATTCAAAAAAAATCTGCAGCCAAAAAATTCAATTCTTTACACATGACTAAATCATTACTACATCTTAACTTCTCTATCATCCAACCCAAACTCACAAAAGCACTTTTCCAACTACTTGAATTCTTGCCAATTTTATTCAAGGTATAAAAAAAAATAAAGAATCATTTGTAGGTTATCTAGAATCTTAGAGAATGTTTATCTGAGATGGGAATAAAGATATCAAAAAGAGAATACAAAAAAAAAAACCACTTTATTAAGAGCTCTATCCCTACAAATGGGGAAAAGTTTACCACAAGGGGAGGGGAGTTAATGTAAATTAGGCCATTTAAGTGGATCTACTGTCTGAAAATTTCAGTCTGCTGCTTGTTGGAAATCTTAATGGGAACTTGACTTCCGCTCCAATAAGACTTCCTAAAAGTCTGTTGCAAGTATCATTTATAACAATCATGAAATCAGTCTTGCATGTTATGCATTCTGTTTCAAAAAGCGATTGCAACTGTCAGACAAATGTTAATCACATGACTTAAACAGCACCTGATGGAACTTTAGCCTACAGGGTTTCGACATTATTAAGTATGCACTGAATTACAGCAATTTAAACATGTTAGAGAAATGTTCCAACATTGTGATCTTACTCTTGCTGCAATTTAGCTTCTGCAGCAGAAGTCTATATGTTCATCACAGTTCCAAAAGTTGTTTCTAGCCACCAGTATAAAATATTTACAAATACTGTGATTTTACATTTACTAACAAACCTATGAATTTACATACATGATTTGAATCAAGTCCAAAACACACAGGGTTCCCAGCAATTAAAAGAAACAAAGAGTCCCTGATTTTCTCTTGATGAATTTTCGAAATTTCTGGATAATTATTCCCTCGTATTTCCAGTTTTTCACTTCTTAAAAGCAAGAATAGACAATCATAGGGCTATGCTTTAATTCATAGGGCTGTTTGGATGTGACAAGATAGAATGGACTAGCTTACTCTTCTCTCTTTTGTGTCAAGTATTTAAGTCTAAAATTACAAAAATGCATTACACTTTCTCATCATTTCAATGTGACTTGACTGTACAAGATCTCTTGTTACAACAATGCTATGCAAGAACACAGTTATTTTTCCAAGGTAATGTAAGTACTTTAATTTCATAAGTCCTGGAACAAAAGCAGGCAATGTGAGCTTTACAAGAAGGACATCACAAATATTGTGAAATCCACTACTTCAAATTATGCGAATAAGTTTCAATGTTTTATACCTCAACAGAATAATTAAGCCATGGAGATGATAGGTGGACCACTGAAATTCACCTTCCATCCTCTGATATATTCTTGCTAGATTAAGTTCCTGACTCTTACCTGATTTGAGAAATTCTTTGACATTCATTCTCTTTGGAAATATGGTAAACCCATTTTCTAGGTTTCCCTGATTTCTATGATGGCTGAAAACCCTGAGACAGATGTTCATGGGATTCATTAAATTACAATGAATCTCAATTTCCCAATGAGAGGTTTCATATAGAGGAGACATAGCTTTATTCTAGATGACCATATTGTGTGAAATATTGCATTTACTTCTGAAACATACTGTTCCACAATACTAAGCTCTCTCAGACCAAGACTCTACCTGAGTTCCATGTTGTAGAAGCAGCATATCTCTCCTCTATTCCTGTGTGGTCATATTCCTGCTGTGAAGAGCTCAGGTACCTCACTCCTTCATGGCACCTCCAGTCACCATACTGCTTGCATTTTTTGCAAAGATTTTTGGCTGATGATGCCAAAGGTTTAACTTTCAGAACAAAAAACATAGAGAGTACCTCATTATTATTTACTTACCCATATCTGCTATCTTTTTATTTTTCTGCTGCACTTCAGCTTCTAGATCATCCCTTAAAGCTCTCTCTGATGCATTTTGTGTCTCAAGTTCTCGTATTTTCTTGTGCATTTTGCGTAGATTTATCTGGGGATTAAAGAGATGGATGAATGCATGACACTTTAAGGAAAAAACTGTAATGTAAAATCATAATGGATATCAAGATTACTTGCACATCGGAGAACATAGTAACAAGCAGTTAAAATTTTTACAAGAGGTCATAAACTGGTTAAGGTAGGTAATAAAGGATTTTACAGGCATGAAAAACTACTGTACACTTGAAGCCAAAGAAACTTCAGGCCAATCTCCTTTTCCCAGAGAATTAGAATAACAAGGTACAGTACTGTATACTGCAGTACTTCAAACTGAGATAACTGCATTAACCATTGAAGGAAAACCAAAATAGAGTCATACTGAGCAAATGTGTGGCCATTGAAATTATGTGGATGTGGAAAAAAATTAAAGAAAATTTAAAAATGAAAAAAGAAACCGAAAGCAGCAGAAATGAACTTGGAACATCTTATTCATCCATTGGAAAATAAAGTGTTTATCAGCTTGTACAGTAGTTGGTGTTCACAGGGGTGGCCCATCCTACCCCTATTCTTCAGGATTTGAACCTCCTGAGCAATTAAGGTGTATGTGCTAAGTTACAGAAATCACACAATGATAGTATTGTTGTTTATGTTCAACCTAAGGGCAACAAATATAGTGGTCACTGTATGGAAACAATTTAAATCATTTGACACACTGGCTTCAGAACAAAGGTGTACAGTCAGGCTTTGACAAATTCTTTTTTCAGTACTTGCCTGCAGGACTTGACTTGCTGTTTCCTGAACCCACTTGCCCACAATAATATAGACTTCTCCAATCCAACCTACATGATAATTATATGAAATACCCTAATAGACATATTGCTGCACAGTCCAAGAAAAGGATAGCAAAGATGTGATTTCTAATATAGCTTTTGCTAACAGTATTTGTTTTCTTTTAAGCTTCATTTAAAGGCAAGGGCTACCTTCTCTTCTGGCTACAGTACTGCACTTGCCCAAGTGCCCAAATTTTTTGCTTGCCCCAGGCTGGCAGGCAGGGGATTTGTTGAAGCCTGAACACTTCCCATGTGGGCACAGGCAGCCTGTTTATTATTCTCCAGTCTGCCCCCTAGTAATTGAAGCTAGGTGTAAACTGTACAAAACTATGTATTATGTATATACTGCAAGAAGTAAAATTACTGCATACACACACTTACAATTCTCATCAATTCTGTACATGATTGCTCATGAAGTCAGTTTCCCTTCAAAAGAGCCAAATTACCAGAATTTGTTCAAGTGGTTTTGACATACATAATGAATGTGTTGAAAGTTTTGACAGTGTATGTCTGACTGATTTTGTAATTTATTGCACCCATTGAGAAAAACATTGTGCACTCCTGTAAAGAAGTTAGGATGCCATAAATCATACCATGGCATTACTACCATCTTCAGAGATAAAATATTTACCATATCTGATAAACAGGAGTAAAAGTGATGAACGGAAGTGTTAGAATTAATTAACAATGTGCTAACTTGAACATTTAAGCATTTATCAAAAGTCACATCTAGCAAAGTTGGTCAAAATCCTTAGCATAGTCAAATGTGTGTGGCAATTTTATTTAATACCTAACCTCGGGATTTTCACTTTTTATGAAAACAAATGCCCCAGTTTATGGTATGACATGTGGGCCCCCTTGGGCTAGTGGGCTTTGGACAATTGACCCTTTTTGTGCTATGGATAAAACAGCTTCACTACACCTGGAAGTAGGAAGATCTGTCTCATGTATGACAGAGTTGGCTAATTTTCTTTTATTTTTGAAAATATAACAAAAATTGATTTTTTTTTTTTTTACTTAAATTAGGTTGTTTTTTAAATTGAAATTGATTTTTTTTTACTTTCTTATTTCATGTCATGCACCTTAATTGTTTGACTAAATATGCTCATATTTGCTGGTTTTATCCATTTTCTGTCCAACATGGAACTACAGGTACAGTATAATGCATTGCTCACTTGTTTGCAAGCTAAGTCATATATTTTCAAATATCTTGGAGTGGCAAGGCTATTTGTTGTGCTTTTACTGCACTTGCTATAAAGCGCTCTAAATGAACAGACTTCCAGAACCATATGAGTAATCACTATTCTTAGTAATGGAAGTTTGAAAGATCCATCATCCCTCGTCCATTTCCTTCTTCTATCCATTCATTATCTTAGACAATGGAAATCATGTTCACCCAGCCCCGCACAAATTGGAGGAAGCAACACCTGGGACATCATCCCCACCATGGCTGGGCTGCAATGGTCAGCACACTGGGTTGTCTTTGCTCTAGGTAGTGATAAATGACACTCCCAAACTTGCTCTGACTTAACAGAGTTTATATCAAAATTTCCTTTTCACATTGTAGACCCCTTGCTCTCGTGCCTTTCCACCTATATCAATGTTTTGCAGTAGAACCCCCTCCCCCTTCTGTCAGTTTGCACCTATGGACACCAGCCTGAGAAACAATTTAAGATCAATCTCCTATTATGCTTGCCACTTTCTAAAGGGTGTGGTATAGAATCAGAGAGTTTCTGTGGGATAAAGGAGGTGCTATGCAGACAAAGTAGCTCATGGTTACTGTACAAGATTTGTTGTCAGCTTTATAGTTGACCCTCCTTGCTGGAAAGTGCAACCCATACCCTCACAGAAACAGTAAAGAATACCGACTAAGAAACAAGTACAGCACCTATCAGTGATTTTTTGATACCATGCTCACAGAACATTTGTTTTGCAATGTTAAGTATCAGAACAACACACACAACATTGCTGAAAGGCTGCACTATGGGGGTCTCAGGTAAATCAGGTCTAAAAGGAATTTAAAGTATTTAATCTGATTTTAAGGGCTGAATGGAAAATTTTAAGATTTTAAGCAATTTTCAATTAAATCTGCTTTTTGCTTAAATGCAAAAAAAAACTGTTAAAACTATGATTTAAACTGTGATTTTTTTCCTAGAAAATAATCACATGATGCAATTTTTAATTTTAAATTGTGTTTTACATCAGTGGTTTAAAATCAGCCAACCCTGTACAACTGTGACTGATATGTAAGCAGAAAGTATGGCATACATTAATGCTTATAGCAGTCTACATAATGTCGGGCTAGCCATACAATGTAGAAATAACGATAACTGACAGAGTTTGAGGATAAATTGGAAAATCTTGTTTATCAATCACAAGAAGAAATATCACATAAATGAAACTTGAACAGTTGAAAATATTTGAAATATTATTAAAATTGAAGGTTTCACAGCCAACTGATTCCTATGAAAGTGATCTCAATGAGCTGGTTGAATACAGTACAACTTTAACTTGCAACATGTGAGCTGAAGTAAGAGAGTATTCATTTACAGTGTGACAAAGATTTCCTGGACACTGGCCTCCCAATTTACAATTTCTCATTTTCTAGATTTGATTTTAAATTAATGCCAGTAACTCTAAAACACTCCCACTGAAAATTACAAACTTGTGTGTTGTGTATGGTCTCCACAGATTCCTAATTTCAAAACATCTTCTTCCAGTAATTGAAAACTTTGTAAAAACAGCATTTAACTCAGCAATAAGATTAAGATCCCCAGATGAAAAATCAGTTGGAATTATTTTTATCATTCTCACAACATCTGTACAAACTTTGGCCATTTCTGAAATTTCTCATTTGCTTGGGGAAAATCGTGATGTAAAGTGTTGCACAGTCTGTTCTTTTATTATCCTTTAAATATTATTTGTAAATTACTTACCACTTACTTAATTTCTAGTTTGGTGTTAAATGTGGACATTTGCAAAGTAGTTGATAGCTACATGTACTTTCAAAACAAAACCCTCAGGGCATGCCAACATTACAATTGTCTTTCGAATGAAGGTTAAACAACAAAAGATCCTAAGACACATCTTATGAGTCTCTCTTTGATGTTACAAATTTGCATCAGTAACTCATGTTTATTCATGAAATAAGCTTCACAAACAATGATTGTCTTGTAAAATGGTCAATATTTAATGGATTTTGATGGAAATTGTGATTATTTTCAACATTTTTCATGCTTTCTACATCAATAGGCAGGTATGACACTGGCCTTTAAGATCAAATATTGTAATTCAACAATAAATGAACCTACAGTATATCTAGAAGGTAACACTAGTACAATAAGCCAATATAAACATATGATAAACTGTACACACATCAGTGTATGCTTCACACCTTCTGTCAGGAGACCTCACATTTGACACATAAATTTATTCAAAATTTACTGCACTTTACAGGTTATAAACTTACTTAGTCATGCATGAACAACTGAAAACTTTTGGATGTGCCCCCAAGATACCCCAAATGACTGGATTTTCTCCAGTTTATCCAGAAAACAGTGACTACAATGCATCTACTGTACATTTTCTGACAAATTTACACTTGAAGGTTCAAGGTTGGCATTTTGATGTATACATATATTCTGGTAATAAAATGCACTTTACTCTTAGTAATTCTGTTTCACTGCCCTGGTCGTATCTTGTTAATGTGTAATCTTGTCTATGGGCAATAAACTCTGGTGACATTCATGTAATTAATAAAGGAAATGTGGGGTGTCTTTACTTTCTGTTCAAAACATCTCAAAATACAAATTACAGACAAGAGGGGAACCTTCAGGCAAGCATTCTCTTCATAAAGCACATGTTAAAAACATCTCATGTGGCTTAAGGAATATAATTCCAAGGTTACACAAAATTTTCCACTGCCATACTAAGAATGACACTCCAAAGACAAGGTACTGTATAACTCACAAGGAAATGCTTAGGGGTCTAATTAGCTCTTAAATTGGTCCGAACTTCAATTTCCTTTCACATTTTACTGGTTTCTTATTTCTGTTTTTTGTCTTGAGGTAAAAACAAATCCTTTTAATAATTTGCTGCTTAAGAAAAAAAGAAGTTTTCTTCTTCCCAGGCAAGAAAGGAAGCTCCCATTATTTCTTAATTCCATTGCCTCCTGGTTTACTGTTTTTTTTTTTTAATTTTCTAATGCCATTCACAAGAAGGGGCAATAAAAGTTTCTCTTTGTGGGAAATCAAAAGGCCACAGAAAATGAAGAAAAGACAGGTATGTACATCTTCATCACTTTCAACTATGGAATCAGCATCCATATAGTACATGGACTAATCAAAGGCCTTTCATCTACATACTTCTGAAAAATTTCACCTATGATTTTGTTTTTTTTTTCTGGAATTTTATCCTTATTTGATGAATTTTGATGTACTGTTTTTAAATGCTTTTTTGTTACACACATCTTTTACAATTTTAAAAAACTTAAAATAATATTCCTCAATAAGAACTGGTTGCTATGGACATTCCTCCTGTGGTAGGACTTTTCACAAGGACGAAACTTTTGTCAATGATGTCACTTTTACTCTACCCTAAAATGTTATTCTTTTTATTATTTTGTGACCTTTTTGTTCGTTATAATTGAGATTTTCTGAATATTATGATTTTAATGATGGGACCTCATTTATATACTGGAATATCTAGCACATATCCCCCACTCCACAATATGGAAAATTTCATGCATTACAATGTTCTATGATACATTTATACAGAAAACTGAAACACCATGTGTGAAATTCAAAAATAAGTGAAACTGAGCAATAATGCCCTACTGGAAAGATGTACATACTGCTTGACCTCATATTCCTATAGAAAGAGTATGCAAACAAGTTTTAAGGCAACAAACACAACATGTAAAACTGTGATCTCCTCCTATTTGATATTCTCGACTTGGTGGACAAACATAAATTTTAAGGACTTAGCAATAAATTTTGCAGATACACTGTCACAAGACAACATTTAATGAACATTTCTGGGTTTTATCTTCTAAATTCAAAAAGTTTCTTCTCTGCAAAGTGTCACGAAATGCTGAGATGTCTTAAGGGATAAAAGAACATAACTTGCGAGGCCAAACTTTCTTGGCACTTTTCTTTTGCCAATTTTCAGCATCCCTCCTCTAAATTTATCTGTAAGAGCAAGTGCTAAAATCAAACCTTGTTTGCCATGTGAGGGCTTGTGAGGAGCATCTTGACGGGTGAGAGAGGCGACGCCTGATAAACCACCTTCTGAAATGGAGAGGCAGGTTCCTGGGGAGTCTTTGCTCTATTTCCAAGATCATCAAGATAGCTGGAATTGGATGATGATGAAGATTCACTGGACAAGCTGTCTCCTGTAAAATACAAGAGATTGACATGGAGCAGTCAATCCTACACCATTCCACTGAATGCTGGAGAGTGTAAAATAAATCTAATGTACCAGTAATGTTTCAACAAAAGTTCTATGGAGACAGTCCTGTGCCACAACGGAAGACATATAACTACAAAGTGCTTTAATCAGTCGATAAAACACTGTAGACCTTTTTAGAGAGGACAAATTCATCACCCATGTAACCGTTAGTCTGTAAATGGTAAAAATACAGTACCACTGCTATTAATGTACAGTTTTATGTACACTAGCCACCCCTTGATTTGGATACATATGGAGTGATATGCTACATACTAGATACGATAAAATCATAAATTGAAACAGCAGAAAAACTCCCTGGAGTATCTGCGTCCTCCTCCAAATAACTGTGCCTTCAATTTTGAGTATTTGTTTGTATTCTAGCCTACAGTAACTGAAGTTCATGAAATAAGGTCACTTGTGCAGTGGCACACCACAGGTTGTTAGTCAAAATTAATGTCCTCAAAATGTGAGAAACAAATAGTATTTCAACATCTATGGGTAGAGGGTGGTGTGCTTTCTGCATAATTAGGCCAGGAAAGTGTGATTTCCAGCAATCTGGAAGGTATGTCAGTAATTTTACCAAAACAATTCTTTGTTCACAGTGCACCAACTGATGGTGGCACTACACAGATGGTTTCATGAAGACTGAAATTCTATGCTCCCTCCCTCCCAACAAAAAATCCTGCATGTCCCATTGAACTTGTGCATTGTTGATAAACATAGGGCCTGGTATGCCTTGAGGTTATCTGTATGTTGGTGTTCATCATGGAACATTGTTGCTGTTGCATGGTGGTGGCCAGTAGCCTAACATGAGACGACTACTTATGAACCAAACATACCATATGAAATGTGCTGGTTAGGCTACTGCAGTGTAAATATTAACAACATGCTGTAACTGGATGAACATAAAGTGCAGGAGACTAGATGCAATTTTAGTTCAATACAATACACATAGTTACAGAACAAAAGTCATAAAACTACAAAAATCCACCAAAATGTTATCAAAATCAAACAGCCAATTTGGTACTTGATTGTACAACTTCATTTACATACAATAAAGTTACAGTTGTACCACATTCAAAATGTGGTTTCTTCTTCTAAGCTTCACTATTTACAGCAGAGTATACAGGCTTGCCCTGCACAGTAACACACTTGTATAAACCAGCACCTTACTTCCACCAGGGTCCAGGGAGTTACAGTTCTGTACCAACTACCATGCCAAGATGTACCACAACCGCACATATCAGTACCATCACGCAGTAGATACACCAGAAACAATAACAGACTACTGTATGCAATATAGCAAACCCTTCAACATTATGTCCTAAATATCTACTGAAGATGAAGGATGACTGTATCTATTTTCAAGCACCCTTTGACATCTTTGTTCCCCTTCACTAAATGTTTGTAAAACTAGTGTGAACTTTTGACTGAAATGAAGTTTCTGAGACAGGGGTGTAGTTACACGGTGGGCAGCGATGGCATTGGTGATGATTCTGGGGGGACATGTCCCCCCTAATATCTGAGAAATTGCCCATTAATTTTGATTTTTCACACAGCAAATTATTTGAAATGGGGTCATGTCCCCAATACTGAGAACAATTCGCCACCACTGGGTGCTGGGCCTTGCTGACCGGGAAAGTTCTTTGGCACCCAGGACTAATGGCCATTAAGCCTGGCACGGCCCAGTACTAACTTCCCTTCCATGAGAAGTAAACATGATGGTCTCAACAGGTTTTGCAGGAAGTTGGAAGGAAAATAAACTTTTTGTGGTATTTTCCCAGATTTGTTTACATACTGACAAAGTACCCCAATAATGGGCCAATAAATCTAGAACGTACCCCACTCTTTCAACAATTACATGTTTCACTTGGTACACTCCAGATGGACTCTTCCTAAAAAATGGTCTAGCTACAACCCTGCTTTGTGAAATAGATTTTGGAGACTGTTCATGCTTGAACAGGTTAAATGCCAGATGACCTTTTGACCTCCAACGTCTGGACAATGCTGTTTAAGATGCCCTCAACTATTGTATGAACATGGTACACAACTTGAAAACATCTACTGTAAGTTAGCCAATTAATTATGTTGTCAAAGCACATTCTTCCCATTTTGAACAGGTTTGGCCTCTACATCTGTTGATGTTAAATGCCAGTTTACATACAATTCCTCCTTAACTTCTGGCCATTAGATTTCATTGCCCAATAGCTGCCACATATACTCATATTTTGGTTAAAAATCGATAAAGTCCCTGACAATATACTTACAGTGACCTCAAATAGCAGTCAACACCAAATTACTGTACTATACTATTGTAATTTTCATTTGTTGATGCCCTTCAGTAACTAAAGTTTTCCCTTTATCCAAAGTCCAGAATTATTTAAACACACTAGCCTATGTTTGCTCTCTGTACAATGTAACCTGTCCTGCATGACCTCACACAAAGGATATTCTCATCCCTACAATGTATATTACTGAATACTGATACTTGCCACCAATTTTGATCAAAGGTGGGAGAGTTCCTTTGGAGAAGAAGCATTTTAAATAATTTGACACTGGTGACCTTCAACCTACTTTCACCACACAATTGACAAACTATCCTCATTACTCATAACCTACCTATCATTAAACAAATCTCTATTGGCTAAGCCAGCTGAGTCACAGCAAAATCCCCCAAACATGTCTGTAAGTATATATATGTGAAGATATGTTTATATACTGTACTCAGCAAGCTTTACAGGTACAAGGAGTGATGGGGTGATGGGATAAATATTCTGTTTGCCAAGTTAAATACAAAAGCATGTAAAAAAAAAGTAAAAAATTTTGGATTATGAATTCTCCCCTGCATTATATTCCCAGCAGGCAAACCCCTAGAATTTTCCCTCCACTAAGACCACATACAGTATCCATAATAACAATTTGGGACTCCAATCCCACAAACCTACACTATCTGTGACTTCATCTGTTCCTTTCCTTTTTCAAAACACTAAACAGCTCACTGACCTTCATAAATACTATTTCATAAACTTTCCCTAGAAATATTTATAACCCACTCTTTGGTGTTTGCATTAAACAGACCTGGCTTATATCATGGAAGTACTACCCATGCTTATATGGACTGACCATACAGCAATCCTTGAAATGCAGAACTTTATCTCAAACCAATTTATACATCACATTGTATAAATATTTCACCTTAGAAAATTGGATTTTTTCCCTATGTTTACCATCTAAACAATTTATTCCCTTCATAGAATTTGTTAAATTCATACAAGGAAATCTCATTTTGCACAATCTAGAAATTTCATGAAGGTATTAAGTGCACAGATAAGTACCACAATGGCGTGTCCCAGGGGTACTTAGTTGAGACAATAAAAAATCCTGAGTAATAAAAGTGGCTAATAATTAACCCTGATTGTAGATTTAAAGCTACAGTACAGTTGTGAACAGAAATTTTTACTGAGAAACTTTGGGCCAATTTATAATTTTTTAAAAGGAAGGGGGGGGGGGGGGGGGGTGGGGGAGGCAGAAATTTTTTAAAGAGTTTAAAAATTTGACAATTATTGACCTTTTGAAGTCATGTTGTCATATTCAGACAATTCTTGACCTTTTGAAGTCATGTTGTCATATTCAGCTTTCAGATATCAATTTTTTTTTTGGGGGGGGGGGAGGGGGGAGGGGGAAACCATTGATATCCATCTGCAATGCATACTACAGTAACTGCATAAAGGAGTATAACTGCAGAGTATGTTAACACATGACGTAAATTGTTATAGTACAAGCTCATGTCATGACGAGCTCATGTTACTTTATGGTCAGCCCAGTAAATCTAATGCAGCACCCTTAAGAATTATGTCATATACATCTTGAAACCTCACTAAACAACCACCTGGTGATTCACAACAGAACAAAGAAGGCAGATAAAAGGTTTGAGACTAGACTAAACAGTTCAGTTTTCTTGCAATATTTCTTTGTAAGCAGCATAACCTTCTTTCAAAGCAAAATGATACTTAATGGGTATTAAACCTGATAAAAATAAAATATTCCAATCACTTGCAATAAGTACTAAGAAAAAATGAAAATTAAACTTGATACAACAGTGTCCAATCATGCACATTACTAAATGCAGATGAATTTACTATAAAATGCAATTTGACTCAAATTTTCCAATCATGTATCTAATGCCTGCACTTTTAACATGTTTATAAAGGAGTAATATAACTTCCCTTTACTTGAAGAGACAGCTAAAATTGATTATCTGTGCTCTGTAATAAAACTAATTCTATCAGTGGTCACAAATTAAAATTCATTGGACTCCCATAACTCCACAATTCAATGTTTATGACACTGTTGAGAAATAAAATGCTGAATCTATATAGTACCTTTTTCAAATCCTAATTGAGCAATAATTTCTGATAAACACATGTTCAAATTTCAAATACCCTCCTTAGATCCTCTTTTAAAACAAAAATGTTGTGATAACCTTCAAACATACAGTAACCCCATTTTTTCTTTCACAATAAGATACTGTACTACTGATTATATTTTGAAACAAATTGCATTGACATTTAGTAAAAACAGAGAAATCCTAAGGAAAAAATGAACAAAACAAGTTAATCTTGTTGTGGAAACAGGCATTACAGGTTGTGTACTGTAATGATTTAAAAAAAAAAACTCTTTTCACCATTTTTTATCTTTGTATTATTTCAGATGAAGCCCAAGAAGACAAGTTGAGCCACTTGATTCTTCTGCAACACTGTTCTTTTTAAAATTTTAGACTTCATGCTACCCCTTTAAAAACACTGTGCTTCACTGCCCCTGCATTGGTAATATTTACACCAATGATGTCAGAATTATGTTCAGAACCAGAAGCTGATTAGGTTACCATGTCACGCTTCAAAAGAGATAATACCAGATAAAGCAACAATTTATACAGTCAGAGAGCCATATGACAATTAAAGCAAGGTGCAGTGGTATTGAAAACAAAACAAAACATTGATGGATATATTGTAATGAATGATAGTCATAATGGGAGATGATGGTAACATGTACAAATGGTTTCTGCTACACAAAGGCAAAACACATGGAATGAAACACTAAATGTGCTACCTCTACTAAACCTAAGCTGCAGGTGTCTAGTTGTTGGGCTGTTGAATCCGACCTGACTTGACACTATTAAAGACGGAGAGATGGGAAGGGGTGAGGACACAAAAGAGTAGAGGATTACGGGATTGACACAATAAGAAGATAAAACAAGATGTTAATGGTAATGCAACATTATGAGGGCAAAGTGTATGTAATTGGTTTAATTAGGCTAGAAAACATTACCAGTACTGTATATGCAGGGCTGGAAATATCTGAAAGCTTGAAAGGCCATGGCCTTTGGGACACTTCACTTTGTCTTGATGCCCCTAAAAAAATTATCTTTACCAAGGACCATAATGGCCTTGATACTCTTCCGTACTATTTCTGCTCTGTGTCCTTTAGTTTCCAAGTTTCTGATTTTTCTCTCCCTTGACCTCACTGTCTGGACATATTTTTGCCAGATGTAGACCATTTGGCCTTGCCCTTTCTAATTCTTATTTCCATCCCTGGATAAGTAGAGACAGCTTTCAAAGCAAAGGTCTCAAGACCTTGAGATCATAATTTTGCACATCAAAATACACATCAAGGTCCTTTCAACTTATAGTGTTTGCTAGAAAAAAAAAGATCAAATTAAACCACTTCATCTGTCTTCCTGGGATAAATGAGAACCAATCCTTTAGCCAGGATGGTGAGCTCACAGAGTCTGATAAGTTGAAAGTGATAAAAATACCTGAATTGAAATGCACTAAAAATTTATGAGGTAATCAAGAATTGCAGGAAGTTCTAAATGGGCTGAGGGAGGCCAATATACCTCTGGAATGCTCTCTGGCTAAAGCCTTCCTGAAGACATCTCCTGGCTTGCTGTAAAACACACATACATTCATTCAAATAAACAACAAATTGTCAGTCCCTTTTGGATACACATACATTCAAACAGAATTTAAACGGTCTTTCACCACGGCAAGTTGGAAAACATGCAAGACTTATGAAAGAGAGAGAACTCCACTACAAATACATCTAGAAAAGTTGGTTGCAGTTAAAATCCACAAACACTTAGAACATGGCACTAATGTAATAAACAGCACTGAACTTGCACAACAAGGCAAGTGAAAAATTCTGTTGACTCTCATTCCTCAAACATTCCCCAAAAGAGGTTTTTTATTTATACACTAAGGCATTAGCCAATTCCTATACAGTACGATCATGCAACTGTCACATGGACAGCCCCTGTGCCTCGCATTTTTTAAAAAATGTAAAAAAAAACAAGCAGTACCTCTAGTGCAATACCTTTCAAGATCATTGGTGTGACCATGTGGGTGCAAAATATATCAACTTTTGTACCACTGAACATCTAAGGAGTTTCAACATTGTTTTTTTTTGAAAAGAACCCTCCCTCACCCAAGTTACTGGATGTGGACTCCCTGATTTGAAATCCTGGCTAAAACCCTTACTCACATCACTGACACATAATCACACTTCTCTGTCCATTGGACATTTTGACAGTCAAGAACTCGGCAATCACTGCATCACAATTGCATCTATTGTCCTTCTAAGCACATAAGCCGTTTACACACTTTCCACACGTGGGCTTTGACTGACACCACGGCAATTGTAAAACCTTCATAAAGCACATTACTAATTCTTCCTTTTATCCGACAATTCACTTATAACCTTTCAAAATACAGCCTTCAATCCTAACAAGCAAGCCAAAAAAGTATCCACTATTCAAAAGCATCAAAGTAAATTACTTCCTCTGTGAGTTGATGTTAATGACAATACCATGTACTTAAGCAATGGTAACACTCTAGCATTCCTTGAAATATTGTGATAGACAAGATGTTTAGAATTTGGTTAATGACTTATCCTTGCCCTAAAGATGCCATTCATTTTGTATCACATAACATATACAGTCACTCAAACTTGTTTACTGCCCTAAAGAGGTATTCGTGCCACAATTTTCCCTGAATATCCTTACCAATCTTTACACTATACCAACACTTGTCAAAACACTTCTTAAGGCATTCCAACATTTATTTGCATAAAGCATCTTATTACATATCAAAATGTTTCACTCTCAAGACATGGTAACTTATCTCGGTTCAGTTACCATTTAAAAAGAGAAAAGATCTGCTTCTGTTTGCACATCTTTCATGAATGCTAATGACATATTTGTTCTCCTTGACTTAACCCAATTCCTACTTTTGAAAGTTTTAAGGAGAGAACAATTTTCTCAAAGGCAGACTTGCAAAAAGTCTGAGTTGCAAAGCTTCCATTTGACAGATAATTTGTTATGCATACATGGATAAGTCATTACATCTTGAGGGAAAACTCTTTCAAACTAGCAGACAGAACTTAGGTCTGGAGGCAGTGTACTTACCTCGTCTATGCAACACATCTGAAAAATTTCTCCTTAGCTGGTTGCCGCTACTCTCCATATTCAAGATAAATTCGATAATATCTTTAAGGTCATTCTGTGATGCTAGATCTAATTTTGTGATTGGCTCTACAAACAGCTTTACTTTGTCTTCTTCGCCTTGAACAGATACGCAAAGCATAAGGGCCGTCACTTTGGCAAGCTCTCCTTCATCTGCTGTGTTGACAATTTTTGAGCAATCGATATGAAACTTGAGCTGGGTGTTGTAAAACTCTGCAAAAGATTTCCAATGAAAGTCACTGAGATGTAATTGTATCATTTTTAATAGAACCATCTTTTCTTTTGAAACAGCACATGAAGCCCTGCTTAGAACTAGGTGCACACTCCGACTAGAAAAGGTTAATTAAATCAATTCTTGACACAGTAGACAACTATGCATGCATTTAGATGTAAATATTGATCTCTGAAGCTGACCTTTTGATACAGTAATAAGACTTAAAAATTATGACATGGTTTCTTGAGGTATTTATAGGAAAAGCTGAGGAGAGTTGGCTAAATTTCAGCATTTGTGAAACCAATACAGTGCAACATCTTCAAGTGTACTTGGCACTTTCCTGTAAAATTAAAGAGGACTACAAGAATCATTGATTGTGTATCACTGAACTTTCTGATCAGCGTGAATGAAGAAGAATAGTCTTACAGTATTTAAGTTAACCCAAAGTAGGTCAAAGCTATCTGAAGAAAGCATCACACCAGGGCAAGAGTTACGTACTGGCTACGATGAAGTGATTTTGAATGCTGAACTGAAACAACTAATTGCAGTATGCAGGCTTTCAAGTGGGAACATGTGAAAAAGTAGGATAAAAGTAGATTAAAATTCTAAACAGGAGAAAAGTAGGTTTGAAGGGTAAAAGTAGGACAAAAGGAGGACTTTTACTGTTTTCAGGAGAACATTTTCCTCAAATCTTGTCTATGCTGACAGCATTGCATGACTCTTGTAGGCAAGTTTCTTAAGCCTTTGCAATGTGGACAATTATTGGCAGAGGTGCCAAGCTGAAGTAAACCATTTCTTGATTCCAACTACTGTAGCAGCCAAACACATCCACCTTCCGCCCCACCATGCTGGGGCTGAGGTGAGAAATTTTGCAATTTTGTGCCACCTAGATGCCAAAAAGCAACTCTAAAACACAAATTTCCAATACACTTTACACTTCACTCCCTATGGGAAATGAAGATTTGAGGGAATATCTTAGTACTCAAGTGTATAATATGAAATCCCAAGACTTTTTTGATGAACAAGTGACTGGTAGGTACCAGGTTTGTGCTAAATTACTATTTCCAATCTTGATTCTGTAAGATCTTGTGAGATTCTGTGAGACCTACTGTATATGACAAACACCACAGCTTGATGGGTCAGACCAACTGTTGACAGTTCATAATAGCTACCAAACTTGGTTATTTCTTTTGAAAGAAACATTTACTTGAAAAAAAGATAATGCCATGATTATGATTTCTAGTTTTCTTAGAGAAAAACTGTGATGCAATTGTATTTTAAGATGTTAAGTAGATCACCTAAACTCATGTATGTCTTGTATAATTGATATAAGAGTGAAAGTTAGAAATAGCAGTGAAAGTAATATGAACTGCTTGATTCAGTGAGTATGATATGCACTTCTTTAAATGTTTTACTGCCTCTATACTGGCCTTGGAAATATTGTTGGAATGACTTTAATTTGTTGCAAATTATGTACCATATATCCAAAAAGTACCAAATAGTATAGGCCTATGTTAATACCTGAGTTCATTAAATTTTATGATTAAATTGTTCTGTAAACAGTTTTGAATGGTACAACTCCAAAAATTTGGAGGCCTCAAAACTCCTTAACACTCAAAAGATAAGCATCAAAGGGAATTGAGGACGGGTCAGCGGGTCAGAAGACCAACTTTCGGTCACAATGGGGGCACAGTGCTAAAAAAAAACCTCTGAATACCTCGCTCCGCTTGGGTTAGAGTTAGATATAGAGTTAGATGAGGTTTTACAGCTCAGTTTCTAACCAATTGGTTTAAGTCGGGCCGGCCACGGCCTTTTTTCCAGTTGTGGCTCACTGGCTTGTTTTCCCTACTCCATTAATGCATATTAGATGTAGCAAGGTTTATTGTATATGTCTGCTATGTGAATGACATTCAATCTAAACTCAAATGTAACAGGTCTTTCCAAAAGAGGGTTACATATGTGTGCTAATACAAATTAGTATAATTGTGTAACATATATGAAACTTTAAATATAAATGCAAGAATTAGGTTTAATACTCTTGTTACTATCAAGGACCCTGCTTCCCATCAAACCATGCACTACACAAATGCATTATCATCTGTGCATGCAGTTTGCATGAGAATCTATTGCTGTAATACTTGCACATGCAGGATTGGGGAAAATGTTTACTTCCCAGGAACCAAGCTAAATTTCCTCACTTTTTGCACAACTTAGAATATACAAAAGGAAAATGTCACAGAAACTGCAAAAATTCCCCCCAAAACAACAATTCCCAAGAAGGATCTTCACACTTTTGCATTTTTACCACACATGCTTAATTCACATTTCTACTGAAATCAATAGCTGTTTATTGTAAGAGGTTCATTTACAAACCTTTACAGAGTGTGTATGTTAATTGCTCCATCAAATCAGTTTCTTGGGCAATATTTAAAAAAGTTTTGAATTAACAGCTAACCTTTGCACAGTACAGTAGTTACAAAAATATGCATCCTTCCAGTACCTCTCTCTCTCTCTCCAAGAGTTATGTGTGAATTGCACACAAAATATTCTGTGTCTGTCTAGTAATTATGTATGAATTGAACATATTTTTTATATTTTAAAGCACCAATGTTAAAATACTACACAGGAAGTTCAAGCAGTTATTTGTTGCAATACAAATGTTACTTAAAGAATATGACCATCCTAGTAAGATTCATCTTGCCTCTTAAGTTATCTTTTAAGTATAAACTATTATGAGAAATGTCCATCCTATGATACTGTATTCTGTGGATATTATGTGCAATCTTTGAGCAAAGTTTTCACAAAATAACTAGAAATTAAAGTATCTTTTCCAATTCACTTTAACTTCATTTATATGCTAAACCAAACATAAAATGCATCTTGCAATATATACATATTACAATATTTTAATATTTGTCCATGTTGTGGGAGCATTTGGACATCTACCTGAGAAATCTGCCTAAAGGGTAGGTGAATTTTTTGGTGACTCATCAAAAATCTGCAGGAAAGGATGTGTGTGGGAAAAATATGATGCAATTTTAATTATATACATGTTTTGAGAGATGGCAAGTCTAAAAGTAGGATAAAGTAGTATTTTCAAAGAAAAGCTAGGATTAGTAGGAGGAACGTCCAAAAAGTAGGATAAAGTACGAAAGTAGGAGTCACTTGAAAGCCTAAATATGTGACTTACTTTTTATCCAAGGTTCTACACAGGTAGCACACCACTAATTCCAGCAGATTCCCTGCAGTAAGTATTACCCTATGAATTTAACACCCTAAAAACTTTTGAGGTGAACAGTTTGGACCATGTTGCTGTGTTGATGTGCTCAATTTGTGATGTGTATGAGGTAGCGAATGAATTGCAGTACTGATTTAGCAAAAATGATGAAAAACTGCAGGTATTTTAGGCACTGTTTTGCATTATATCCTTCCACTTTTCAAATCCATTTTGAATGACGTGGAAAGGCACAAACCACCACCCTATTACACAAGCTCTCTTAGTTCAAAATCAAAGGCCTACTTGAGACCTTTCACATGAGGGGTAGCTTGTACCTATTGAAAACTTCATCAAGGGTCCAGCTGCCACAAAACCGACCAAATTTAGTACTGCACATCAAAAGAGTAATAATTGGTGGTGTGCTACCTACACGAATTATTAGTATGGTAGCCAGTGGGCCCCTTGCTCATATATATCAGGGTTGTTAGAAAACTTAACATAAGAATATGAAAAACATTGGAAAAACTAAAAATTTATTTATCTTTGATAATTCTTTGATTAGAATGAGACATGGCACACTCATTATTTATATAACATTGTAACAAGCTTATTTTAGTGATATGGTCATTGACTATACACGGAATCATGAAGTAACATAACGTTGATATTTCAATAAATGTTTGGTCTTAAATACTTCAAAACCTAATGTAGCTCCTTTTCATTATACAAGATCTAGTCTGGGATATTTTTAAGAGGCATCAGCTGCATCATAAATGATCTGGTCACTGTAAGGGCTCCTGTTATGTTAGTCCTTGTTTTAACACTTTTGTACAAAATATCTGCAAAAACCAATTTCCATATCATTGGATATCTGCAGGGTCCTTGCACATTCCCTAATAAAATATGCATTTTTAATCACATTCCAAAAACTAGCATGAAAAAATTATAGACTGTCTCCACAAATATATGTAATATACAGGAAAGCCTTCCATTAAGCAGGTGGCAGGCGATTTTTTACCTCATGGTCCCCGAGACTTAGTGCCTGAGTTGCTTAAAAAATACATGAGCAGGCAAATTTTAGTTTTTGCACCGATATTATTTCTATGATTTGAGCATAAAACTTTGAAATAAGCTCAAAAGCTCTTTTCATGTATTTGTATGCAGTACATGTGTACATTTTAATTCAGGGTACTTTCAGAGTCTCCATGCTTTGTCATCATGCCAAAAATCACAATTATCACATGCATAATTTGCACTTAAATTGATTTGAAAAAAAGGGTTACTGTCATCGAATGTTTAATGTAAGGCTTGTGAATGAGGGAAAAAATGTCCAGGTTTTTGGCAAGCAAGTCAAATTCCTAGTAATAACTTTTACATGTTGTCATGTACAAAACTAGCCAAATTGTTCTCAAATTGCCCAAAATGCTCACCAAATTCCAAAATTTCCCTGAAAGGAGCTTCCCAAATTCCTGGATTTTTCCACCCATGGAGGTTCATGTCTCATGAAAAGTCATGGGGTCAATGTTGCTCAGTCGATGTGGAAAAAATTGTAGCCAGTAGAAAAATTTTTGATGCCATTATTGTAGCTAATTCTTCTTCTCTCTTCATATTATAGCTTTAAATTCCTTTCTTTTTTGTACCTTTCTTTTTTTCACATTTCACTGACGTGTTGATCTTTGATAAATTTCACACCATTTGTGCAGAAAATCTCATGCAAGCCTTCCAAAACCTGAGGTGAATAGAGACCTGAAGGGAATGAATTGGCTGAAAAGCCAGAAGTGAACAGTAGGTGTCTATTCACTTCAGTTTAAGACTGGCTTGCATAAAAGATATACCCATTTCCAGGTCTAGAAATTGCATCTGGAAAGTTTCATGAATGACCACTGGAGCCTCTTGTCTGGGATGAGGGGGGTAAATTAGGTTTTAAAACTTTCAGGTTTTGTATAATTCTTTTATTTTGTCACAAAACCATGAATATTGTTAAGCTATAATATTTATTTATAAAGAAAACTTTTGCGCACTTTTGCAGTTGCAAGCTCACCACTTGCTTTGCATGATGTGTTACTGAATAAATTATTCCCCATTTGGTATGCACAAAAGGTTCTTACAATGCTTTACTATCATATTTCTTCACCTAATGTACTTTAACATGGATGCAAATTAAACACAATCTAGTGCATTTATCACAGCTTTTCTGCTAGGGAATTGCTCCCCCTTGCCTCTTCACTCTCCAGATGTTAAATTAGAGTATCATATGATACTACTTTTCAAGGGAGTGCATGGCTCTGCGGAAAACTTGCACTTTCAGAGAACTCTTAATGCAACTTGAAAAGAGGTGGTTTGCTTGTAAGTATTAATATTTTTTGCATTTTTAACAAAATACATGTGAAATATAACCTGCAAATATTCTTAGGCTAACTGCAAAATATTCTTTTAAAGAATTTTAAAATATTCCTCAGCTGTAAATACTGTATCAGGTGATATACACATGAAAAGCACTCAACTTTCTTACAGTATTACTACTGTATCTAAGGTCAGTATAGTGCAAATAAATCTCAGTTCACCAAAGAAAAAAAAGGGAAAAAAAAAGAAAAGAGATAAAAAAAAGACTCAGTAACCTGAGAGTTTTAACAACTGTTGGACATATGATACCTTACAAATGCCAACATATATGTTACACATATTAAGGTTCCAACAAAAATACTGATATCGTGATGCTGCACATGCTGAAACTATTAAATTCTGGAGTCGTAAAAAGAAATCTTGAAGTACTTCAACACAGCATAGAACAAACCTCAATCCATGACTTGAACCTGCTTGCTCTCACAAAAGGTTGTGGAGGAAACTGGAAAGGTTAGGTAGAAGAGACTGGTTCCATATTGATGGGGATATCAATTATTGAACTACGTAAACATTATTGTCCACTAAATCATACCCTACAATAATTACCTCGCCTAACCTCAAAAAGCTACAGTAATGTCTTTCACAAAGTTTTTCAGGAAGACATGTAATGATTTTTGTATTGTATACCAGGAATAAGCATTGGCCCCAACCTTGTTTAGAAATATTAGGTAATTTATAGAATTTTCCTGTGTTTTATAATTTATGTATGTTTCAGAGCATAAAACTAAATATGAAAGGTATCTCAAGGAGTTATTCTGCTTAAATTAAACAATTCAAAACAAAATGTAAACACATAATTAAAGGAGTCATGTACGAATTTAGGATACTGCTACCAGAGTACAGTAATTTGTATCAAGGTGACTAAATTTTCCCTTTAAGCATTAAAAAAACAAAAATGTAATACAGTACAGTGTGCTTAATTGTCTTGAAACAGCTTTTCTTTAAAAGGGGTACAGTAGATGATTTGGACCAGTAATGTACTGCTTTTACATACCTTCTAGAAAATCTAGGATAAACCTATATCTTTGAATGGGATGATCAGAATCTGGAGGAAGTTTTGAGCCATTCCTGGAAGGAAAATGAAGGTAAATACAGTTAACCAATATCTTAAAGTAGTTAAAGTGCATTTTATTTTATTTCGTCGAGCATTTTACTTATTATTATGTACCCTTCCATGTACGTGTACAAGGATGAATGTAATGAGAATACAAAATGTGGTCCCAGTCCTCTAGAACGGTAGTGTCACTCAACATTTTTGACCCAGTGGACCACTTTCTACTCCAGAAAAACATTTCTCAGACCAGTTTGTTAGGTTTCCACCATGGAACTAATACCCTTCCGAAGGGTATTAGCTCCAAAGCCTAGGCATTTTGACTGACCACCATCACTTTTTGGTTGACCATTTAATGGTATGCAGACTGAGGGATAAGTAATGCTGCCCTAGAAAATCCAAAATTGCTCATAATATACCAAATTACCCCTTTTGAAGTCAGTCAAGTCACCCCCCCCCCCCCTCCTCCAGCAAAGTCATTCCTGAAATGATGTTCAGCACGTAAAATAAAACAATCCTATTTTTAGCACAAATCATGAATTGCTACATATCCAAAAGACCTAGTTTCAATGAAAGAAGAAAAGGGTGGAGAACCATTAACAAGGTATGTTTGTGCACATGTATGCCAAATGCTGCCCTCCTTTTGCTTTAAAGCTGGCACAGCAAACTTACATGACTTTGATTCTCTCAATACAGGGACCACTATTATTAATCCTTCGGATAAAAACCAGCAATCAGAAAATCCATGTGAAAGAGCATGGCTATGGCACTTACTGGCCTACTAGCTATTTAAAATGCAAATCCACCATGTGATAACTGTTTTCACACTTGCAGTTCATCAGTGTTGTAAACACCACCTTGCATTTATTTGTTTCAGTAAACTGTAGCAACACTGACAGATGTTTGTTACAAAATGAAACATAATCATGTTTGAAAGTGCAAATTTTGCCTAAGGAACACTCCAAGGAGTGTTATCATAAGCTGTAAATTAAATTTAATGTCATTTGCACTCAGAGGCAATTAAACGTTTACTTTTGCAGTGTTAGTGTACAGTGACAGTGAATGTTCAATTACTAACCACTTTAGACAGATTAAATTCATCATTTTGAGTCATATTTCACGATCTCTCTGCATTGCACCTCTTGTGTAACAAAAGTACTGCAAACTTAGTGTCATATGATCATGATATTAACTTTGTCTGACTGTAAAATGTTTGAAATCAGTAATAAACATAACACAATCAACTTCTTATCACATCCATCTCCTATATTAAGCCCTGCAGCATGTAAGTTTATCTGAAGTTATGCTGTGTTTAGAGCATTCACTTCTAGATATTTATTAGAAGCTATTACTATATATGATACAGGTGTTGCAGCAAGAAGTTGCAAAAGTTGTAAACAAGATGTCAGAATGCATTCAGAAACTTAGTCTCTCTAAAAATACTGCAGTACTTCAGAGACCATCTCCCCACTTTTGAGTGGAAAAGGTAGGGAAGATGGGAGACTTCACCTAAGAAAATTTGGGTGTTTGGAGGGAAATTTGGGCAACTCCCCTTGACTTCCTTTTCTAATGTGTACTCTAACGCACACCTTGCTTTCAACTTACAAGATTTTCATCATTTCAATGAAGTGGCTGCCATCGTAAAGCTGCTTCAAGGACTCAATGCATGGCCCAATGCTAATGGCATTTACCTGTTGTAAAAAAAAAAAAAAAAAAGCAAAATGATTATTCCATCTTGGTTACTCCACATATGCATGAACTTTCATAACTTTGTGTGGTACAGCAGTGGATTCATTTCAGGATCCCACATACCACACTAATGGTTTTTTGTGTAAAAAAGCACAAGGTATAGAATATTTTGGATTTGGCCATACATTTTGGAAAAGTATGGCAAAAAAGTATGAACTTACTCTGGCAGCCCTGATTTCAGTATTATCAAAGGGTGGTGAGTGAAATTCTAAGTCACATGTAAAAAGCTATATATACCACCTTCATCTGTTCCTTTGTGGTGGAGATATCCTCCTTCCAATAATTTTAAGGGAAGCTGTCAATATTCCATATAAAATGACTGACTTGTAGCAGGTCTGTTTTGACTTTCCAGACTCACTTTGTATTGTATCTGATATCTCCATTTTTTCTTGCATTTTGTTTCAACTTTTCAGTCAACACAAAAAAAAAGATAGAATATTTTTGTTGGTATCAATATTACAGTATTCAGTCCACTTTATCCATGTGGCTATTATTTCCTGCAAGGTGGTTAGACTTTAACAAAAAAGTTATAAATTACAAAAAAATAGGACAGAAAGCAAATATCATAACATCTGGTTCTGAAAGTGAGCATGTGACATCATAATAAACTTACCATAAATGGGAAATGACAGCCTCTTTGTAAATGATAAGAATGGTAATATTTCAACAACCACATGAAACATGAAGATACCTCTGATTCCATTCTGAAGGTGAAAGGAATCTATGCAGTCACGCTGGCGAGTGTATGTAAGTGTGGGTGTGCATGTGTGTGTGTGCAAGTGTGTGTAGTGTATGTATTTGTGTTTGTTTGCAAACACAGTATCTCATAACAACAATGATGGATACTTGCCATAGTTGGCGACAGATTCATCATACTAAGAGGAAAAACCCTCTTTGTGGTGAAGGTCAGAGGTCATGTTAGGTCACCATAGGTCAAAAACCTAAACCTTGGAAACATAATGTTTTTAGACAAAATGCATGCATACTTTTCATACTTAGGATGTGGATACATAATGGTCAGCAAACGACCTTTATTGTTTTTGGTTGAGGGGAAAAATTATCTGAGGTCGCTGGAGGCGAAACAATGAAAACTGACAAAATTGTTTGAAAACATATTAAGGCAAGATAGGAATGATGGATACTTATCACACTTCCCATATACATTTGTCATATTGAGAGAAAGAACCCTTTTGTTTGTAGGGTAGGGAAGGTCAAAGGTCATTTGAGGTGAATACCATATTTCAAGATTGATGGACACTTCAAATTGACAATAAATTTGTCATACAGTATGTGAAAGAACCATACTGTCTTTGGCGGAGATCAAAAATCATCTGAGGTCACCAGAGGTGAAACTATGAAAACTTGTACACATAAACCACTTGAAAACACATTATTTCAAGGTACAGTAGCAACGATTGATACTTTGCAAACTGGGTGTATAGATTTGCAATATTAAAGGGAAGGTTCCTATTGTTTTTTATGGAAGAGGTCATGCGAGGTCACCATAGGTCAAATTGTGAATACGTGATAAAATATGATACCTCAAGAAGGATAACTTTGAGGAATAAACGACAGTGTAACAAAGAATTTCCTTTCAGCAAGAATCACTAAGCCTTTGGGCTTACTGAATTATATACCTATTGTTTAGAATTTTCTATGGTATGGAGTGATCTTTACCTCCCAGTGAGACCTGAATCATTTCTTCCCCTTTAATTGATATAAATTAAAGCCAACATTTTTCCACTTTATGGAGAATGAACAGAATTAAAGGAATCGGTAAGAGAACACGGAAATGATTTTGACTGGCAATGTAAAAAAAAAAAAAAAACATTAGAAATGTGAGCAGAAGTTGTAAACTTTCCATTTTAGAACATCCAAATCAGAGAACAATGGATACTTTCTTTTACTGTTTATCAAGGTCTACTCTTGACTCTACTACTACTCTATTACAGCTTAGCAGCCTGAAAAACATATATACATAGCAAGACTACCAACCCTGTCCACAGCAAACTGTACATAATTCATAGTAAAAGTTCTTTTTTTATTGAAAACTGGACAAAACATGGAAAACGGCAGGATAACTGAAAGATCACAGAAAATGAAAAATTAACAAAATGGAATCCCAAATTTAGAAAACGGAAATATTTTGGCTTTAATATAAATATTATATCACAAATAATGATATTTGACTTAAAGGCAAATTCCTCAAAAGAAGAGATAAAGAAGAAATAAAGAATGTGCTTATAGTTACAACAAATTCTTATTCTTGGAATCCTTCAATATAAAGTTTTAACACATTTGCTGGATTTTCAAGGAATTTCATAATGATTCCAGACTTTTAATGTTCAATACAAGTTCCAAAATGTCCATGATAGTAAAACCTAGCAAACTGTCTAGGAAACTGTGGTTGGAAAAAAGCAATAATTCAATCTTTACAAACCACAGTGTGACATTAATTTTTTTTATTTCATATTGTCTCATTTTAAGAGCACTTATACTTACAAAATTTGTCAAGGCACGTAATTTCCCAGAATCCATCTCTCAAGACTGAAAACTCTAAAAGAAGTAAAGACAAAATTACACAATGATAATGGTTAAATTTCAATGCACTGTGACAAAGATCTTTTAAAGGGTCTTTTGGGATATCTTCAATTTTCCCTTTTAATGAATAATGAATTACAAAATTAAAAAAATTAAGGAAATGTGTGCTGTGCATAATTGAAATTTTATCCAAACCAAGTTGAGAACAGTGCTGCAGACTTAGCACTGTACAGTACCTAAAGCATACAGCAGAGCTTTGGCCAGGATTTCAAATTAGCAAGTCCACATTTAGTGACCTGATAGTCTGAAGGTTACTGAAAATTTTCAAGTATAGCTCTTCTTAGGTGTAAAGTGATACAAAACTTGACTATGTGCATGTGAAACGGCCATTCCAATGACTCTGAAATGAGGCTCATTGTAATGGAAATGCTGCTTTTTTGTGATTCGGTAAAAATTTAACAAGGGATGATGGTGGCCATCCATATAATGACTGGACAGTTTTCTGGCTTTCAAGGTGTGTGAATATGTAATCAAAAGAGCTGTTGTTTTTCTCAACAGTGATAGATTAACATCCCTTGAAGAAAAATCCATTGGAATTATTTGAATATATATTTTACTGCATTCAAGATATAGCTCTTCAAAGTTTTCAGACCATTTCTGAAATTTCTCATTAGCTATGCAAAAATTATGATGAGGAATGTTACAGTGTCTGTATTTCTTTTGTCAATCCTATATAATTTATCTGTTCAGGGCTCGAAATAGCGGGGGCCCGTGGGTCCGATGCTCCTAGAAATTCGCTCGGGCCCGTAGCTTCTACAGGGAAAGCAGCCCGGTTGGCTCCTAAATATTTCAGGTATAACTGTACAGTCTGCACATGAACCTCTCCACCCACAAGAAAATGATCTTACATCTCGCACGGCCTGTGTTCAGTATTTCGAACTAAAAACTATTTCGTCACTACAAAACCTGCAAAACACACATTACAGTATTTCTGAAATCAGTTCACATCACTCATTAGTAGTCGGCTTTGTCACAACACGGAAGATCACTCATGCAGACGCACACCGATGTCATTCATGAGTAATACTGTAGGCCTAGATCAATGACAGCACATATGCACGATGTTGGGTTTTCCAATCAGATTTAATACAATAAACAATAATGATGAATGAGTGACTGAGGATTAGCAAAACCTGCCGTACTACAGGTGGGCTGCTCTAGCTAGCTGGCAAATACTTAGCCTTCATGACTGACTGGTTGGCGGGAATTGGACAGTGCCCTTCATTTTACCGGGGAATAAATTCCAGAGTTATGAGAAAATTTTGAAAATGTACATTACATGCAACATGTATAGTTGTTAAGTACTGGTCTAAGAGGGTGTGGACAAATTTCAGGCTAGTTTCAGCATACTGTATACTGTACAGTACTTACAGCCTAGCTTAAATATACCTATACTACACATTTCCAAGCACATAAAAAGCACCGGTACACTTTAACAGACCTTTTTTCTTTGTTAGTTTTGGGCCCCTTGATTTCTCATTTGGCCCCTAGATTCCATGGACTAGGGGCCCGGCTGGCCCCCAAAGGTTGAAGGCTTATTTCGACCCCTGTTGTTTATTACTTACAAGTTAGTTTCTAGTTTGGTCTGTAATGTAGACATTTTCCAAGTACCTGTAGTCAATGTTCAGTTTCTTCCAAAATAAACCCCCTAAGGGAATGTAACAAAAAGTTCTGTAATACAAGTAGTACTTACTATAATTTCACACCAAGCAAAGTTTACCCAAGATTACACATGCTACATCTGTAGACAATTCTGGGTTCCTTAGCAACATGGAATGGATGTTTCCTGAAGAAATATAAAATTTGGTAGCATATGGAACTGAGTTTGTTTGTTTGCAATCTTTGACGCAATTACACCATTGCCATTAATGGCTACAGTACAGTATATTGCTAGTATAATATGTTTAAGCACGAATACTGTACTTTTGGAAAAGTGGCTTCTACTGGAACACTTTCATTTTAAAATAAATACAACTCAATTTAACTGTTCATTAAAATACATAAAACATCTAAGAACCTACAAAGTCTCAGTGAAAGTGAGTGGGGGGCTAGAATACACTTAAATGTGTACTCTCATTTCCTCATCAGTTAGGGCGACACAGTGAAGAAATATTTATGTAGTAGATTGACGTCCATTAACTCCATTTGAACATTTTATTGTGACCCCCAACATTCACAATTTAAATTACAATACTTAAATGACATTCAGACTTGATTTATCAGCTTTCTACGAAAAGAATCTGTCATTTGCCATGACATGATGACAAAAACTTAAATTAGTAAGCTGCATGTGTTGTAAGGATGCTGAAATAAAGGCTTGGACCCTGCACAGTAGCAGGAATGACAAACCAAGAGTTGAAGTATGAACCAGAAAACCCAAAGGCTTAGTGATTCCTTGCCGAATGGGGATGCTTTGTTGCACTGAGGTTTATCCCTCAAATTTACAAGTATTACAAGTATCTAACACTCCTGTCTTGAAATATCGTGTTTTTCAATGCATTTGGTATTTAACTTCTGATGACTTCAAATGACCTCTGACCCCCAATGGATCTTGGATCTTGAAAATTCTTGGGAATTTTGCTTTTTAACCTCTGGTGACCCCAGATGACAATCTTGGGAATTCTTGGGAAATTTTGCTTTTTGACCTTTAGTGACCCCAAATGACACTTGGGAATTCTTGCTTTATTACGTCTGGTGACCCCATGACAATCTTAGAACTGTTGGAAAATTTTGCCTTTTGACTTCTGGTGACTCCATATGACAATCTTGGGAATTGTTGGGAAATTTTGCTCTTTAACCTCTGGTGACCCCATATGATGATCTTGGGAATTCTTGGGAAATTTTGTTTTTTGACTTCCAGTGACCTCAGATGACCTTTGACCTCTACCAGAAACAATTGGGTTCTTTCAACATGACAAATCAATATACCATGTATGAAAAGTGTCCTTCATTCCTACCTTGAGATATCGTAATTACAAGGTTTTCAGTCTTTGACCTCCAGACACCTCAAATGACCTTTGACCTTCACCAAAAACAATAGGGCTCTTCCTCTCCACATGACAAATCTACATACTAAATATGAAGTGTCTATCATTGCTATCTTGAGATATCATGATTACAAGCGATTTACAAGCTTTTCGCAGTTTTACCTCCAGTGACCTAAGATGACCTTTGACCTCTACTGCAAACAATAGGGTTCTTCTCAACATGACAAATCTATATACCAAATATGAAAAGTGTCGGTCATTGCCATCTTGAGATATCGAGTTTACAAGCCGTTTATGAGGCTTTTGCAGTTTAACCTCCGGTGACCTCAGATGACCATTGACCTCTACCAAAAACAGTAGCGTTCTTCCTCTTGGCATGAGAAATCTGTATATCAAATATGAAAAGTGTCCTTACTCCTACCTTGAAAAATCGTGATTACAAGGTTTTCAGTCTTTTACTTCCGGTGACCTCAAATGACCTTTGACCTTTACCAAAAACAATAGGGTTCTTCCTCTCAACATGACAAATCTATATACCAATTATGAAAAGTGTCGGTCATTGCTATCTTGAGATATTGTGTTTACAAGCCGTTTGTAAGGTTTTCGCAGCTTAACCTCCAGTGACCTCAGATGACCTTTGACCTCTACCAAAATCAATAGGGTTCTTTCTCTTGACATGACAAATCTGTATACCAAATATGAAAAGTGTCGGTCATTGCTATCTTGAGATATCGTGTTTACAAGGTTTTCGGTTTTTGACCTCTGGTGACCTCAAATGACCTTTGACCTCCACCAAAAACAATAGGGTTCTTCCGCTCAACATGACAAATCTATATACTAAATATGAAAAGTGTCGGTCATTGCTATCTTGAGTTATCGTGTTTACAAGGTTTTTGGTTTTTGACCTCTGGTGACCTCAAATGACCTTTGACCTCCACTAAAAACAATAGGGTTCTTCCTCTCAACATGACAAATCTATATACCAAATATGAAAAGTGTCAGTCATTGCTAACTAGAGATATCGTGTTTACAAGCTAAGTGTCACACCATCACATAGATTCCTTGCCTGCCTTCGGCAAGGAATCAAAAAGTGTCATCTGTCATTCCTGTCAACTAAACTAAGATGTTACAAACACATTTAAGGCTGGTTTACACTTCATTATAGTGCTATAAAAACAATGAAAGTTGTACTATACACTGTTCAACTCTTGAACTACATCCGTGATTGACCTGGAAGAGCAAGGAATGGCCATACTGTATAAGAATGGTTTGCAGCTTTAAAGCGAATGAAAATGTGGATGTATGAACTAGCCTTCAGGGTACAGTAGGCATAATCAGCGTTTGCATTTCTAAAAATAAATGGACGTAAATTTGGTACTGTACACTAGTAGATTTTGACATGTTTATGCCAGTCCACTATTTTTCTGTCATAAATTTCAAAATTCAAAGCATAAATTTGTATGGTACCGGATTAAAAATTGTTAATCAGTGCACATAAATTCTAGCACCTATTGGTTTTCTTTTATGGCAGAAGTAATTTGGACATACATCTCTGCCAGTAGGGCATAAAAAATGGCCATTTCAACTTTTCAAAGTAAAATGCAAACACTGGGTGTAATACAGTACCAGTACCCTGAGGATAATTCACAGCCTAGACCTAAGAAGTACAGTACTATGCTATAGAATGGAAAGCAGGCTCAAACAGAGAAGTGAAGACTACAAAGGAAGGACTACTGCCCATGCTGAATAACTATTCAGTACCATCTTACTTTGCCATTAAACAGAGGTCAGTTTAGGGGCAGCATCTACAGTAAGTTAGATTAAAACTGGCAAAGACGTCCTTCAGATGTTGTTAAAATGTACTTAAAGTCTAAAAATTCAAAAAGATACCTGTATGTTACAAAGCCTGAAAAATGCATCCATATGGCCCAACTCCCATCTTCACAGGACATTACTGAGCTGAGATATAAAATGTTGAAGCTTATTCAGTCGCTATAAAATGGTAGATTGTGCACTAACTTGTGATGACATTTTTGTACTACTCAAATTACCATATTTGTTTTTCTTTGTTTTTTCAAAAGCCACTGCACCTTGTGCCAAAATGTGACCACTGTCTTACTGTTATAGGGTGACTTTGGTATGTAAGCCCTCTCTGTACAACATGCTATGCTAGGGAACAGTAAATGTTTCAAGGTCTTATAAACATCTTAATTTCAAAAGAAGACAAAGGCAGGTAATGATGTGAGTTGTACAAGAAGGACATCACAAATTATTGTGCAATCGACTATTTCAAATTAAGTGAATAAATTTCAACATTTTATAGATCTCAGCAACAGAGTAAGCTATGAAAATAGGAGTTGGGGGAATTGAATTCATTTTCCAACCTCTAGAATGAATGTATATATGTACAAATAAGATACTGCAACAGAAATTGTGAGATGACACCCAAAAATTAAAATGACTCAAATATTTGAACTAACAAGTTTTTTTGTAACTCTACTAACTTGTAAACATGAAATCAAAAAGCAGAAGATAACTGAACTTCAGACAGTTGAGAAAATTAGAATTGAAATTTATGGTCCAGGTTTGCTCTAGGAGTGAATGATGTTTGTAACACGGTGTCTTTCATGAAACTCTCACCCTGGGGTTTCCTGTCTGAATCTAACCATGTTTCTTGGATTTAATGTTGAGGTCATACTAACTTTTAATATCCCCATCAACCTTCAGAAAAACCTGCAAGATTCAGTTTTAGTACATCAAGATCATTGTGACAAGTTGACACCGTTACGAACATCATCCACATAACCTGAACATTTTTTCTGCAGCTCTGAAAGGAGTAGCAATGGAATTTAACCAGCTCAGTTTGAGCACACTACTCTCACCTTACTGAGGGCAGCAATGGGTGCCACCAAATAATGGACCTTAGAATCTTTTTCCAACAGTATTCCAGTATTGATGATGTTTGTAACAAGACACCATGCATGGTTTGCCATCCCTTAATGATCTCAAGTTGCCAGTTTAGGGGGATTTTGATGTGGCCTGACATCTGCTATATATTTAGCAATGATATTGAGGTCATACTTAAGTCAAACATCCCCATCAAGTCCATCAACCTTGGGAAATCACCTGCAGTATTCATTTATAGTACATCATGATCACTGTGACAAGTTGACACCAGGGCTCGAAATAACAGGGGCCCGTGGCCCCGATGCTCCTAAAAATTTGCTCAGGCCCGGAGCCTCTACAGGGAAAGGGGCCCGGTTGGCTCCTAAATATTTCAAGGCTAATTGTACAGTCTGTACATGAACTTCTCCATTCACATTCACGATCTTATACCTCACACGGCCTATGTATTTCGTATACTGACAGTCAATAAAAACCTACGAAACACGCATTACCTGTATTTCTGAAATCACTTCACATTGCTCATAAATAGTCTGCTTTGTCACAACAAGGAACACCACTCATGCAGGCATACACCAATGTCAGTCATGAGTAATGTAGGTGGAGCCTCACAAGATTAATAACTGACGACAATCTCCTTTTTCAACCTCCGTACCTACAGCGTGGCATTTGCACCGTTTAATTTAAACTGTACGGTAATGCAGAGACCTGCGCTGGAAACAGTACGAGTACGCCACTTGCATGAAGTTTTTCACCTGCAGCACACTGTTTAGTGCATTCCATGAAATTTCGAAGTCTTTCGATTTTTGGAAGAATGTGAACTATTTACGGGATGTTAACAATTACAAAACTCAGTGAACGTAGTGAACTATTGTTATGGCAAAAGCCATGCACACCACACATAGGTATACCATCGAAAACCTATCACACTCATGCAGGCATACACCAATGTCAGTCATGAGTAATGTAGGTGGAGCCTCACAAGATTAATAACTGACGACAATCTCCTTTTTCAACCTCCGTACCTACAGCGTGGCAGTTGCACCGTTTAATTTAAACTGTACGGTAATGCAGAGACCTGCGCTGGAAACAGTACGAGTACACCACTTGCATGAAGTTTTTCACCTGCAGCACACCGTTTACTGCATTCCATGAAATTTCGAAGTCTTTCGATTTTTGGAAGAATGTGAACTATTTACGGGACGTTAACAATTACAAAACTCGGTGAACGTAGTAAACTATTGTTACAGCAAAAGCCATGCACACCAGACATAGGTATACAATCGAAAACCTATCACACGTAATGCAGTAGCGTACAGTTCTAATATCGCAAGATGGTATGAGGTCTCTTACTGTTACGTACACACTCAAACTGTAGGCCTAGATCATTGACTGCACAATGTATGATGTCGGGTTTATCCAATCAGATTACAATAAACGATAATATGAGTGGCTGAGAAGATTGCAAAACCTGCTGTAGTTAGGCCACCCAGGCAAATGGTTAGCTTTCATGACTGATTGGTTGACGGGAATTTCAGTGCTCTTTGTTTTACTGGTCCCGGGGAATACCAAGGAGAAGATTTTGAAATACCTTCAGTGTAAACTTTCTGTCATGAAAGTGTACACTGTATGCAACATGTATGGTTGTTAAGTACTAGTCTCAGATGGTGTGGGCAGATTGGTTTCAGGCTAGTTTCAGCCTCAACTTACATTAATTATACCCATACTACACAAGTTTCCAAGCACGTAAAAAGCGCCCATACACTTTAACAGCCTTTTTTATTTGTTAGCTTTGGACCCCTTGATTTCTCATTTAGCCCCTAGATTCCATGAGCTTGGGGCCCGACTGGCTCCCAAAGTTTGAAGGCTTATTTCAACCCCTGGTTGACACCATTACGAACATCATCCACATAAATTAAACATTCTTTCTGCAAATACTTAGCAAATATTTCAAAATACAAAGGCCATAGAAAATGTACTCTTCTCACCATACTGTAGGTTTCACACCTTTCCACCATGGCAGACAGCCCTGGGCAAAACCTATGCACCAGGGTGTATTCCATGTAAAGATGACGCCTAGGTTATGCCAAGGTGTCAGCTTTTACACACCAACAAAATACAGTTGTGATTTATACCACACAATATACAGTACCATAACATTGCCTACTGATCATACTTGAAGCAAAAAGTTACACACATTCTTTCCTATTTAGCAGGAAAATAATATTTTGTCTGGGACTCAATGTCAATTATGTGGAAAAACACATTAAGCATTAATTTTCATACAGTAGCAGCAGTTTTGACAAAGTTTTCAGATAGTTTTGCAGTACAAAATATATAGTCAACAAGTAAGTTGTACGTCAACTCGAGTGACTCATTACAATGCTGCGCCAAGCAATTCCCTTCATCTACGCCAAAGACCTTGGCGTATATATTACTCGAAACGCACAGGGACCTATGCAGAATGTTATGATGGAATGTAGTTATGGAGGAAAGACAATGGGACCCTTGAGTCTATCAGTGCATACTACTGTAAGTGAATAGTAGGACTGCATTCTTCAGGTGAAATCAAACTGACAGCCCTGGCCCCAAAATACTGTGCCTATACATCCTCGCCTGGGCATCATTGCACAAGTTAATAGAGGTAGTGTACTACAGTAAGTCCACATTTATGGTAGAATGAAGTGTTGTTTTCAAAATAATTCCTTGCAACAATTTTCAACACTTATTAGGCTAAATTGGAACAGTAACATTTTGAGGACGACTCTTTCTGTTATATATACTTACGCCAAGGCAATGAAAGTCATAGATCTGTCAGGGCTGAAATTTAACACTCGTCCGATCGTCCGAGACCAGTAAATATTGCATCGGACAACCACTTTCTCTCTTTGAGCTTGTCCGATGGACAAGAAAATTTTAAAAATCCTGTAAAGAAGTTGTACTGAGACAATGGTATGGACTGTCATTCATCATTGAAACAAAAGTAAAAAGAAAATGGTCACTGGAAAACAAAGGCCACAGAATTTAAAATAAAAGTTTCATGATCATATTTTGTTTGTTAATTTTATTCGGACAACCAAAAAATATTTCGGGCAACCAAAATTTAGCTTCAAGGTTGTCCGATGGACAACCTGTAAATTTTCTTAAAAATCAGGCCTGTCTGTGTCCACCGCCTGCATGTTCCAAAAGTGTTCAGCCAAAAACTGTAATTATTTGCAAGAAAATTCATTACTTGTCCAAAAATGCATATTCACCACACAAATGAATTTTCAAATCATTTCAGTTTGCAAAATTGTGTTTGAATTTCCAGCTGCACCAAGTATTAGTGAGCTATCGATCATGTTTTGAATATAGTCCTTCACTGGAACTTGTCCAATTCAAAGTATGTATAGATTTTCAGTTTTACGGATAATGGCTTTCCACACTCCCACTAGGAGTGCAACACACCCGAAAACAGTATAAACAGAGGAAAAACAGAAGTCTGCACATGTGCACGAGCTTTTTACCTGTGTCAATACAGTAGTGACCAATGACAAATAATGAACAGTGAAATAGTGAATAATGAAAAATTACTGCAAGCGTTTGCAATATTCCCGGACACAAATCTGACTTCATTCTCTTGGCCTAATAACCTACAGTATTACTAGGGCATAGGCCTAGGCCTAAGTTACAGTATGCCCCATGCTGGAAAGCAGTAAATTCCAACAGATTTGTGGCATACAAAAGTGTGCACCCACCTTGGTGTTTACACATACCATAATAGAATGAAGAACTACTGTACACTAGTTTGTTCATAACAACAAACAACGGGGCCTAATTCTGAAACTATGACAGGGTGCTAGACTAAATTTTGATCTGCTTTTAGACTGTGTTCCCTGCACAAACAGAAACCGCAAGTTTCTTTCTGTGCAATTTCTTGGCTGTCTTCAAAGTCAGCACAAAAATTTAGCCTTTACAAGGCATTCCTTGCAAAGCAGAAACTTATATCGAGGCTATCATCACAGCCCATAGCAGCCATAGGCTAGGCCTACATTCCAATCCCAGGGATTGTGTTTGCCAGCAGGGCTCGAAATGACAGGGGCCTCCATGCTCCTAGAAATTCGCTTGGGCCCGTAGCTTCTAAAGGGAAAGGGCCTGTAGCTTCTACAGGGAAAAGGGCCCGGTTGGCTCCTAAATATTTCAAGTCTAATTGTACAGTCTGCACATGAACCTCTCCACCCACAAGTAAACGATCTGATATCTCGCACGGCTTGTTATTTCATATACTGACAGTCAGCAAAAACCTGCGAAACACACATTATTTCTGAAATCAGTTCACATCGCTCATGAACAGTCTACTTTGTCACAGCACAGAAGATCACTCACGCAGACACACACCGATGTCATTCATCAGTAATGTAGGCGGAACCTAACAAGATCAACTGACGACAATCTCCATTTTCAACCTCCGTACTGTACCTACAGCGTGGCATTTGCACCGCTTAATGTACACTCTTCTGCAATCCATAGACCTGCACTGGAAACAGTACGGGTATGCCATCGCTATAGTGCATGTGCTAAGCAATGCATGCAAGAGACTGTGCAATGGTACTATGGTAGGAAGTACATTAATCTAAAAAGGAAAGGGTCAAATTAAACTCTGGGTACACTTACACAAATCTTTTTTAGGTACAGCACACCGTATCTATATCACACATAATTTCTAAGTCTTTTGATTTTTGGAAGAATGAGAACAAACTATTTTCGGGAATGCTAGCTATTACAAAACTTGGCAAACGTAGTAAACCTATATGTACAGCAAAAGCCATGCAGTCCAAAGTCTATCACATGTAATGCAGTAGCATACAGTTATAATATCGCAAGGTGGCTTCTGTACTGTTATGTGCACACTGTAGGCCCAGATCATTGACTGCACATATGAATGATGTCGGATTTATCCAATCAGATTACAATAAACGATATATGAGTGACTGAGGGGATCTGCAAAAGCTGCCGTATTACAGGTGGGCCCCTCAGCCCAGGCAATATAGCATTCATGACTGACACGTTGGCGGGAATTGAACAGTGCCCTTCATTTTACTGGGGAATAAATTCCTGAGTTACGAGAAAATTTTGAAAATGTACATTACATGCAACATGTACAGTTGTTAAGCACTAGAGTAAGCGGGTGTGGACAGACTAGTTTCAGCCTCTACTTACACCTTAACTTTGTAACATTGTTTTTGAAATTTTAGACTTTAGGTACACTTTAAGCTGGAAACTCTGAACTTGTTGTACATGGAAAGGTTCAACGCCGTGTTACCAAAATGATACCTGAATTGTCCACTCTTAGCTATGAAGAAAGGCTTGAAAGATCTGGTCTAATTTCTTTGGAATTACGCAGACTAAGAGCTGATCTTATTGAAGTTTTTAAAATTGTTAAGGGACTGGAAGATGTTGACCCAGCAACTTTTTTTACTATGTCTGATAGCAAAACTAGAGGCCATCAGTTTAAACTCCAGAAACATCATTGTAGACTTGATATCAGGAAGTTTTTCTTCAGCCTAAGGGTTGTAACAGAATGGAATAGTCTGCCACCTGAAGCAGTAAATTCTCCATCAGTGAATGGATTTAAAAGTGTGATCGACCCAATCCTACAGAAAAGAAGGGGGCTCTACATAAGCCAAAAGAGGCTGCCTGCCCCAGTTTTCACGATCCCATCGGCAATTACTGCTGATGGGTTCCGGTGAGTGATCCGGTGAGTTATGTAGATCTAGCCTAGGCCTATCTCTCTGCAGAAAAATTCTGTGGTAAAGGTTTATAGCTCGCAAATAAGAGCCTCCTTTCCAATTGCCATTCTCTCATCTGGAAGGAGTTTACTCAAGGGGATGGCGGTCAAGGTAAATCAAATATTATCAAGTCCGCCAAAAGATTTGCAGACCTGCACAAACAGATTTGTATTCCGCCCTCTTTTTTGTGTTTTATAATTTTAATGTTAGGCCCTAGGCCTAAATGAAAACTTTCTAAGACTTAGAGTGGCCTTATTAGATTTCACCATCATATTAATTATTGTTGTGACTATTCGCAAGTCGACTAGCTGCCATGCGGACAAGATGCAGTGATTGCTTACTCGCACTGTCCACTGACTGCACATAGGCCTACGTACTGTACATGTAAGACTGAGGCACACAGCACCTACAAATCGGTAGCGGATGCAATAGCATACGCACATGCATACTGAGAGTGAGAGTCACGGTTTCTGCGCTGCTGAATGCATATCGCAGGCAGTGGAATAACATGGAAGTGAATTCTGAGTTTAATACGCATGAGACTCTAAAAGCACTCCAAAGGCCTAAATACTGTGAAGAAAATAAAGCTGTTTTGTTTGGAGGGATTTGACAACAGTGGAAACAGCAAATAAGCATGTCCAAAGTTCTAAAAACATACTGTACAGTCAGAATACTAGAATAGTGACATTTAGTGTACAGTACCTTACTTGAGTCTGTCGGTAACTTTGTGTCCATCACTGCATACAAGGCATATGGCACATATGCTCGACTACGTACATACATATCACTACGCAGTACTCAGCTAGTCGACATACGAATATGCAGTCACCGCGTCTTGTCCATACAGTGGCTAGTTGACGTGCGGAAAGGCCCCACCATTAATTATTAGGCTTTGTTTAAATACCATTAAATACTGTTAGTTTCCGGACCCGTTAGTTTTCTCTCCTAAAAATCATTAGTTCCCTCTCCTAAAAATGTTAATTTCCTCCCCTATACTGCTGAGGAGGGAACTAAAGTTTTTATGGCCGGAAACCACATCTTTTCTCCAACTGAATTGAAATAGGCCTGCCTAGGATATTAGTGATGCACAGATTTGCCCATTTAGGCTAAGGCTACAATATATAGCCTGTATAATTTATTCCTTACACTTAATTATATCCCTGCCATAGCTTTCAATATCAAATCCTATGAAAACTTTCCCTTCTATTCATCGCCATGCATGTATTCACAATCTAGCAAGGGGTATGCCTAATGTTATTCATTACACAAAGATATAATGCTGTACTAAACTGTACACTATGCTACTCTGCTGAAATCTGTAGCAAATCATACAAAAGCAGTTAATTCCTTGGGCCTTTGAACAGGGTTACTTGCCAACCTTACACCAACCAGTAAGTACACATTCCTACTCAATATGTAGCCTACCCTACAGTCATTAATTTTATCTAGGCCTAGGCTACAGTATGTGTACCAATGCTAGCATGAAACCAGTTTTGGGGATTGTATTCCTCAGTTAACCAAATTGTACATTGAGTCACTTATATTCAGTACAAAGACCAAGTCTTTCATACAGCATTGAAATAACCTCGCAATTGTCATTAAGATATCAGTGAACACATATTTATATGTTTCACGCTATTGGTACACGTTAGGGTGCGTCGGTATGAACAAAAACAGATACCGATATACCGGTTGGCAAATACCTGGTATTACCAGGTATACCGGAAAATTTCGCAGAACCAGTACTTCACTCATTAACTGCACTATCGATCAAACCTTAGCATGCACTCTCTCCAAGGCCAATGAATACATTAACTCTTTCATGAAGGCGATTTTTCCCATCAATTTTTTCTTCTTTGCAGCAAGATACAGTGTATTTCCAAGATTTGAATAAAGTTTCATTTAAAAAAAAGAAAATAAAGTATGACAGACCGAGTGTCTTACGTGTCTTTCATTTCAAGCTACTGTAGAACCCATTAAAAAACAATGCAAGTATGGCATGGAAATGTACCGTAGCCTGTGTAATATGCTAAAGATTTCACGCAGTGGTAACGATCTCACGTTACACCTGCCTCTCATCTATTCCAACTAGCTGTACTGTTGTTTCTGTGAATGCTGCGCGTACAGTTCACACAGCACTAGCTGTACTGGGTATGACCACAGCTGTACCGTGTGCTCGTAGTAGCGTTATAATCGGTATGCACTATGTATGGGATTTACCTGGTAAGCATTCCAGCCGCAATGCGCAGAATCGGTATTGAAACGAGCACCAGGTAAAGTTTATACACACTAAGAGGCCTTGTATGAGTAATCGGTATACATAGCAGGACCTGCAACTCCCTGTTCGTGCTGCCTACTAAACAGTTAGCAGGTACGAAGGTATGTACTGCGCAGAATCAATTTCTGCCAAGTTTTTGACAAACTGTAAACAGTTACATGTGTGATAGGATTCGAGAAAGGAAACTTGGGATAGTGCGCTGCTCTTTGGCCTACTGTGGTAAAGTTTTTAAGCCATTAGTCAAAGCATGTTCTGGATTAAATTTATCAATTTGTGGTTTTTCAGTACACGTGCTAAGATTGTGTACGTGGATAGCAGCTAGTGTCTGGGATTTTAATGTAACGTGCACAGGGCAAACAGTGAGAAGCAGTAATAGTAACGAGTTTGTGTTCGGTATTTTTATCGGGTATGATTTTTACCAGGTATTTGGGCATGTTTTCCGGGGTACCTGTTATTTTCGGTATATTCGTTTTTAACAAATTTCAATACCGCCGGTATGGGTATGAGTGAAATACCAGGTATACCTGGTAGGCCTATATCGATATGCCGACGCACCCTAGTACACATACTGTAGTCTTTGTTCCTAAATCAACAACCTAGGCCTAAAAACATTAAGATTCCTCCCCTGAAGTATAGGCCCAGTCTGGAAAGTTCGTATCTGCTACACCAAATTTTTACGCCAGTCACCTCTTTTCTCAATTTTTACGCCACGCCAAATTGTTGTACCATGTTTTAAGTACAGTGTGTAGGCCTATGTAAAAGACAAAAAAGTCACGCCATCAAATAAGGTCTTTACTGCACGCCGAAGATCTTCGGTGTAACATACATGTTTTCCAGATGGGGTATAGGCCTAGGCTAGGGGAGGAAACCAACCTTTTTAGGGGAGGAAACTAACCATTTTGAAGGGAGGAAACTACAGTAACACTAACTCCGGAAGCTAACAGACCCCTACATTTTATTTAGGCTAACGCTAGAACTGCATGTGGATACCATGTGGGCTACTCTGCCTCACCTATTAACAGGGCTGTAACCGAGTCCACCTAATCCGAGTCCGAGCCAATTCCGATTCCAGTGACCCCAATTCCGGGCCAATTCCGAGTCCGGTACCAATCGAGTCCAAGCCGAGTCCGAGTCCAGAGGACCCGAGTCCGAGTCCAGAGTCCGAGTCCATCCCATAAGTAAATGTGCAGTAAAATCCTTGGAAATTGGCAGCGCCGCAGTGTAGTGTGAATACAGTAGCATGAGTGCAGGCACAGGTACCAGCTGGTCATGAGTACGGGTACCAAGCCATGGGCCTGGGTACAGGTATGGGAACCGGGCCATGAGTACAGATGGGGGCCGGTACAGGTACGGGTAACATGTCATGAGCCCGGACATGGGTACTGGTCATGATTATGTGGTTTTGAGTTTGGGTATGGTATGTATGCCCTTTCGTGAGAAGCTGGTATTGGTGCAAGTCCCGGGTTACGAACTTGAGCACAGACTAGGGGTAACACAACACGAGTATGGACACCGTCACGACTCAAGACCTTTCATACCCAAGTGTAGGTCTGAAAGTTCAAACTTGAAGGAATTTAATGAGCACTGGTACAGGATCTGACCAGGTGGTATGGGTGCAGTTACATGGTCATGAGTATAATTATAGGCACCACCAGCTACTATCATGGGTACAAGAATAATATTAGGTGTACTTAGTAATAAGTTTGGCAGCCACTCTATATGAGTATCATATACAGTATCTGGAATATTTACAAAGTTCTAGAACACAACCACTGCAATGTCTGGTACTCAGATGCCCTTCCCTGGGGGGGGGGGGCATGCCCACCCCTAAGTTCCTCCTAGCCCCTCAAAAATTGCCTAAATTTCATAAAGGCTAGTAGTGAAGACATACAGATATCCCCAGAAATGTTAGCTTAAAATATATTAAAGCCCAGTTGCAAATTGAATCTTCATATTGTAGCCCCACCCGGCCCCACCCCACCCCACCCACCGTCCAAAAAAATATGTCGCAACATCCTTACAATTGCGCCTGCTGATGCCTGTACTGACACGTCATCATCTCTATGGTTTGAAGTGAAGTGCAATTTTCATACCTGTTACACTACTTGATTTCAAGTACACAAAACTTACAACTTTGGAAAATTAGTATTGATTATTTTCTGATGCCTATAAACATATAGCTAATTCACTGTCATTTTGTGTTATTGAACTTCACACCCTGTAATCCTAAAGGCTAATGGTCAGTGCTTGAATAGCTTAATCAACTTGAACCATGGGCTTGTTGTATGAACCAAGGATGTATTGGAGCAACTACCTACTATTTACAGTACAATAAAAGCCAAATAACAGTTTTTACAACAAAAGCAGTCAGATTTGCTGGGTCTGAGAGTTTAAGAGGAGACTATACAAATCTCCAAAGCACTGGTAGATTCAAGGATTCAAGGAAAATACAAACTACACTATAGCTGTATGTTACCTAAATAATACCTCGAGTTGTGCCTAATCCATTCACTGGTACAATATGTGCCTATTGATTGTTACACACCTTACACAATGCAAACAATGAACATAGGTCTGTGCCTTGCCTTGCAGAACATTGTCAGTGGATCTCTTAAATCCTATTCAAACCATACAGTTATTATAGGCTCTGAAGGAGGTGATACTTTTTTGCATCCTGTCTTCTGTAACAACTTTACAAAAAGGCTATACTGTGTAGACTATATGCTAAGGAAGGCTTAGTATGAAACTGCTACAAATGGGGCAGTTCTTGCATTTGTAAGTTTTATCCAGATAAGATGTAAACATAGAGCAGGATATCAATAGCTTCTGTTGATTTATATGAATTTTGCAGTACTAACTGTACAGATCAGTCATGTGAATGAACGGAGCTTAAATTGAGGAAACTTAATTTACTGTAGTTCAAGGACCTTTGTACTTTTGATGAGGGTATATGCAGAGGGCAGGTGGTAGCCGGATGGGGATCAACTGGGAGAGTAGGCTATAGGCCTTTACTGAGGCCTATATTGCCAACATCACAAATCTTGGTTACAATTAAAGGCAGTCCTCAGATCCAGTTGACCCCAGTTGCACTAGTATATAGACCTACATGATCTGAAGTACAGTGTATGTTGTATCACACAGTAGTAGTAGAATGCACCTGTAGTAAGTCAAGACTATAAATTTGTACATGTAGTACCAGTTCTGCCAGAAAGTTCTGCATTACATTTAAGTTACGTAGTCGTTCCTTGCTACCTATAGTATACTACAGCAGCTAACCTGGGGAAAAACAGTTCATTGACTGGTACGGTTTTAACTTTTATTGTTCAGTTTTAATCAGTTCATCATCATGTATAGTACTGCAGCATGAACAACTCATCTCCCTCATGGACGACACACGGTGCAGTATGAGTAAGAAGCTTTTTAAAAACTTTTAGGTTGAATCTATCTAGCAAGCGCTAATGCTCGTAACCACTTGCTAACAAGACCAGCTGCTGATATGTACTGGACATGTACTGTAGATCTTTCATGCAGCCAGCATAAGGACTTTGAAGCGCAGTATATTGTTGGGCCTATGCCTAACAGTTAGAACTCATTCTGTTCAAGCTGCAACTGAACTATGTGTGTTGTATACGATTCATTGGTGCAATACATATACACTGCACTATACATGAATGAGTATACATAACTGCAGCTGGTTTTGCATGGGCATTGACAAACATTGTCCTGTTAGCTTTACTAGTGACTAACGTGTCCATGCAACCTGAAGCCTGCAGTAGCTGCAGAGATAGCATGCCATATATATCAAAGAGCATGGAGTATAACCAGAGACACTGCAGCCTGCATGCACTTGGCCTTCAAGCCATTTCACTTTACCATGATGACGTTGATAAAAATTTACCTCTGAAGGCCAAACATCATGCTCTAGTTGATTACTGTATTATATTTGATGTGCTTACACAACCCTCCCCATTGTCAGGTTTCAGGTTGCTCCCCCTTCCCCCACCTTTGGGCACCCTGCCCCCTCAGGCAGTCCTGGCATAATCACTGATAGCTATTGCACAATTCTCAGACTGCTTTTGAGTTAGTGTAAGTAAACACTATAGGTCTCAGGTAGTCAGGTAGAGATCAGTGAGCACCCCCCACTACCTGTACATACACCCCATCAAAAGAGATATGTTCAAAAATGCTGCCAGACTCTGACTCGACTCTGACTCGGACACAGCTTGGTCTCGAGGCCTTCAGGACTCTGACTTGGATTCTGACCATCAACTCAGACCTTGCTCAGACTTGGGACAGGTGGACTTGGCTCCAACCCATTTAACTTCACATCTTGCAGACTAGTGGTCACTGCTTGAATGGATAAATCAGTTTAAGTTGAATAACCTGAAGGAATGTGTCAGTTCTTCAATCAAAGAATTTCTGTAGCTGGGTAATGACAATGGTTAATGCCACTGCTGCCATTACAGGAACTAGGCATGATACAAGTTCAACCAGGCATGTATCATGTAGCACTTTTCCAACTAACCTAGAGGGCCATTTCTGTTAAAACCTCTTCTTTACAGTATTTCATACATTCTTGAATATTTAGTTCATTGGTTACAAGACCAGACCAATTAATTTTCCCGTGTACACCTGGCTAGCCTGGAGTCCCAGGGGGACTTAGCAAATCCTTTTCCCAAGAAAAAGCCCTTGCCCTGCCTACAAAATTCCAACCTGAGTAAGTTTCAACCCCAGCTGATTCTCAATAAATAACTCCCATGTCCCCACTGTTGCAAACATACCCAGGGGCACTTTTCCCAGACAGTAGGCTAATAGCCCAGTGGTAAATATGAGCTAATATGCTAAGGGGCATCAAATTTTCACTTAAGTGGACTCGGCTGGACTCGGCTCCGAGTCCGAGTCCAGTTGCAGCCCATTCCGGGCCAATTCCGATTCCAGGACCTCCCATTCCGGGCCAATTCCGAGTCCAGAAAAACTGGACTCGAGTCCGGAATTGAGTCCGAGTCCGGACTCGGGTGTTACAGCCCTGCCTATTAATTTTCAACATGTTTCAATAGGCTGAGCTGCAATGGAAAACATAGGCTGAGCTATTACAATCTGCGTTAGGCCCTGCTTAACATTCGGTGCATATACATGCATACACACTATACTATTAACTGTGCGTAAAATGATGTAGCCTACGCTAATTTATTAGGCCTAGCCTAGGCTGTACTGTAGCTAACGTTAAGAATACAGGTCACTTTTCTTTTCTTTCAAGTCCATTTACAATAATTTAAATTCAAAAAGTGACTGAGATTACTCATTCAAGTTTACTTAAATACCATTCAGCTAAATTGTGTTTGCCGTGACTCGGACTAATTCCTTACTTTCAGTTCTTGAATGATTTCCCTGCGGTACAGGAGCAACCTGTCAAACATACGAATTTTGCGGTTGGGATCAGTGTTACAAGTCCTTGACCAATCAGCTTTTTGCCTTATGCATATTCATCACACAGTTTCCAAAACAACAACAAAGATGGCTGCGTACACAAAGGCCGACAACTTGCCAGTCAAAAACCTTCTTTGAAATTGCAGGTGGAGCAGCGACTTTGACCTCACACTAATAAGCAGGTAAATATGTTCTGCTAAATCCTGTTCAGAATATGTAGGCCTAGGCCTACTGCATTTTGAATCGAAACTTAGGCTACCGGGCTACCGGAAACCATAGCCGATGATGAATGCATGAGTTGAGTTACTATTAGCCTACTAACGTTAGCCTAATTAGGCCAATAACACTAACACTCAGTAACGTACTTAGCCTATACTATTACTAGGCCCATATGTTAGTATTTATAGTAGCAAGGAGGAACTGCATTCGTTCGCCCTAACATTTTCAGCCCCCTCAGAATTGATTGTAACATTGATGAGAAGTTTGTGCTGGTTGCAAGTAAAGCTTTGTAAAATTTCCCAGAGTGAACAAAGTGCTGTTACACTTACAGTTTGGCATGCAGAGAGAATGCAGTCACCCCAATAAAGAATTGTATAGGCCTAGTAGACTATCCTATTTCCTGAATGGCTCTTGAGAATCATGTGACAATATTTTTGTCACTCAGTTGTAAAATTTACAAGGAGCAACTGCTTGGTTTACCTTGAATATGCAATATTTATGTTCTAAAACATTATGAAAGATACTTGGAAGAGAAATAAGAAGAAATTTGTGACATTTAGCTATTGTTTCAAATAAGTTTGGGGCGACTGCCTTTGACCTTTCTGGACAACAGTTTTGCAAGTAAGTTAGGCTAAGTCTACAATTCATTTGCTGTGAATCTATGATTGCACTTAAGAAGAATGAAATCACTTTACTTTGAAAAATGTCAAAAATGGATTTTAAAACTTAGCATAGTCAGTTTATTACTAAAACATGTTCAAATGTCAGAATTGTTTTTCAGCTTTATCAGTCCAGCTGACCATAGCCTGATAATTTTCTACAGTGGGTGAAACCTGAAAGGCCATTGAAGGAAAGAGGAAATTTTCCTACATTATCGAGTCCTACAAGACTCTTCTCTAACGTTCACTATGAACATTTTCACCCTTTTCAGAATGAAAATAGGAATTCAAACAGCATCATTTAAGATCAATTACAGGGCTAACAACTTTTAGTGACTGGTGAGAGTGAGGGTGCATTTACACTAGGCCAAGGGAATGAAAGTTGTAGATTTGCATCCATCGCCTGCATGTCCAAAAGCCACCGAATGAAAAATTTTCATTATTTTGTAAAAACACAATGTTGATGAAAAAATCCGTCCTGGAAATCTTCTCGAGGTTGCAGATCATCACACAAATGCAATGCCCAGTGATATACGTACGTAATGCTTAATGTGAGACGTATGTTGTTTACTGTACCGGGAGACAAGAGCATGATAGAAACTCTCTATAGCGCTCTTAATTGCATCTGAATATCGTTGATGTACAGTATAGTAACAATCATTCATGCAATGCACATATGGCAAACGTCGACACCCTACCCAGCTAGCTTATGTAGATAGCCCGTTCCTGAATCTGTATTCATGGTTACTGAATTGCATTTTTGCATGTACGGTATAGTGAGTGTATCTTCAGTTGGTCAGTACCTTGAGTCGGTCACTGCCTATAAAAAGTACCATCAGGGTTCTTTAGTTTTTTAATTCTACATGCGAAACTGGAGAAGAAAATGACAACAGCTCAAAGTCGGTCAAATATAAGAATTTAGAGAAAATTTGCTCAGCCTAGCCTTTATCCTATGTTACTAAAGTAAGGTTTCAGACAGGACTCAAAATAGTTATAATTATTTAAAATATTTCTCTGGTTCACTGATAATAATATTTTTTCATGTACAGTTTGATGATTTCTTTATTTTGACAATAACATTTCGTTGAATATATTTCAAAATCTCTCTTGTGGGCCTACATACAGTGTGGGTGACTGACTCAAAGTACACTTCTTGAACCAAAGGCATGTGAAACATGGGTTAGGAATTTCTTTGGTTCTTAAATGTTTGTACGCAAAATACACTCTTGCTTCAGGGATTATGAGAAGGAAGGTTTATAGAAACATGGAATAGAATACGAATGAAATATTTCTTTTTTAATAAGTATATTTTTGGTGAAGTTTCCATTGAGTGACCGACTCATGGTACAACCATGCTTAAATGTATTAACACGAAATAATGAATAATGAAAAATGAAAAAATGCCTCATGAGTTTTTAAATTTTCTGGACGCAATCTACAACTTTACTTCCATGGCCCTAGATCCAGATCTGATCGCCCAATCTTATCAGTAGATCAAATTAATTGTGTGGCTTGATCCTGGAGCATTTACACTTGTCTTGTACTCCAGACCCCTAGCTTCAGTGAAAAAGGGGCAGGGGGGAGGAACATTAGGAGGGCAGAATTTGCGCGCGCGAAGTGCTGCCCACCATTGGCCGGGGGTCCAGAGGCCCGCCGAAGGGCCCCTGGTGGGGTCCAGGGGCAACACCCCGGTGGGGGCCCAGGGGGCGAAGCCCCCGGAAGCTCCTGGGTTTTAGCTTCTCTCTCAACCCAGAATATGGTCTTTTTTACCTTTCAACACCCATAGACTGAAAGAATCTGAGCCACAGAATATGCAGATTCCAGACCCTAAGTTTTTAGCCACTACAAATAAATGAGAGAAAAATGTGAATGTAAGATAGATAGCCTATATGTATTATTTTGTCTTTACCTTTAATATTTCTTGACTGCATATTAATTACTAAATTAATACTACAGACTACATACTGTGTCTTGATACGTGTCTTGAGTCACATCTACAATGTCCCCAAAATTGTATGTGCAATCTTCATCAAGCTCTCTTTTATGAATGGCTAGCATATTGACCGTATTGCCTCGTCTGTCGTACGTGGCACACGAATAAACCCCAACATGGTACTTTTTGTTTTAAGGTCCTCTGTGTCTTCAGAGACATTGCTTGTTACTGACTTACACGTACATACGTACATTCTTGAGACAAACGAGCCGATTCAAAAATTCAGCATGAAACCACTGAATTATATTTAAACCCTGTTTCACCTCTTACCAATCTCCCCTAACGTGGTGATTGTGTTTAAGAAATCACCCATTAATTATCTGGATCTTACATGGCAACCCAGGTTTTACCCATGTGATCGCTGGCCCAGAAGTGTTCACTTGACAGCCTGTTTCATTTTGTGGAATGTCATATTACAGCAGTCCTACTCCTTTGCGAAACCGCAAAAGTTTTGAAAGACCAGAATTTATTGTTTCAGTGCATACACAGCCGAGGAAAGTGGGATCGCATCTATGACGGTCCATGATTGATTACATAATCTGTCAGTCAGTAAAATGTTGTCATTCACAGGACTTATTATTAATAACTAACTCAGTAGCTTGCTTTAGCTGAGGTTATGGCGTGTTTGTTAAAGACGACAAAAAGTGAAATTCCCACGACTCTACAGTATTTTCATACTTTTATTTGGGGTCATCCCACGAGACCGAAGGTCCACGAGACCGAAGGTCCGCGAGACCGAAAATCAAAAACAAAAAGGGTCCACGAGACCGAAAATGAAAAAAGGTTCGCGAGACCGAAAATGAGAAAAGGTTCGCGAGACCGAAAGTAAGAAAAGGTCCGCGAGACCGAAAATGAGAAAAGGTCCGCGAGACCGAAAGTGAGAAGGGGTCCGCGAGACCGAAAGTGAGAAAAGGTCCACGAGACCGAAAACCAGAAAAGGTCCGCGAGACCGAAAACCAGAAAAGGTCCGTGAGACTGAAAATAAGAAAAGGTCCGCGAGAACGAAAGTGAGAAAGGGTCCGCGAGACCGACAGAAGTTTCAGTCCGCCGTACTGCTCCGCTCCGCTTTAAGTTAATGCTGGCACCCTGTAGTATTTACATTTTGCAAACTAAAGCGTTGCACTTGCAACACCACCCTTCTGGCATGAACGTTCCGGCCTTGCGAGCGGATTTTTAATTTCGGTCTCGTGAACCCGATTTCATTTTCGGTCTCGCGGACCCTATTTCATTTTCGGTCTCGCGGACCCTATTTTATTTTCGGTCTCGCGGACCTTATTTTATTTTCGGTCTCGCGGACCTTCGGTCTCGTGAACCTTATTTTATTTTCGGTCTGGCGGACCTTTGGTCTCGTGAACCTTATTTCATTTTCGGTCTCGCGGACCTTCGGTCTCGTGAACCCTATTTCATTTTCGGTCTCGCGGACCTTCGGTCTCGTGGACCCTGTTTCATTTTCGGTCTCGCGGACCTTCGGTCTCGTGGGCTGTAACCTTTTATTTTATACCAGCACTGCTGTTATAGGCTAATTGTAAACTTGGAAAATATGAGGTAACGTCCGCCATTTATATTTGTCAGTCACTGGTGTGTACGGATTACATGCAGTTACTGCTTTGTATGAAAGTTTTCGGGTGCTGTAAAAATGCCTCTCATGTAAATTAAACTTTATACAAGAGCCCCGATCATCATGCAATTGGGCGGTTGAAGTATACATTGCATTCAACTTCTAAATTTCAGGCACATAAAACTGTTGCTCAGTTATGCCTCCATCTTATCTCCCACCATGAACGTTCTCTCCGTATGCTGCATTCAACCTTCCCCCTACCCTAAAATGGAGGCACAAGGGGCGTATAAGTATTCGTGTTGACCCATTTGCAATGTGACTTCGCTATAACGGAGCAGTGTTGCGATCAAGTCACTGAATAGTTTGTTGATAACGATGTTCACCCAGGGCTCGAAATAACGGGGGCCCGTGGGCCCGATGCTCCTAAAAATTCGCTGGGGCCTGTAACTTCTACAGGGAAAGGGGCCCGGTTGGCTCCTAAATATTTCAAGTCTAATTGTACAGTCTGCACGTGAACCTCTCCATCCACAACTCAGCGATCTTATATCTCGCACAGCCTGTGTATTCCTATGCTAACAGTCACTAAAAACCTGTGAAAAACACATTATTTCTGAAATCAGTTCACATCGCTCATAAAGAGTCTGCTTTGTCACCACACGGAAGATCACTCACACAGACATACACCGATGTCAGTCACGAGTATTAATGTAGGTATAGATAAATGAAAGGTGTAACTTTCTTAAAGGATGGAAGGCAAGTTTCTTAAACTATTTGAATTATTAGAATTTAGGGCACATGCTGTTGGAGACATGGTTCAGTGATGAGTTCGTCTTGCGAGCCAAACTTGCTATCCTGTAGCATGGTTATATGAAGTATTGCACACTTTTAGTGTTTTTTTCCTGAATAGCTTTGTCATCTCATATTTATGTCAAAAACATTTGATCAGGAAAAGTTTTAGTTTGTCCTCTTCAATTTGACATTAGCCATGTTTCAGTGGGATAGAAATTGAGGCAGATACAGTAGATTGAAGATAGGCATGTAGATTTGATTAGATTTTTTTTTTCTCCTAATTTTGGCAACAGCAGATTTAAGCAATGGCATACTTTTGTAATGTAATTTCAAAGGCTAATTCATTCAGCTATGTAAGCACAAACATGTTAGTAAACAGACTTTAAGATGGATAGTTCTTGACAACTTTGTGTGCCCAAGAAAATTGTTGATTTCTGACATGTCTTATGGTGCAGTTTTTCACAAAAATATTGCAGAAGAAAGTAAGGTAATGAGTTTTAACTTTGAACAATTTTTAACAAAAAATCAACCTTCAATAGATTCATTTTGATGAAAAAGGTCTCCCAATCCAGCTTTGACAGTCAAATGGAGGCTCTTGCGTTACCACTGTAATACGGAGTAATTTGTTTTAGGCTCCTGTTGGTGCACAGAATTAGGGAAATTGACTACACATGTATAGAAGTACTTATCTCCGCTCGGAGGCAGTTCTTCCTTGTTAGGTATTAAATCCCTCTACAGTGTGATCCAAGGAATTTTTGTGGGACTGAAATATTTGCACATTTACACTCCTTGACAGTTGGCTACATTACCACAGATGTTCCTTTATATGTTTCCTGTCTTGAGATTTTTGTGTAATATTTTGTCCTCTTCAGTGATTTTAGAATCGATAAATTGATTCATTTATCATGTTTTAATAACAGACCGGTTGCACAGAAGATCTAAAATGTAATCTTTTTTTTTCATATCCTAGAACTGAGGAGACGATTTAAACGTTTGCTAAAATGACGTCTAATACTGCGGAGGAACAGATCACTCCTGCTGATCCCAAGATTAAGTACGGGCCTCCTCTGGACTACTCCTTCAAGTCCTTGACATCTTTCACAGGTTTGTGTTCCACATAGAGCCACCTTACATTACCATTAGGTAGCACTCATTGGTTGTTTGCACAGATGCCATAATAAAGCAGTTACGCAGAGGCTCTATTTGATGTCCATCAACAGGAGAAATGCGTCAAAATGCTTTTAAGAAACCACTTACCAAATTCTGTCGTGTTAAAACTGCAAATTATTTTAAGTAAAACTGCAGATGTTCCCCTTGACATTTTTCAGATGGTTACAATTTTGGCATGTAGCATAAATCACATCCAGTATGGAAATAAACATTGACTGGCTGTTTCCCTTCAAACTGGAGACATACTGCACAGTAAAGGAAGCTTAGTTTGGCAGATATTCTGATATACAGTGAAGACTCCTGGGAAAATGAAGATGAATATGTGCTGTGTATTGCAAAGTTTTGCAATGTCCTTATGGGATGGTTGCTGTCATTGCCTACTCTTCTTCAGCTGCTGAATTGTTTAAAACATTGTCTAATATAATCATAAGTGTTGAGTGCTTCAGGTCAAAACTGCTTGCAAAGTCAGCAGAAAAAAGTAATAAACCACTGTACAAAGACTGAAAGTTTGAATTATATTCCTCCTGTTAATCAAAAAAAAAGTAATTAAATGAAGTGGAAGCCAAAATAAACTGTACCAGTAAATAGGTAAGCTCTGTTTGGTAGCATGAAGTTAAATTTTAAAAGCTTTGCTTATCCTGGCAGCTACAACCAATATAAAGTAACATACCAAAGGGAATGAACTGCTGCAGGTGCACAGATATGAAATACAGTAAGCAATTAAACATGTGGATTAAATGTCAACTATTATTTCTTGGAAAAGCTGAAGCACAGGATGCAAGATTTCAAAGATATGCTTGAGGGGTACTGCATTCTGCTGAAATTACATTCAATTTTCCTTGCAGTTCTTGAGATATTATTAGATGAAGTTGTCATATTTTAACCCAAAGTGAACTTGAAGCAAGCACACAGGATATCATAACTTTTATACATTAATCACATATTGCTTTGCATTTCCTTAAACTTGGCAACAATTTTCTCCTCCATAGTCTCATGTTTTCATAATGTGAATGCATGAGAGGCATGGAAAGTTCGCGACTCATAATTGAATGCTTTAAAAGCAGATTGTGAAGATTAGGTTCCTATGATGTATATCAAAAATAAATTTTAGAACCCTTTCTTCAAGTATTAAATGGTGTACTTTTGGAACATACCAACAGTGCTGTAATGAGATGTACCTGTATACATTCAGTACTTGTAACATGACCCAAAAGTTACCACATCTGAAAGTTTGCAAATTTTTCTTTAGCACATGGATGAATTGTGTCTTCAGTACATTGGGGGAGAAAGGTAGTAACATTGATGACAAAAGGTAAAGATCTATTGAAAAAGATTCCAGTCTTACTTTGCGATGTACAGTGGATGGTCTCAAATTTTTTCCAGTATAAAGGGAGGTATTATTTACTTTTCATGACTTGATAATGGGAATGACACAAGGCAAATTCTTTGAACAAGAATTAAGTGGGAAAATATATGTGACATGTTTTAAAGCATTCACTTGAAATATGAATCATTTAAGAAATTTTTACTGATTTGTAAATTACCTTTTTCCAAGAAACTTCACCCTTTGAATCTCATGGAAAATGTTTGACACAAGTCATGTTCTTTCATTTGTCTGTTATGCACCGGAAGTAAATGTAATTTGTAAGTTCTGACAAATTTTATTACATCTACCTAAAGTTATATTGACCAGGGCCCTGTTTCATAAAGAGCTCCGATCGGTCTTACGTTTGATGAACAGTACAATAGTCCCATTGAAATCAAACTGAGATTGAGTGTAAACTTTTATGAAACAGGGCCCAGGTCACAGTACCATGACAAACATGAGACAGGCACCACCTCCAAGCAGGCTTGGACAAATTGCCTGTCCGATTGCCTGGGGCAACCACATTTTTTCGGGCTAGCAGAATCACAGGGCACGGTGTCTCATCGGGCAATTGCTTTGAGGAAAAGAAAAACTGCAAATCCTTTGTTATAGTGAGGCACACATTGAGAAACTTGCGATCTGATTTAACAAACTAACAGTAAAAATTTTCAGAAAGACGGCTGTTCAGTAATAGATTTGATCATGTAATTGATTGTTCCGCATTACATTTTGTAGACATATTGTTTCATTGTGGCTGCAGATTAATCAACTGTATTTTTTCCGGGCAGATTCAGGCAAGTAGAAATGGTACTACAGTAACTTTGCCCAATTTGGCAAGTGCAAAAAAATTAATTTATCCCAGCCTGCCTCCAAGGATCTTAGACCCTATAATGTGTTAAGAGACAGAAGAAAGAGCTAAATGTAGTACTTGTGCTATTTAAATGTGGTTTTCTGCAAACCCTTAAAGTTTGATTTAATTCTTTGCAAATTTGTAATCAACACAGCTATTTACCTTAGAGTATAGTTTGCCATTAGTGGAGAAATACTGAGACACCATACTGTATATTTTGTGTACTGTACTCCACATACTCAGTACTAAGCAAACTTAGCTATATAAAAGAGATGGCATATTTTGTTATATAACGCTTTACCCAACTATTTCTCAAGTGGTACATACTAATTTATATGAAAATCTTCTTGCATAATAATAGTATCAGTCAATTAAAGATCTAATTTGCACGGAAGAAGCAAAACTCGTTATTGAGAGGAAAGTACCCATATTACTTTACAAAAAGATGTCAGTCAATTTTGATGTACAGTAATTTACATGAGAAAACCAAAAAAATATGTTGATAGGTATTATTGAAAGTTTTAGTGTACAGGGGCTATGTACCAAATTTGCACTACATGCAATGTAACATTTTGCAGTCTTGAAAAGAGCAAATTCTCCAAATTCTCTAAGGCTGGCCTTTATTGGAAATTGATAAAAGTGGCCATAATATCTCTCTGTGTCCCTCTCAGGGTGGGACTGTGGAATTTCCACACCATTTGGATTCAATCCTACAAAGAAAATAATTGCCTGTGGTAATGTGGGAAATTCTAACACATTGTGCATAAACCAGACTGTCAAGTACAGCAGAAACAGCTAAATTTGTAGAACGTTTCATAGAACTTTAAATTTCAGAGTACAAGAAAAATACAAAAGTGGGAATTCCTGCTTGATTTTGTTTCCTTACATGAAATAGCCTGTTAGTACCATAGTGTACTGTAGGTGTATTAGCCAGTGTTAGCCAGTGTTGCAGTGGGGAGATGGGGGGGGGGGTACAGTCCCCAGCCCCTTTCACTGAGTTTGGGAAAAACCTATTTCTCTTGCAAATTTTTGGGAAAACCTGTGCAATTTTCTTGTGGAAAAAAAAAAGACTTTCTTAAGTAAAAGTGGTTCAATTTCTCAGAAGAAGTCCTGTACTGGAGTGCACAGTGTAATATTGAAGCATACCTTTACTAAGAAGTGTATTTTTGAAGATACCACTATGGCAGGTAGCATGTATGCTGAAAGCTTCCCTTTTTGTCAGACACACCCACATCGATATCAAACGTCATAGAGCTTTAACTAATGACATTTATACCTTTTAATGGAAAGTACAGTGTTCTTCAGCTGTGGTCGCAAACAAATGGGCTTTCACCATGTAAAGTAAAACAAAAGTTGTTTGTTGCATCTTTAGTGTAAAATTGAGGAAAAAGTACAGTAGTCTATATGACATTTAAAGTTCCATTTCTCTTGAGAGCACTGTTAGCAATGTTCTTTCAGCTTTAATCAATAAAGTTTTTATTATAAATGAAAGCACAGTTATGATAGTCAATCCTTATTGCCTAGTTGCTAAAGAGAGCCGTTTATTTGACCAGGGAGGGAAGTCTTCAGGCTCCCTGATTTGACATTTGTAGCATTCTGTTTAATGTGATGCATATTGTAGTTTGCATTCTCAAGTATTCCCCTTCACAGAGAGAATGCTGTCAACAATTACCCCCACAGGAGTCACTAAGTACTCATGTTCACACAAGAGTGAGAAAATTTGTGATCAGAGAGGCAATATGAAACTAGCCAAAAATGCTTGTCACTGTATTAGAACAGTACTGTAGGTGCTGAATTGAATCTTTGCCAAAAAATGAAATTTCATTTTCCAGTCCAAAATTTCAGCTGATTTAGATGGTGCCTGTTGCAATATCAAGTATACATAACAATATTCATGTACAGTACAGTAGGGAGTCAATTGCAGCAGTTCTAACAACAAAATTTCATATTTCTGAATCAGTTCATAGTGCAGTTCAAACTGTTACTAACCCACAATGTAGCCCTGTGTAGCTGCCCCTCTCCCTCCCCTGCCCTTATGCCTTACTGCTAGAATTGCAGTATGAGAAGGGTGATGTTGTAGGTAGATTCAATTGATTGTTTGAAATATTAATTATATATATACTGTGTATAATTCCCTGTCCTTAGGTGTAGGAAGAGGGGAGTGGGGCTGTGAGGGGGTTAACCCCCAGTCAGAAATGGGGTCTAAAGTACAGTATGCTTCTGCCCATTTTTTAAGGATAAAAACCCTTTATTTGTCCACCATTTGAATTTTATCAAACTTTCCGATGAAGGTACTTAAAAAAGTGCCCAAAATGTAGCATCAAATTGCTAAAGGACCCTTAAATATTTATACAAATTTTCCAAAGGGGAGGGCACCCCTCCCTTAACCCCTTCCCCAGGAGTGCAGTCCAAATTATTGTCTCCTTTTGCCCATCAGCTGAGAACAGCTTCATTTGCGTACAGTATGACCTTGTCTACAGTATGCATGGTGCCCAGTTACACAGCCCGAGACATGGGCGTCAATCCTGGGGGGACGGGGGACAAGTTCCCCCACATTTCAATAGGTGGGGGACACAATATCAAATGTCCCCCCCCCACATTTGCGTAAAAGAGTAGTGTTGTGGCTCTATTTGACTGGCTTTTTGAGTGGCATGTAGGTTTGTTGGGCAATTGTTAAGTATCTTGATGCAGATTCTGAATGAAGATGAAGATTCTGAATCGTCAGGGAAATCTTATTTATTGACAAAATTTCAGCACACTTCACGCACATGCGTCATAGTTTGCACTCCTTCTCATGACCATTAAAAAGGTAATTATACATGAAACTATTCTGATGACAACACTTTCCGAAAACAGACATACATCTCCAAACATCTGAAGGGGCCTCGCATCAATCAGTGGCGTACGCAGAGGGGGAGGGCCCACTGGCGTATTTAGGGGGGGGGCCATTGGGCCATGGCCCCCCTCACCGATGCCAAAAAAATAAAAAAATATATAAATATTTTATAGTTCTTGGGCAGTCTCATTTTGGCCCCCCAATATCCAACATTTACAGTGTCGTTTTACCCATTTTTGCTCTCAAGAGGACGATTTCTCTTATAAAAACACAAAATTTTCGGCGCGCTACGCGCGCAGAAGAGCTAATCCAGTTTCTTCTTTGGTTCCACTCTACATTGCTAGATAGCGCAAGTCCTTCCCACCTCACAAAGTAACATGTAGGAAAAGTACACAGTTTATGTAGAGGTCGGAAATTTCCTCCCATCGCAAAGGCTAGTAACTGCTCTTTTGTGTGTGTCATGCGGCACGGTCAGTTGGTGAAGGACTCACGGAGCAATGCTTGGCTATTTGATCAGATAGTCAAGGTAGTTTCGATACAATGCATATTTTATCTCTTATACGGTCTAAAACCCCGAAAGATTTTCCTTTTTTTTTTGTTCTCCATGATAACATGTGTTGCTTTTTTTGTGAAACCTACCAAAAAATTTTTGCGCGCTTCGCGCGCTTTGCAAGTTTACATTTTAGATTCCGGGAAAAACATTTAATCAATGCCGAATTATGCTTCTTTAGCATATACAAATTTTATGCAATATGTGGCCCGAATGAAATGGTCTAGTACACAGGGTTTTTTTCAAATCCCACCTCACCTATACCCAACAGCACTGGGGCTCTAGGGGCCTCGGGTCGCAGGCCTCCCGTCGGGCAAATCTTGGCGTTACCTGTACTCAATAATAATAATAGACTCTGGCTGTGGAAAATCTCCGTTCCAATCAATCCACTGAAATCCATAGGGATAACTCCACTCTGGATAATTTTGAATAAAGTCGGATAAATTGTGTTTTAGAACAAATTCAAATCAACCTTTAAAAATTTTTCACAACAATTGCACATCTTGATGGCTGCCATCAAGCCTGAAAAGTGCCATTTCCGACGATCTGGGATGCATTCAAAGCTCAAATTTTCTTGGTACGCTACGCGCCAACCTTTGGTGGCGCTCCGCTCAGATATTACCGCTGACTATATATCCGGAAGTCAGAACACTTTACCTATTTCTAGACTTTTTCCAATAGGCCTATTTTTTAGGAAAGACATCAGACAGTTGTCTTAGTATCATGTTGAAAAGCCTGGGAAGGGCAATTTCCAGTGATCTGGGGGTATTTTTTGCCAAAATTTTCTACGCTCCGCGCCAACTGATGGTGGCGCTCCGCTTAGATATTGCTGCTGACTATATATCCCACTTTCAAAGACGGATCGCCGCCCATGGTGGTCATAAAGAACATCCATATCTACCGAGGAGTTATGTGATTTTTTTTTTTTTTTTTTTTTTTTTGTTAAATATGTGTCATTATACAAAATGTCAGTATACGAAATGCCAATTTAGAGATATTTTCAGCGCAGGTCAAACGGCCTGGAGATGCAATCTCCAGCCATCTGAGAGCCTTGGGGGAGCCAAAAATTTTCTTGTACGCTCCGCGCCAACCTGTGGTGGCGCTCCGCTTAGATAGTAAATCGTGCTCCATGGCCCCCCCGTCACCGAATTCCTAGCTACGCCACTGGGAGGGCCATTCGGCGAAATAGACTCCAATTTTTTTTAAGTTCCTAAAAATACACAAATTTTTTAACACATATTTTCTTCAAAGGTAACATATTTGGCGCCAGATTGCATATAAGGACACCAATTTTTTCAAAATTTTTCAAAGAGGAGGGGGACACCCCACTGGGCCATGCCCCCCTCAGTGATGCCTATTTTTCTTAGTTCCTAAAAATATGTAAATTTTACTTCAAAAGGTAACATATGTGGCACCAGATTGCATGTAAGGACACCTAATTTTTCAAAAAATTTCAAAGGGGAAGGGGACACCCCTCCCCTTAGAACCCCAGGCTGGTGGTCATACAACATACTGCATGCCCCCCCCCCCCCTTGAGAGAAATACAGTGTACGCCACTGCATTTAGTCTAATTTGTCGCATGATGTGAAAGGTTGAAAGTACGTTGTTGCCATTAAACATTTTTCAAAAATTTTTACTGAGCGCTTCGCTGAAGCCATTATCGGTATAGATGGTGATTGTTAATACACTTATGACTAAAAAGCATTCTGAAAACATCCTTGCTAGTCCTTCACACCTTTGCTATACTACGATCAGCTCCAAAAATATCCCAAAGATAGCACCATTTTGGATCTAAGCAATCGTAAATTAGCAAAAATTTCTCAAAGGGGAGGGGACACCCCCTCCCCAGGATGGCACCTTTATGTAGTGACAAAGGAAGGCCCCACTGCTCTCTATAAAATCGCAGGGTGTATAATGAAAGGTGCAATTCACGCACCACCATTCACTTGGAAAAAGCATCCATCCAGTCGGAATTTTGGACCTTCACACCCCCCAAATGTATGACCCAAGCTACAGCCCTGCTTGTCGGAATGTCACTTTTGTCAGCATGTGTGCTGCTTTTGGTATCATGTTACCCTGTCCAGAGCATGGTGCTATACTGTTACTTCAGGTACGCATCACCCTGCGATTGATCAGCTGTACATGTAACAGCTTGCATGCATTACAGTGTAGAAAAACATTCGGTGAGTCACATACATCCGTCTGCTGATCTGCACACTGAAGTAACCGATTCTTGTACATGTACTGTGAATTTTGCGAGAACAGCTTAAGAAGGCAGTCTCTGGGGAAGATTAAATATAAATACCGCTTGTCTAGACCAACAACGATCTTGTATCTTGTACAATGAACTTACACCAGGGGATGAGGTGATTAAAGACCCTACAAAATATGCTGAATTGGTATTTTAAACATGACTTGCACAATGCATATACCCTAACTTGGCAGTACTTTATCGGATCTTTGGATACCATAGCTGTGGACGCCCCCTCCCCTTAGACCCCTCCCTCAGGATGATACCTTTATATAGTGACAAACAAAGGATCCCCAGTGCTATATATAAAAACGCAGGGTGCATAAAAAAGGTGCAATTTAAGCGCCGCCACTGCAGTTAGGAAAAACATCCAGCCAGTCGGAAAAATTGGAATTCACTAAATTATGGACATTTTCCAGCCATATACTATCAGCTCCAGAAATATCCCAAAGATAGCACCGTTTTGCACTTAAGCAGCCTTAAAGTAAGAAAAATTTCTCAAAGGGGAGGGGGCTTCCCCTCCCCTTAAACCCCTCCCTCAGGATGATACCTTTATATAGTGACAAATGAAGGATCCCCACTGCTGTATATAAAAATGCAGGGTGCATAAACAAAGTGCATGCCTCCACTCAGTTGGAAAAAACATCCAGCCAATTGGAATTTGGGACCTTCACACCCTCAAACATATCACCCTAGCAACGGGCCTGGTCGGGTCCATGATCTCCAACAATGATCCACGCTGCGAAGTGTGGTTTCAGCTATTTTGGGACATGATGAAAATAACATCTTGAAGTAATTCCGTGGAATCCGTGTATTTCACCTGGCAGATCATCTATGATGGTCATGTTAACTTTGAAATGATAATTCTTATCAGAATAGGACATCAGTTATCATAAGGGGGGGGGGGGAGGAAAGGGCCTATAGGAAGACACCTCCTCTTCAAAACCAAAGGAATTGGTTTGTGCTAAGTCATTAGGTCCCTGTCCCCCCACATTTGAATACGGATTGACGCCCCTGGCCCGAGACAACTTGACCTGGACTTTGTCCGGGAGACAACTCAGCCCCAAAATACTGTATGATGCCCCCAGACATGCCGCCCCCTGAGATATGTTGCCCCCGAGACAGCATAGTACCCAAGACATGTTGGCACCAGTTTGTAATCAATTTAAAAAATGAATACAGTACATGCAGTGGTTGTTTGATAAAAGAACAAATTAACTGACATGGCTCTATGAGAGGTCAATTTTGGCAGAACTTAAGAAGCCAAGTGGTACGTATCATCACTGTTGTGGCCAATAACCATTTACTGTATTACATTTGAGTATGTTACAAATGTACTGTACACTCCTAGGCAAGAAGGAGAGGCCTAAAGCCTGGTAGACATGGCAGAGGCATATCCAGGAATTTTCAATAGAGGGTGCGCAAGGTTTGATTGATCGCTGTCCTGGGTAGGGGTATAAGGGAAGGGGATGTACCCCTCCCGTTTGGAAAATTTTTGCTTTTGGAAGAGGGCTGAGAGTAAAATGGTGAGCTATATTTGACACATGTTGAAGCATTTTCTTTTTTTGCCTCAACTTTTTTTCACGCAGGCCGCCTATAGGGGAGGCGCATGACTGCTGTGCCCCTGCCTGGATCCGCCACTGCATGGAATATAATGTAATAGCTATTTTATGCAGGTAAATTGCTTGGAGGGGCTGTAGCATCACCCCCAAAATATCGAATATGATCATATCTATGAAAGCAATCGGCGACTGCACTTTTGATTGCCATTAATTCAAACATTATAGCTTCACTCTGGTTGGTCAACATAGTCAGTTGTGATCACATCTCTCATGCAATATTGTGTGGATGCAGCCTTGAGCAATTTATACTCAGTAAGCTGTATTAGACAGGCATTTTTTGTGTGAACTGGAGGAGGGGCTAGAAGTATTACTAAGTAAGGAGAATTTTTACTCTCTACAGTATGGCAAGCCATTAATATTAGCACCAAACTTCAGTGGGAACCAAGTTGTCTGCAGTGGAAATATATCTCAGGAGCCAAGTTATCTCAGGGACGGACATGTCTCTGGGACCGAGATGACTTGGGGCTGACATTTCTTGGGCCCGACATGTCTTGGGCCCAGATATCCAGGAAGAGTTGTTCCAGGGGCTGAGTTGCAGGCCCGTAGCCAGGAATTCTTACATAGGGGGGCACCGAAGAAGATAATTATGTTTGTAGACAGAAGAGCCACCATATGATTACAGTTTGCGGGAACTACAGGGGATGATATCTCAGGCTTACCACAGACAGCTTAAAGGTATCGGTTTTACGTGTGCACACATACGCGCGAAGCGCGCAAAAATTTCACTCTTGTGATAGACATTTTTGCCTCCTTTTGCAATACAAAGATGTGGAAAGTCTCCACAAGTGAAGGGAACAAGACTATGATCACGATGATGCTTCTTCAGCTTCACAAGCGCAGGTGAAGAGTTGAGTACTTTGCGAACGGCGAGGGGACCAGGAGCTGCCATTGGGCAGTCTTGGTGTGGTCCAGTATGATTTTGTTAGGACCCAGAGGGGAATCCCCCAAATGTCTGAGGAAATAGCAAAATGGGAACACTAACATGGCACTTTGAGCAGGACTTTGAATGACAGTGAGAGCACATCAATCTCTTCACATTTCACAATTCTCTGGGAGTAAAATATTTCCCATGAAACACTTGGTCCGCCTAAAAAATTTTGCCCCCAGAATTTTTTTCTGTGGACGCCCATGAACATTTGTTCTATTTAAGATCTTTAGTTGTGTAAGTATTCATAAGATTACCCCCCGGAAGATGGGGGTAGGGGCCCCAATTTCGTTTCTTGCCCCGGGCACCACAAACCCTAGCTACGCCACTGCCCCTTAACATTGAGACACTTTATGTTTCTTACAAAATATGCTACCATGATGTTGAGTCTGAATTAAGAATCTCCCTGATCATAAGAGAAGGAGGATAGAACTTCTCATGGATTCAATTTTGTGTTTTTCCGGGAATCTCGCCTACACGGAAGAACAATAGCCTAATTGTGGAACATTTACCTTTATATTAAGCCACCATATCTGAAACCGGTGTTAAAGCCATATGTAACTGAAGATGAAAGCGCGCGTAGCGTGCGAAAATTTTTGTTATTGTGTAACAAAAATGTTACAGAAAGCAAAATACGTTCATTATTTAATGACTTTTTGGATCATTTTTAGTCAAAAACCGCCTGGTGTAATACCAGAGCCATCGTTTACACGGTATTAAAATTTTATTTTTGATCGATTTTCCATATGGTGGGGCACAGTGGTCCGCAAGGGGGGGGGGCACGGCCCCCTCCCCCATGCCCTGGCCTGGCTACGGGCCTACTGAGTTGTCTGTAAACCATCTATACTGTATATACCCAATTATCCATACTTTTTAACTTCATTGCAATGTACTTTAGGCAAAGGTACAGTACATGCAGCTATGTGAACTCCTATCACATTGTTACCTAATTCTAATTCTCAGAATTTAATGTCTTGCAGAATAGATGCATTGTATCACAACAGCTATACTGTACTTGTAATGTACTTTAAGTGCTGTTCAAACAACTTAAAAAATTTTAATTTGCTTTGCAGACTTTGTACTTAAGTGAGTCAAGAGTGATTTTCATTATCTTTAATCTCTTAATATTTAATTCATACTATATATTAAAATGCTGCCAGTGTAAAGTTTTGTTAACTGTATGTATCGTACTGTGTGTAGTTTTCAAATATTTAACACATGAAGTGCAATAGCCCACTAACTCTTGTTGTAGCTGTCAAGCACAAGATGAATTATACTTTCAAAGATATTTCAGGCCCCAGGTTCTCAGGTGGTGGCCTGCTCACTGGCCATTTGCGTTCTGCACGTGCAGTACATGGCCTAAGGAATACTAGCTTGGGCAGTTAAGGAGCATTCAAACTATTTGATTGAACTCTGGCTACTTCATTTGTTATTTAAGTTTAATAAAAAATCGTGCAAAAGTGGCCTGTGGACCAAAACACTTGAGGACCCTGCCACACGTAGGCCAAGTTTTATTGAGTCTGGAAAAAGTGCAAACTGTGCCAGCAGTGCCATTTTTGTGCAAAAATTAAGTGACTGGAAGATGGTAGAGTTTTAAACCTTTTGATACATCCTTCCTTAGATTACTGTAACACTGCAGATGCATTCGAGTGCATACAGATGCAATGAAAATACATTAGGGAAACACGGTACACTGTATTGCAGCACAGTATGGTGCATTACTTTATAAGTTGTGAAATATTGTGTCAAAGCAGTATATAGACTGACTTTTTTAATATTGTGCAATGTGGTTTTAGACTGATCATCTCACATGAATAACATGATGATGACACAACAAGATAAAACATGACATAACATGACTGGGCATTTATGTATCCAACTAATATGACATCTCAGGGGGTAAGAAAATTTCCCCTGCTTATTAAGCAGCCAATCAGAGATGTTTTGTACAGGTCTGTTACTGTATGTCATCCTGCAGTATACAGGGCCAGAGGGGGCATCCCACGAGAGCGAAAAAGGGGTCCATGAGACGGAAAGTCCGCGAGACCGAAAATGGGAAAAGGTCTGCGAGACCAAAAATGAGAATAAGTCCGTGAGACTGAAGTTGAGAATAGGTCCACGAGACTGAAACTGAGAAAAGGTCCACTAGACCAAAAGTGAGAAAAGGTACTAGAGACCGAAAATGAGAAAAAGTCTGCAAAACGGAAAATGAGAAAAGGCTTGTGTATGGTAATAATTATCACGTACCAATACTTTTTTTTTATAATAATGGGTACATACGTAATGAATAGTGGTCGCATACAATGAAGTAGTGAGGAGTTAATTGGGTCGATGGCCCAACCACTGGCAAGAATAAATAAACCCAAATTTTACTTCCAAAGTTTTCAACTGCACACAAAATTATTTAAAAATCATCTCAAAGGGGAGGGGAGAATCCTCCCGTTAGATGCCTTCCTCTTCGACCCCTCTCCCGGAGCATTGTTCACAAAGTCATGATCCCCCTCAGCTGAATTCTGGTTACACAACTGTGCACGTACGTATATATCCTTAATAGTTCTGGTCTTGTGAGCAGGTTTTAAATTTCGGCATCGCGGACCTTTGGTCTCGCGAACCATATTTTCATTTTCGGTCTCATGACCCTATTTGAATTTTGGTCTCGTGGACCCTATTTCATTTTCGGTCTCACGGATCTTCGGTATCATGAACCCTATTTCATTTTTGGGCTCGCAGACCTTCGGTCTCGTGAACCCTATTTCATTTTTGGTCTTGTGGACCTTTGGTCTTGTGGACCTTTGGTCTTGTGGGCTACAACCGGCCAGAGTACCATACATAAGCTACAGTATAGTTCATTGAACTGGCACTAAAAAGATATGTCATAAATATATACATTTTAATATTCAAGGTTACTGAGAAGGTGCGAATGTTCACTGTATTACAGTAGTTTCAATTAAAACTTTGGTGAAGCATAGGGGCCTCACCTGTTGTAGTCAGGCCCTGGCGCTAACTATACCTGGGGAGAGGAAGTGGTTTGCACGTATTTTATGATTCTTGATAGCCTCTATAGCTTGCAAAATTTGAAAGTATGAACTGGCTTTCATTCAGCATTCCAGTTTTGTACTGATATCTCACCACAAAAACACCAGTTTCCGTATTCCCTGCAGCAGTAATAGTACTTCAGTACATGCTTAGGGGAATTACTTTGTTTAAGGAACCCAAAGTCAGTGGTAGCCACAGAGGTGCTATGCAGGCTTGGTGGCAACCAACTCAACAATTAAGATCAAATTTAGCTTCTTTTCAAAGGTCAATTCATTACCATAATATTTCCTTTCCAAATCTTGCATAAGTATGGCAGTTGTTTTCAGTCACTCACTGGAAACATTTGGAAGGGACTGAAATGTGAAAAAAATCAAGTTACGCCATGCCATAGAATTAACTGTTACAACTACAGAATGAAACTTATAAATATGATTATGCTGTGACATCATAATAATGCAGCATTACTGTACATCACTCACAACATTTGATGTCTGTGGTTGTTCCTACTGGTATGTATCCACAAGGCAAGTTGCCTTCCACATGATGTAGCAATGTAGCTCATTAGCATATAGTAGGTCAGTCACCCGAATATTTCAAAAGGTTGTAGTAAGGACTGGACTGTGTAGTGAGCTCTTGCCCTTCTGGAAATTTTTAGTATGATTTGAGTATAAAATAAGCATAGATTAGTTAGAATTAGCCTGATGTGAGGCTGAAATAGGATTTCATGCTTATTCCTGAATCTGGCTATGCATAGTCCCAACCAAATTCTGATAAGGCAGGAATTTTCCTGACTTAATTTCATCCTCAGTTGTGATTTAATATTCTGTTTGAACAAATATTTCCTGACCTGTAGTTTTCCTGACTTATTTCATGCTTAATTCTGACTTACTCAGGACTAGGTCAGGAGTGTCACGATGTTGTGTCTTAACCCTTTGTATATGTCAGGTGCACCATGTGCATGCCTTATATTTTGTTCATAATGCTTTAGGTACACATTTTTCACATTGTTCTCATCTTGTTGATCCATTGATCATTTTCAAGCAAACCTGTCATGTTAATGAGGTCCAGAGTGCCCAACCCTCCTGCTTGTTCAGAAAATTTCTAAAAATCCTACCTAGTTCCCTGTTATTTTCCCGTCCAAAACAAGAATGTTGGCTGATGAGTGGTAGTCAGAAAGCCATTACATAATCATCTTTAGTACAGTATGCAAAACATGCAACACAGCTTTTATAAACTTTTTGCCCCCTTAAGCCTGCCCTATTTAATTTCCTGTCTACATTGTGCTACCTGTCTACATTGTGCAAACAGTAATTTCCCATTTACTACATCACAGACACTGAAAGCAAATGGGTCTTTTGAAGATTCTGAAACACTAAGAAGCCTGGAGCTTCCAGGTGCACCACCCACTGGACTCCACCAGGGGCATATGGCAAGCCCCTGGACCCCACCCATTAAGGGCTTTGAGCTATGCACTAGCACTACTAGCACTCGCCACTTACTATATCCTTATATGCCTATTTCGAATTCTGAAATTTTGGGAGTTCTGGAGGTCAAATGTCAAGGGATATATATTAAAACAAAAGTCAAAGGTATTATTCTACTCCTGATTGAGTTAGCAGTCTTACTTTTCAGATTTGGGTAGAGCAAATCATGGGGTAAATGGGACCCTCTCCATGTATTCATCACATTTTTCTTCCTATAAAACCTGTTTGAGCCTTCAGACTTACTTTCAAAACTTAAGCTCAACCTCTGGTCAAATTCTTGGGTGAATAAATGTCAAGCTAGGATGTTCTCTGAAATGGTTTAAATAAACTCCAGCAAGGTACAAACCGCACCTTGTTTTTCTGTGCGCCTTGTTTTTCCAAGCTATGGGCTATTGTGAATGTTGATAGTTTCCTCAGAGTTGTGGAGAGCCCTTCAAGACATTATCAGAACGCACAATTGAGAGGATTCTCTAACACAAGAATGCTATAGTGACCCACTCATGTTCAATTAAATCCCAATTAGGTTCTAATTTACTACAAAGAAAGCGGGAAATACTTTGGAAACCTTGGAGCCCTCAAGTGTAGAAGCATTGATTAGAACCGGCAATTTGCCTCAATTACTCTGCTCAAGTGTACTGAACTCTTTTAAATTGCAACCTACATTCTGCTACTTTGGCAAACATGTGATTCTTTTTAACATTTTCTCTTCTGGAAGATCTTTGGAAATGGGTGATGAAATGCGATTACAGCTATAGGGGTAGTGCGTCATTATATAGTTGTAAAGAGAGTTAACATGAAACAAATCTTCCTCTTGACATTTGAACAACTTCATTTTAAGAATACCACTTCTGATAAGTTCCCTTTAATGACACACTTGGAGATGTGTACATGTCTAACTGAGCCATTAAAGGGATCCATCAAAGCCTCCTAGCTGTGCTTTGCTGGAGGCATTCCAACTTTTATTTGCATGAACAACAATGAATGTTTGGGAGTTGATCATTTGTTATGCAGGCCTAAAACAGTAACACAGAGCTAGGGCACTTGGTGCTATAGTGGCTTGAACTGGTTTCAGTTAAGACATCAGCAATGCAATCATTTAATTCTGTTTCTTTCCAATACTGTGCACTTACCTAGTGCACAATTTTTCAGTGTGAAGGTTGTACTGTGTACCATATGTGTGCTATAAGTAAACCAAGAAATTATCTTGACTGATTACAATTCAGTATTAAGAAAATTCTGGTCAGATAATTAAAAAGAACCATCCATTTTAAGTAGGGTAGTGGGGGTTACTAATTCAATTAACCAATGAAATTACTTTTCTGATAAACATACATGTTAATTTCACACCCATCAGATGTCCAGGATGAAGACCCACGGAAAGGTACCCACAAAGTACAGAAGACAGATGAAGGCAGAGTGGTTACAATGGCAATCAAATTTAATAACAATACGCTGACTGACATGGCTGGAATTTCGGATGTCATATCTAGTATGCTGTTTAACCCTACTGTTCTATCTTCGGTGGATCTGTCCTTCAACGATATAAGTAAAATAGGCCAGGTATGTCAACAGTTGTCAATGATTGTCTCATTTTAGCATTTATTGATCATTCATACTTAACGACTAACAGACCTATCATAATGTTTGTTTAAAATGTCTTATGTTGATATTTCAAGTAAGCATTCACCATGTGAGAATAAACACAGTGAACTTACAGTAGGTGAAAATGAAGGAAAAATCATAGGCTTACAAAGACGAGAGACTTTCCTGGATAGTACATGTATGTTGTGTTTGTCTTGTATAAATCTTCTTTTGTTCAAGGGTATCCTCAGTAGGACATTAGTGAAAGCAAAAATCCTGCTGTCAATAAACACAGCTTGTGTGTCTGACAATATTTCAAGCTGGCATTATGTGTATATGCTCCAAACAGTGCTAAATTTCATTAAGTGGTGTAAAACATTTACTTCTCAATAAATTCTGAAGAGGCAACTTGGCAGACAGAATGCAAGTAAAACCCTAAGAACTCCTTAAAACTATTTGGTTCTGTCTAGACTAGCTGTAGCAGCTGATCCATCAAAAGAATGCGTCTTTTTCATATAGAACGTGAACATACTTACGAGGAGAGATGAAACTCCATGCATGATTTGGTTTACAGTTTTACCTGAAATGTTTGTATGCCAAGTCATCAATTTTATCTGCTGTCATGTCTGGTGAAGGATTACATTCTTTGTTCATATTTCTTCCATTCTTGTGAGAAATGGGATTTCATGGTTGCTTACCATGAACTGTAAAGGATCTAACTTCATTCTGTGGCATTGAGCCTGAGAGTGGGTCTAGATGACAAAGACACATTGAATACTGTATGTCTTTTCTGTCTGCAAATTGTATTAACATTGTGCCATGTGGAGTAGAGTAACTTGTGACATATTTAACCAAGGCAAAAAAATAAAAAAATGGCACATAGAATCTAGATACTGTACAGTACATTGCAGCCATTAAAATATGTAATTGTCATGTATAAGTGTGAGGTTTAATTCTGAAAAAGTGCATAAAAGTAGTAGAAGAACTGGAAGTTTTCCCTCCCCAAATTCTTCCTTTTAGATACAGATATTGTGTATTCTTGGAATTTTACAATGTTTTGGATATATGTATTACTTGCAGCCACCAGAATTGCCAGAAATGAAATGGGATATTCCATTTGCAATTTACTATAGTATATACAGCCAGTAGCACTATATTCAAAATGCTTGGATGATGCAATGTGTGACACAAAGGAGGAAAAATTGTTCGTACGTGCCCAGTATTCTATTCCAAAGTATATTGTGCAAGCTGGATATCTCTTGTTAGTCACATATGTCCGCTACTTTTTGATGTGGTCAGGCTATACCTTGTACTGTGCCTAACTGTAGGTTTCAACTTTCTTCAGATCAGTTTGGCATATAATTTTATTGTGGTATTTTGTTTGCTAATTTTCTTTAGTACAATACTGTAGCTTCTCAGTAGAAATATTTTGGAAGCACTTGATTATGTGTAATTCTACTGTGTTAATACTGTGTTGATGTAGTCTGATATTCCACTCATGACCTGAAGTAATGGTACGACTGGTAAAACACAATCCTAAACTGAAAGTAGGTACTCTCCTAGAATTTAGTTTTGTGCATGGTGTGTGCATGTGCATGGTTTGAAGCCTTTGTGCAATGAATTGTGGGATATTTTACAGTAATACAGTATTTGGGTTAGGCATTTCTCATTTTGTGCATATATACTGTACCTCAAAGATGCATATTGCTTTAAAGCTACTATGTAATCCTTAATTTTAATATTTAAGCAAAATTTGGGAAAGCTGGGGTTTTTGAGTTTTTATCACCCTCCTTGCCCAAGAAGAAAATAGGTTAGAAAATGATCTTTATGATGACAAAATTCCTGTTCATGAATTATTCAAATATACTTGTACTTAATTGTTGTACTTTTAAATGGTAGGGGGACTAATGCAAGAGATCCACAGCAGCTTTGCGTGTGAAAGTAACAAAGCTGGAAAGAATACCGAAACTTTATCATTCCTCACTCAGAAAGATAACATGTCTGCTGCCTTTATGCAAGGCACTTTTTAAGATTTTCTGATGCTTATCAGGTAGTATGATCCAGTTTTTTTTATGATGTGAACATTTCTATTCAGATTTACTTTATTGGCAAAGTTTTACATGTAATTTATACAATCTTCTTATTTTAAAAGTAAAACTAGCATAAAATTACCTTTTAAAAGAAAGTAACAATGTAAGAGATTTGTGTGCAGAACACGTAGGTTTTTGCTTAAGTAAGTCTGAAATGTAGGTTAGAGATTGCTAAATTGATATGTTGCAGCACAGGGAGCCAAGTGAATTAAGAACAATGAGTTCTGATATGATCGAGTCAAACTTCTTCCTACTGAGAATAATGCACGCCCAGGTACGCCGGACGTTTTGAAGTCTGGTAATTAAAGGATTTATTTATTCCAATCAAGAGACTGTTGCAATAGTCCAATATGGAAGTAACTAGAGTGTGCACGGCTAACTTGGCTGCCTCTGTAGTGAGCATTTTATGAGTCTTCAAGTTTTGAAACATACATTTTATGCATTGTCTGCATAAATATGAAGATCAATTTCATACTCATATAGTCATGAACAAGCTATCCAAGTGGCAAAGTATAAATAGAAATTTAATAAGGGACGTACAGGTAAAACCGATATTTGTGGTACACCATATTGTAATTTTTGAAATGAGGAAAAGTTTCCATTTATTAGAACACAGATTGACCAACCAAGAATGATTTGAACCATGCAGGAAAGAGGAGTTCCATGTATACCCAACACAGGACAACTGCCTTTTTCCAGAATTATTTAAAAAAAAAAATTATTCCCAAAGATCTACATGTTAGTAATCACACATGGGGATGAAAAGTTAAATTTGAAGCCCGGGCATCTTTCCTTTTCCCAGACAGGTTAAATGATCCCAAGTATAAGTTAACTCCTAGTCACTCCCTGTAATGTATAAACTTCTCTTAAATGCCTTTTTAAAAACTTGGCTTGTATAGTGAAGTCAGCCTATAACACTAAGGACGAAAATAACCAAACTTTTTAAAGAGTGGCAATGGTTTACTACAAGTTAAAACAAAGAAACACAATATAGTAAAGATGTTATGGTGGTGTAGGCCAAAAAAGATGTACAGTATATCACATTATTGTGACGTTTTAATTTATTTCATTATATAAAGGCACAAAAGCAAGCTATAAGACTGTGAGATGGCATACTTGCTGTTTTGGCCAAGACAAGTGAAAATGTTTCAGAGCAAGCTGTCTCTTTACTTACAGTAGCTGATTGAGCAAATGGCACAACTGATATAAAAAAGAAAGATTTCACCAACAGTGAGACTAAATTGTTGCCTCCTGAAATACTGTAGTATGGTCTGTTTGCAGTAGGAAGCATGATTACATGACTCCTCCACTTCCTTCAACAGTCTCATGAAAAGTTGAAAAAGTGGTATGTGAAAATGTCCATCAGAACCAAGTTCCCTCACAAATATTTTAGGATAATTCCTGCTCCCCCCCCCCCCCACACACACACCCGATTCTAAGATCTATTGCCAGCAATGTCTGTTATATTGCCTTTAAACATTGAACAGTACCCAGCTAGATTCTTGTGTAGTTTTAATTCTCAGAATTATTCAAAGTATTGCTTTAATTTGTGTTATTTCAGGCAAGTGAACCCTAGAAGCTACTTACCTGATTTCTCAAGTTGCTTTACAAGTTGATGCATATCATGCATATTTTCTCATTTTTTCAGAGAATAAATAATACAGTGGTAACATCTTAAAACACCTCAAGCAAAGATTCCCTTTGGGGTAGCCTTTCATACTGCAGCTTTAATTTTATTATCTGTTGGAAAATCTAGAAGCAATTTTATTATTTTATTGGTGGTCAGACGTGTGCAAGAATGACCTACTGTATGTACGGTAGGGATTTAAGGGATCAAGTTTGTATAAACAAGTTGTATGATTAAGTTGCTAGTTCTTCTGTGGAATATAGGTAAGTATGCCTCATAAATATTCACTTACATTATGATTTACTCTATTCTGTGTTGATTTTTCAGGAAATCTGCATGTTTCCCAGCCTCAAGTTCCTTTATTTGCATGGCAATAGCATTTTCCAGGTTCAAGAGGTTGATAAGCTTGCCACTCTTCCCAACTTGCAAGATCTGACAGTCCATGGAAATCCTATTGAAGAAGAGAAAGGTTACAGGCAATATGTTTTATCCAAATTGCCAGGCTTGAAAAATCTGGACTTCAGTGTTGTCACAAAAGCAGACCGAAAAGATGCTGCCACATGGGACAAAATGTATGGCAAAAAGAGGCGTGGCAAGAAGAAAAAGAGTCAAGATTAGACGGAACAATTGATTAAAATTTCATTGCTTTTTACAAAAAATAAGACTAAGCCACCCTGAAGTCAAAGGCTTTTGTTACTGCAGCATTAAGTTCTATTTTCCGTCCATTAGTAGTAAGTGTCACCACCGTGACTAGATGAATTATAAAGTTACTGTACATCAACTGGCATTTGTCAAGATTAAGTATTTTTCTACTTCCTCTCTTTTAAAATCAAAGTATTTTAATATATCCAGCCACTTGGTTTCTGAATATATTCACTTTGCTGTTAATTTATATGAGACAATATTTCTTTTAAAACATAGGTGCTTAAAAATATTTTCTCAAGTGTGAATTTTTATACTGTACTGCATGTGCTTTCTTAAAAAATATCAGTTTTTGAATAATCTCCCTTTCTTTTGTAGTAGCCACCACTTCCAAGCAAAAATCATTTAATTAGCAAATTCATGTTATTATTGACAAAGTTAGCAAGTATTTACATGCAGACTCTTAAAACGTAGTTTGACCTTCGAAACTTCATCCTTATTAGATTATACCATGTTTTCAAGCATGCACTGAAACATTGTTTGACCTGTCTTAAAGAAGGTAATATAAGTGTCACCAGTTTTATTGGGTCATATTTCTTTCCTAATGGAGCTGATGTGTCAGTTACAGGTTACAAGTGTAGTAATTTATAATTTGATTGGCTTGTGGAGTTGGGAATGGTATTATGCCTATTCATGTTAACACATTATTTGGCCTGTTTAGGAAAAGTAACATCGGGGGTCGCCAGTTTTATTGGGTTATTTTTCTTTCCTGCTGGAGGTGATATCACAGTGAAGGGGTGCCAACTAATTTTTAATTTTGCTGGTTGTTTTTTCAGAGGTAATTTAAATTGGGATACTGGGATATTTGTAGGAGTATCTGGGTGACACATATATTTTGTATCTTTCAGAAGCAACAGTAACCTAGAAACAAATTCAGTTTACACCTCTGTATCAGGGATGTAGCTAGCAAAATTTGAGTGCCGGGTAATTGTCTGATCTGGGGAAAGCACCTCACCCCACCCCATGGCATCTACCCCATTTTTCAGCCATTACTTTTTCATTTTTCCCTCATTTTACTTTAGGGAGTAAATTTAGGGCTAGTTTTTAGGTCTCGGTAGGCAGATTTGTGGTGGGCGGGGGGACGTGTGTTTGCCTGGAGTGCCGGGCTGGAATATCGAGAGTGCTGGGTGTCACCGCCCAGCGCCGCCCACCGTAGCTACGTCCCTGCTCTGTATGACTAAACTCAAAATTGATGAATAAAGGAACTCTTGTCTATCATATTATCCTAACCATCCAAACGGGCATTTCCTTCCTTCATCTTATTTGTTGATTTTAATTTTATTTTCATCTTAGTTGGAAACAGAGTGATGTTTTTATTGTTCAAATATTAAATTAAAAGGTGTATACTTTTTTTCTGAAAAAAAAACATGTGTATGTGTGATTCTTTTTGGTTCCTTGCGTTAGCAAAAGGAACCAATGCAGTCAGCTTGGCATGTGTGTGTATGTGTATGTGTGTGTGTGTCTGTGACACTTGCTTGGGTACACAATAACTCAACAAGGGAAAGTTGGACTAAACTGAAACTTGGGATGTAGATCGGCCATACTGAGAAGTTGTGCCCTATCGTTTTTGGTAGAGGTCAAAGGTCATTCGGGGTCACCAGGGGTCAAAAACTAAAAATCTTTTAAACATGATATCTTAATGTAGGAAGCTTGGATAGATTTCATATGTAATATGTGGATGCATTATGGCAGAAAGAATACTCCTGTAATTTTGGGTGGAAGTCAAAGGTAATCTGGGGTCACCAGAGGTGAAACATTATAAACTTTTTAAACAAGATATATCTCAAGTTAGGAAGCTGGAATAGAGCTCATACTTGGTATGTGGATGTGTTATAGTGTGAAGATGAAATTTAATGTTTGGTGAAGGTCAAAGGTCATCTGAGGTCACCAGGGGCCAAAAACTGAAAACCTTCTTGACACGATATTTCAAGGTAGGAAGCTCAGATAGATGTCATACTTGGTATGTGGATGTGTTATGGTGTGAAGACGAAATCCGATATGTTGGCTGAAGATCAAAGGTCATCTGAGGTCACCAGGGGTGAAAAATCTGTAAATGCAGTATTTTAAGGTAAAAAGGATAGATTTCAAACCGTTGTGTTATTGGTTAAGGTCAGAGGTCATCAGGGTCACTGGAGGTCAAACACTGAAAACATAATGTAGTTTAGAAAATCTTGAAAGCAAGATCATGATAGGTTCTGTAGATTTTTTATTTCACATGCTGTTGCATTCAGTTAAATCAGCTTTTAAGCACCCAATACCTTAGAATATGGCCTCTATATTGTTGTGAGTATAGTGCTTCCTTTGGGTTGTGCACAGATTTTGGATCATTTGAAGTTATCAGAGGTTAATAACTGAAATTTGTGGATTTCACTGAACACACATACTGCTTTACTCTGGTCTCTGCCTGTGGAAACAGTGTGTGGATCATATGTCTCCTACTGTGCTCAGGGTGGTAGCCTTGTTATCAGTCTATTATCACGCCCTATCAAACTTGTTTTCTGCTTGATTAATTGCTGACTAAACCTTGTTTTCTGTATATAGAGATGGTAAGTAGGGCAAATGGTAGATTGTTTTAAAGTAAAGGCAAGTTTTATTTGAGAGCAGTTAAAAGTTTGCTTTGACTTTTTTCTGGTTACAAATAAGTTAAAGTTAAAGGTGTTTTTTTTTTCTCTGAGCACATTGTGTATTGTTATTAAATTGGTGGGTAATGATTACAAGTCATTGAGTAGATTATACATGTTGAACTGAGGAAATATTTTCGAAGTATCACCGAGTATATCCAAGCTGAATTTTAGTAAGGCCTCAAAATTAAATCTTTTAGTTCATGGAGTATTAGAGGTACTAAAATACCTGTTGTAAAGATATCACCCTCCTAGAACAAACATTGGGTTAAAGCTTTTGCACTGTCAGTGCTCTAGTTTGGAGGTCAAGTTACCAGGCTTTCTACCAGCCCTACAATTCCTATAATATCGAGCAGGGAACCACAGTGCCCATTGGGCTCTTGTTCGTTGTTGAAATGTGTTCTAGTTTTGAATGTCTAGGGCAGTACCCTTCCTACTATTATTTTATTTACTCATTTCATTTATTTATTTCCACAACATTACAAGATTACAAGCTGTTATAACCTATACAGAAAACGGTGGAGGAAGCCTGAAAAAGCAGAATGCTTGTACTTAGCAGGCCACCTTTACAAAAAAGTAAACGAACAAAACAAAAGCAAAGAACCATAAGACAGACTTAGGAACAACCACCATCCCCCCAACCCATCCATTCAGCAACCATGCATGTATAAAAGAGTAAGAAAATACGTAAAAACATCACTATTAGACAAGGCAAATATGGCAGAGATACAAATTACATCACCCCTCCTTTATACCTCCTATTTACATTATGTAACCCTACTTACCTGTGGTAATCTTTTGGCAAGTTATCAGGGTGATGGGATGGATATAGGGAGAGCCTGAAGGGCGCCCCCTCATTCTTTAACTTGCCACAAAAGTTTTCCAATGCGGTATATTTGGCTCTCTAAAATTTGGATTATTTTTGGATTATATTTCGGATATTTACGGAATTTCCACCTTCAGCGTGAGTGATGGTGTCTAAGAAGGACAAGGATAAGGAAAAGGTCAAGACGAGATGCACAGTTGCGACGGGTATTCTCTCTTTTTAGGGGAGGTTCCGTAGCGTGGCTTCGGCATTTCCACATGCGTTACTAAGATACATTCTCAGTGTTAATAAATTACTAAAACATATTACAACACTGTATTTATGCTTCAGTGTATAGATGCTATAAGGTATGAGGAAAAGTAGTCCTGATAAAGATATTCAACTAAAGGATCAATACTGTGAACAGCAGACACAGTTGCCTTCACTACTTTAAAGAAACCTCTTCTTGCCATGATTTCACTTTGGTCTATGCCTCATTTTAATTTGAGTCTCATTGAAAATATGTGATGTGTGTCAGGCTCCCAGCTTTTAAATATTGCAAGGAACATACTGTACCATAGCAGTTACTCAGTCTACCGACAGTGACAGAATAACCAGTGGATGTATTTGATTTGAGCAGATCAACCCTATTGTGTATGGTAGAATATAGAGGGCCAAAGTTATCGGAGGTCACCAGAGGTCATTCAAACTTTAAAAACCTTGTTAACATGAAACCTCAAGAAGGATAACATTGACAGGTATGATACTTACCATGTACATGCCTTACAATTAGGTAATGGGGTAATGGACCATGTGTTTGTATAACCTAGACATGACTGAGCCGACAGGAAGAACTCACATGAACCCTTATGCACTAAATTCTCAAGAAAGGTAACAGTGCCGGATCTTATAACTTACATAAGGATACTTTTCACCAATAAGGTGAACGACCTATTGTTTTTGGTCAGGTGAGGAGAAATGTCACCGAGCCCAGCTAGTTAGATGAAATTTAACGACACACCAACACAAATACGGTGCAAGTCCTTCCCTTTAGTCGCCTCTTACAACAGGCGGGAATTACCGTGGACATATTCTACAACCCCCAGCCTGGCCCACAGGGGGATCAACCATGGAGGGGCTTGCTCGGTTTTGTGGCGCTGACAACCCGCCAGTCGTGGGATGAGTAATAATGGTATCATGTGCGCATTTTATAGGCGATAGTCGGGGACAAACTACTCGCCACACACTACCTCCTCACCCCACCTGGATGCAGTTTAACGTCATACCCAGGACACGTCACCGAGCCCAGCAGAGTTTATAAATGTTAACAGTAGTACTATAGTACCTGGTTTTGACATTTCATTCTTAGGGCATTCAAGCTAATTTTTGGTGAGCAACGATAAATGAATTTAAACAGAGCCTTTTTGCATTCCACTATTCATGCTGTCTGTTGCAGAGTGCATTGACTTGACTGTTGCTGTATGTCCCATAAATTATCTGCTTTCCTCATCAACATGAAAAATCACGTTTCTACATTTTTGCGTTTGGGTTCAGTGGTATAATTGATTGTGGCCAGTTTTAGAACACATGGCCTAGGTTTTGATACAGCCTACAGGATGAAGAAAGTACACTTGACCTGGTATGATAGCAGTGCAAAACATAAACATTCGAAGGCTAAATTGAGTGAAACATTGACGCAACCCATGTATTTGATATAAATAGCATTACAGGTACTTAATGTAAAGCAGTGGCATAGGAACCGGGGCCAAGGGGGCCATGGCCCCCAATATGATTTGTGGGGGCCAAATGTCCTTTTGCCCCCCCCCCCAATATCGCCACAGTTTACAGTTTCGTTTTTACCCGTTTTTGCTCGCAAGAGGACAATTTCTCTAATAAGAACGGGAAATTTTCGGCGCGCTACGCGCGCAGAACTACTCAACATTCTTCAATAGTTCCATTCTACATCGCTAGATAGCGCAAGTCTTTTCCACCTTACCAAGTTAACATGCAGGAAAAGTACACAGTTTATGTAGGTTGCAAATTTCATCCCATATCGCAAAGCCAAGTAACTGTTCTCGTGTGTGTCAAGCGGTACAGTCAGTTGGTGAGGGACTCAGGGAGCAATATTTGGCTATTTCATCGCATAGGTAAGGTAGTTTTGATACAATGCATATTATCTCCTATACGGTCTAGACCCCTACAGATTTTCTTTTTTTTTTTGTTCTTAATGTTTACATATGTTTTTTTCGTGAAAACCTACCAAAAATTTTCGCGCTTCGCGCGCTTTGCAGTTTTTACAGCTTAGATTCCGGGGAAAACATTTAATCAACGCGGAACTATGCTTCTCTAGTATATACAAATTTTTATGCAATATATGCCCCGAATGAAATGGTCTAGAACAAAGGTTTTCTTCAAATCCCACTTATACCAGACGGCATTGGGGCTGTCGGGGCTTCAGGTCGGTGGCCCCTTCGGGCAAATCTTGGCGCCATCAACTTAATAATAGTAGACTCTGGCTGTGGAAAATCTCCAATCCAATCAGTCCACCAAAATCCATGGGGCTAACTCCACTCTGAATAATTTTAAATAAAGTTGGATAGATTGTGACTAACTTAAATGTGTTTTAGAACAAATTCATATCAACCTTTTAAAAATTTTCACAAAAATTGCACATCTTGATGGCAGTGGCGTAGGAACCGGGTGGGGGGAATGCCCCCCAATGTGTTTTGACGGGGGCCAAATGTCATTTTGGCCCCCCCCCCCAAAAAAATCGCGATAGTTTACAGCCTCGTTTTACCCGTTTTTTGCTCTCATGAGAACAATTTCTCTAATAAGAACCCAAAATTTTCGGCGCGCTATAGAGCGACCCTAGTTTCTTCAATAGTTCCGTTCTACATAGCTAGATAGCGCAAGTCCTTTCCACCTTTCCAAGTAACATGTAGAGAAAGTAGTTTATGTAGAGGTCGTAAATTCATCTCATATCTCAAAGCCTAGTTACTATTCTCTTGTGTGTGTCATGCGGTACGTTCAGTTGGTGAGAGACTCACGGAGCAATGTTTGGCCACCGGTATTTCATCGGGTAGTCCGGATGGTTTCGATACAATGTATATTATCTCCAATATGGTCTACAACCTGTCACAGAGGCGTAGGAACCGGGAACCACAGGGGCCATGGCCCCCCATGTGTTTTGACGGGGGGCCAAATGTCATTTCCCCCCCCCCCCCCAAAATAGCGATAGTTTACAGTTTCGTTTTACGTTTTCTGCTCTCACGAGAACAATTTCTCTAATAAGAACCCAAAATTTTCGGCGCGCTACGTGCGCTATAGAGCGACCCTAGTTGCTTCAATAGTTCCATTCTACATAGCTAGATAGCGCAAGTCCCTTCCACCTTTCCAAGTAACATGTAGAGAAGTAGGCCTAGTTTATGTAGAAGTCGTAAAATTCATGTCATATCTCAAAGCCTAGTTACTATTCTCTTGTGTGTGTCATGCGGTACGTTCAGAGGGTGAGGGACCCACGGAGCAATGTTTGGCTACCGGTATTTCATCGGGTTGTCGGGATGGTTTCGAAACAGTGTATATTATCTCCCAAATGGTCTACAACCTGTCAACCCCTAGAGATTTTCTTTCTTCTTTTTATTCTTAACGATTACATTTGTTTTTTGTGAAAACCTACCAAAAATTTCGAGCGCATTGCAATTTTTCACTTTAGATTCCGGGAAATACATTAAAGAACGCGGAACTATGCTTTCCTAGTTTACACAAATTTTATGCAATATATATATATGCCCCGAATGACATGGTCTTAGTACACAGGTTTTCTTCAAATTCCACCTCACCAATACCCGACGGCAATGGGCTGTCGGAGCTTCGGGTCGCTGCCCTCCCCCCTTTCGAGCAAATCCTGGCGCCACCTCTAATCAACTTGATAATAGACTCTGGTTGTGGAAAATCTCCAGTCCAATTAATCCACTGAAATCCATGGGGATAACTCCACTCTGAATAATTTTGAATAAATTCGGATAGATTGTGACAAACTTAATGTGTTTTAGAATAAATTCAAATCAACCTTCACAAATTTTCTACAAAAATTGCACATCTTGATGGCTGCTATTAAGGCCGAGAAGTGCCATTTCCGGCGATGTGGGCTGTATTAAAATCTCAAATTTTCTTGGTACGCTCCGCACCAACCTATGGTGGGGCTCCGCTTAGATAGTAAACGAGAGCCAACCCTAACAAAATTCCCCAGCCCTCCAGAGCCACCAAAAATATCTTAGCTACACCACTGCTAATGTGTTGTTGTTGTTTCCTTTTTCTTTAAATATGCTACTTTGAGCAAATATTAAGCTGGAGTGTGGAAAGGGTCGGGGTTCAAGGTCGAGAAATCGCATCTTATCTGCCCCCCCCCCCATGTCAAACATCTTCCTACGCCGCTGGATGGCTGCTATCAAGCCTGGCAAGTGCCATTTCCGGCGATCTGGGATGTATTAAAATCTCAAATTTTCTAGGTTTGCTCCGTGCAAATCTATGGTTTCGCTCCGCTTAGGTAATAAATGGGATTCAAACTTGCAATCCTCGTACCCCAAGTCGGGCCAGCTCAGCTAATCCGTCCTCACAGAAATGTGTTTTAGAATAAGTGATCAAATCAAGCTTTACATTTTTTTCACAAAAATTGCACATCTTGATTGCTGCTATCAAGCCTGGCAAGTGCCATGTCCGGCGATCTGGGATGTATTCAATCTCAATTTTCTTGGTACGCTCCGCGCCAACCTGTGGTGGCGCTCCGCTTAGATAGTAAACGGGAGTCCCCCCCCAAAATAACTCCAGTTCCTCCAGAGCCTCCCCCCCCCAAAAAAAAAATCTTAGCTACACTTCTGCTGTATGGTGTTGATGTTGTAGTTGTTTCCATTTTCTGTGAATATTTTTATTTTGCTTAAATTAAAATCGGAAAAATTATAATGAGCAAATATGATGTTCTGGTGTGGGAAGGGGGATCTGAGATCGAGAAATCGCATCTGGTCTGGCCCCCAATGTCAAACATCTTCCTACGCCGCTATGTAAAGGAATAGATGGGAATTTATGATTGCTGTTACGAGTCACTTCCGAAACATGCCGATGACCAAAGCGTTACCCCTGATTTGTTGTTCAACACTCAGGTCTTGTCAATTTTGACGAGGTAAGAGTGAAAGTCCAACTTGCTCTCATGTCATTCATTTCAAGTTACGTGCTTTTCAGGCGAGATGTGTCTGTAATCCATGCATTTCATCAGGGTCACATAAAAAGAAAAATTGCTTGAAAAGAAAAGGGTTGCACTCTGGAGAAACCTTTCTCCTCATAACATTTAATTAAGAGCCTTCTTAGGACATCTCACCTTAATCGCGGAAGTTTTCTGCCAGAACTGTAATCGGTCATTAATGCTACGTGTTTATGAAGACTTCTTGCTCACAGAAATGACAGAAATGACTTGTACTTCCACTCTTGACATTGTCTTACACCTCGTCTGCTACGTGTGATACAATTATTAACCTTTCTTATACCCCTTTTCTGAAAGTACATTACAGGTTCTAACTTCACGGCCGTTTAATTTTAGAAACTACACAGCGTGATCTGCCGGCAGCCCAGTCTTGTTTTTCAGATTTACATGTCGCGAAATATGAACCTCGAGTGATTTACATTCACGTTAATGCCGAACAGACTCGACCAAATGTCCATAATACGGAAATAAGTATGGGCACGTAAATTTCATTTGCCTTTACTGCTTTGAGGCCGAAATGAAATACCAAAAATGAGTATAGCAACACACGTGTCAAAAAACAGAGATTTAGTTTCCCCAAATATTGAAAGAAAGCTTCAAGTATTTCTTAAAGCATGCGGGAGAAAGTTGTGGTGATAAGAGAGAGAGACAAATCTTCGATTATACTGTATTTCCTAAAAGGTTATTTCTGCTATGAATATTTAAGTGTCATGATGTCCTAAGAGGTACCCATATACTATATTACATCTCCAGCATACACACTGGTAAGACGTTTAAAAGAGGGCTTTATGCTAAAGTAAGGTTTCCGATTGTTAGAGAGGGCTACTTTAGAGTATTCTGGATAAATTTGCATTCGCTTCCATTTCGTGGTTTTCTGGATATTATTAGATGAAAGTAATAAATTAACCACCTAAAAGGACCTTAAAGCAGGAACACGTCAGATCACAACCTCACAACGACGAACGACAAATGTTTCAAGATATTCCTGTCTTTTTATACTCCTAAATCGATGTGAAAAACAGGTCGCTATCCTCACAAATTTTTTCGTGCATCTGTTGCTTTTTTCGTGTATCAGGAGATGATCCAAGGGGGGAGGGGCACAGAGGCACGTGCGTACCCTTTTTCGTCGGCCCCACAAAATATTGGTGAAATGTAAGCTTATCACGCTGTACTAAATAAAAGAACACTTGTATTTTGTTCAGGTATTTACTATCAATATGACTGGTAATTTACGCATATAGGCCTACAAGAGACGACTTTCCGATATGTTACGGTCTAAAAAAAAAGCTATCTTCTCGGCGAGCTTGGCGCGCAACTTTCACTGGGAATCTTTCGTGGGAATCTTTCATTATTACCGACTCCTATAGTTTGGGCGCGCTTCGAGCGATGCCGTCTCGCTGCGTTCCTTTCAGTATTGCTTGTGTTCGTACAGACTAGACTTGCAGTGTCGTTTCGGCGAATTCATTCCTCCTTTTTGTCTCTGACCTTGTAATTGACGGCCCCTAATTTGCACCTAACCTTGAATCTGTATGGCCCTGAAAGACTTTCGGCAGGGGAAGGGAGAAGTCAAAGCATGGAAGTACCACCTCCAAGGTGGTCAAAAGAAGGAACGAAACAATTACATGGAACTTTATGCAACTGGAAGTCCTATTGAAGAGGGAGTAAAATAAAATTCTATGAACAGACTGCAGAGTCTATACCCCAGACCAAATGACATACCAAGGCTTGCACAGGTAACAGTTTACGGTGAAGGTCGGGAATTCCATCCTCAGTCGGTCGCCTAGCTGTTCTCACTCTTGCATTTGTCGAGCGGTAGCCTACAGTAGCATACTCGGGAAACGAAGTTCAGGACGCACTGGTGGGTACGATCCAATTTATTCGTGGGGTGGTGCGAGGTTGGGACGGGGTCATGGCCTCCGCGTCGGGGAATTTTCCAATTTTGTCGGGGAGCCTTTAAGGGTAGAATGATGCAACCCCGGTGTCCCATCAGTCACCCCGACGGTTTTGCTCTTACTGTCTTAAGGCTGCACGGAAGGTGAATTCACTAGAAGGAACCCAATTTTTTATTCGCGCACTGTGGTTTTATTGGTGTAGTTTCTTCTACAGTTTGTTTCCATGTGGTCCAAAAAGTGCATCCCTCCTACCCAAGTGCCCTTAAAGACAGATTTGCATCACCTCAAGTACGAGTTTTACATAGGGGTAAGCAAACCAAAAAGTTGGTGACTACTCTTTGATTGACATCAATTCAAAAGATTCAGAGCAGCTCATATTACACAGCAGCATGCACAGAGAATGTTTTGATTACACATGGGGTCTTTTATGCTCACCGGGATGTGGCCTTGAGCAGAGAACTATGTTTGTGTCTGCACAAGGAGAAGCAGTAAAGACAATAAGGGGCGGGGCCTACACCAAGTAAAAGTCATACTTGGGGTGATGCAAATACCTCTTTAAGGTAGCCTCCACAGTTTTCTGTACAAGGTTGGGAACTTTGGCATAGCCAGGCTATTTATTGTAATTTTCATGTTATATTCGATTTACGAAATGCTGCACGATATTAAATTGGCAGACAGGATGGATATAATACATGTTCTCCCCAATATGGGGGAGCCGCCCAGACTGTTGATCCAATTTTGCTCTCAATAAATATACATAGATTTTTCCATGTGTGCCTAAAAAGCTTCAGCATATGTCCCCAAAAACGACGTTAAAATTTTCTGCTCGCTTCTCGCGCTGTAGAGAATCGTTGGCTTTACTGCATAGTTCACTTTCATAGCCTAGTAAACAGACCCCCCCCCCACACACACACACACAAACAAGTTGCTAAACAAAACATAGGATACGTAGCTTGCATGCACTTCTTTTGTAAAAGGTCGGGAATTCTCCAACCTCAATCATGTCGTTTTCCTCTACCATTTATCGATCGGCATTCGGCAGCCCACAGTACATGTCTTGGGAAACCTATTTGTATGACAGGATGGTAGATGCGATACCCGAGTTCATGATATTCCCGAAATAGCCAGCTCAACCGACATGTGGTTCATCTTTTTGACTCTCATTCAGGACAGATTTTTCTTATGTGTCCCTCAAAATTCGAGCACGCTTCGCCCGCTATGCAACTAACAAGTCGGATTTTCGACAAAACTTCAGCATTAACCTTGGCTGCTTGATACAGCAATTTTGTTTATCGTGCAAAATGTGCTATAAGAGCCACGCTGTGTCGTACCATATTTGGGACTATTGTCTATGAAAGCCTTTACCCCCTTCCCCATCGGAGAAGTCAGCGCTCGGCATCACAACGTCTGCCCCCTTCTGTAGAACCCTGGATCCGCGCCTGGTTTAATCAGGCCCACCATACTTCCGTAATGTGAATGCATAAAAGATTCAAAGGTATCGTGATCTTGCCAAACTTACATTTCCCATGTGAAACTCGTATACTTAATCATTTCAAGTTGTAGACTAAAAAAACAAAAATAAAAAATATGGCATTTATAATGTGAGGAGGTGATACTCTTCCTTGCCAAGTTTAACTTTACTTTAGGTTGCTAACAGCAATTTCACTCGCTAAAATCTTGAAAACCACACATTGGAGTCGAATGAAACTTTCTCCAACATACGCTAAGTAGGTACTCTTTCTCATACCAAAACTATCTTTTATACAATGCACCAACATGGCATACAATGAAAATAGCTTTCATCATTATTGAACCATTCAGTCTCACCAATAAACTCCGGCATTAGCTTCATTTCCTCAAAGCATTCAGGAGCGGATTCACGGGGAGGGGGGCTTTCCCGGCCTCAACCCCCCTTTTCGCCACATTAACAATAACAAATACGCGAACATTAGCAAAATGTTAATCTAGGAGAATATTCAAGGGGGCTTTAAGTCCCCCTCCCCCTTTCGAAATGTCTGGATCCGCGCCTGGTATTACAAGAGTTACTTATGTTGCATCATTTGAAATTTTAAAAGTTTGGGCCAACAAATTATTCTAGGGCAACAAATAACCTAATATCTTTCTTTGAGAACCTTATTTTCTGAAAAGAAAGCTACAGTGGAAATTTTCTTTAGAATAAACGCAATATTTCCCTTTAAAGTTTTCCTTTTATTATCAAAAAACACTCATTTTACATTGCATTATGGGAAGTCTTTGACATAATCAGGCGCCGATCCAAGGGGGGCTTTCCTGACCTCAGCTCCCCCCCCTTTTTCGCCACATCAACAATAACAAATACTCGAAAAATAGCAAAATGTTAATTTAGGAGAATATTCAAGGGGGCTGAAAGCCCCCTTTTCGAAATGTCTGGATCCGCGCCTGAATAATACAGGTGAACCATTAGGTTCTGAAAATACATCTTTCAAATTTGACACATGAAATATGTACTACACTTTGTCCTAATAGTTTCTCGACGACCTTGATTCACCCCCTGAATGGAGGCCATCCCCTTCTCTGGAAATTTAAAACGCCGCAGAATGCAGAAGAATTCACTCTACAGCAGGAATTTATCCCTTGGCATATTTGGGGGGACATTGGGCCATCCCCTCCCCACTGATGTCGATTTATACCTAAAATACGTAACTTTTTTAACACAAATTTCCCTTTAAATTGTAGCACATGTGGCACCAGATTGCCTGTAAGGACACCTAATTTTTCAAAACATTTTCAAAGGGGAGGGGCCACCCCCTCCCCTCAGGACCCTCCCACACTTTGGCGATCACACAACATACCGCATGCCCCCCCCCCCCTCCCCCGTGTGAGAATTTATTACTACAGTCCCTCACCCACTCGGGCGGAAATACACTCTTTTCGGGCAAATGTACTTTGATCAGAAAGTTTTTGATTACGAAATCACCAAAATTTCAGGCGAAAGTGCTCAGCCCTTCCAATTTGAAGCAGCCGCTTGCAAGTGCTTGTGCATACATATTTCATCAATATGGGAGAAATTTTGGCATTCCAAACTCCTTAAACTGCGGGAAATTGCACTCTGAAACACATACGGCCTAAAAAATATACCGCACAGCGGTATTGAGCGGTCTATCATACGGGGCGAGTGGCAGCTTATTTTTTAATTTCGAAAGTAGGGGCAGATGTCGGGGGATGTACTGTCGGTTACGTGCCAAAAAAAAAAAAAATAAATAAATAAATAAATAAATAAATAAATAAATGAATGAATGAATGAATGAATGAATGAATGAATGAATGAATGAATGAATGAATGAATGAATGAATGAATGAATAAATAAATGAATAAATAAATAAATAAAATAAAATAAAAAATAAAAACGTTTCAGAGGGGTCACACACTCACCCCCACTAAAGTTGTTCTACAAGGGCACCTACAGGGCGAATGTAGGTATAATAAAAACGTTTCAGAGGGTTCACACCTCACCCAAAGGCGTAAGGTCCAGGAACCGTCTAAGAACCACTAGTCTGCTACTAGGATCCAGAGCCAGCATCCTGGGGTGAAGGGATCAAGAATTGGGGACAAAGTGCCGAAGCGCTTGACTATTTACGGAAGTGTGGGTGAACAGAATAACTCCCCTGTCTGATAATAGCTTATAGGATTGTCTAGGTGGCTGTTGCGGTTTGTTGTCTTGTGGGCGAGAAAGATGGATAATAGCAGAGGTTGCATGATGCTTTAAAACACTTACCCCACTAAAGTTGTTCTACAAGGGCACCTACAGGGCAAATGTCTTCATTCCAGACAGTTCCAATTTTCCTGCAACTAAGTGAATTCTCGCCACCAAAACTGTTTTAAGCTCCTCAGTGTGAAGACACAAACCTAGTTTATTGCTAAATTTAATAAAGGTCATGTACTAGTGAGCTTACAAGGCCTTAATATAAAAATCAGAAAACTCTCTCTCTACATTGTGTGGAATGTACTGGCTACTCTGCATCTTTTGAATTTTCAAACTTTCATGTCAACTAGACAGAAGTCACCAGCTGAGAATTTTGATGAAAGCTCATAACCAAACAGGTACTTGGAATGATGAGTGTCTGTCTTTTAGTGCGAGAAAGCCTAACTATGATTGGGGCGCAAGAATCTCGCCGTGTAAGTAATATTTTAAAAACATTTTTTAGTATTTTACTTTATGCTACATTGAAAAGTCCGTTACATTAAAAGTATCTACAATTGTCTATTTTGTTAGCCTGCAAATCAGCAAGAGAAAAAAAAACACACATTTGACGAAAAAAGAGAAGTTTCAACATTTTGCAAACGCGGCCCATCACCATACGGTCCCCTTCAGTCGCCACTGCCAATAGGTGTGACACCAGTATGGTGGAAACGTTAATCAAGGTTTTATGAGGGGTATTCGCCCTGGCCTATTAATCGGCCACACTGTTAAAAATGTCGGTAAATTTACGTCAAATAAAAATAAAGAAATACAAAAGAAATACAGAAATGTTCTGGTAATTAGTTACCAGAAAAATTTCGATATTTCTTCTTTGTTTCTTTGTTTTATTTTCTGTAAATTTTACCGACATTTTTTACAGTGCAATGGTCTAAAATCACGGCGGCAGTCTTTGGGAACTTTACGTCAGGCAGAACCGGTTCAGTAATTACAATGACGAGAATGGATGTGCAATATAGCAAACGAACAAATAACCTCATTTTGAACATCGTAGGAAACCGAATGAACAACATCACTAACGAAGAGGGCCAAAACTTAGGAGTCCGTAGGTAGTAGCCTATTGTATATTACTATGTATATTACTATATTTATTATATCCTTTTATCCATAGAAATGTGATTAATATGTAACAATATGCAAATAGCTCCGTTCCTCCCCCTTAGAAATCGACCCCCTTCAAGTTGAAGCCCAGGAGTAGGAGTGGCTCGTAATCACTTATAAATTTGTCACGCAGATGCTATAAGGAATCCCCCGAAGCCCGCTAACCTTAGTTACGTCACAACATTCTATACTTAATCTACACCCAACATTTAAATCCACAGTGTCAATTTGCAAGTCAAATTTAAAATCCAATAGCTTTAATTACGAGAATCAAACTAGGTTGAATTCAGTCCTTCAGTACTGCAGAACATTTAACAACCTTGGAGAAACGGAAATCATTGCTTGAAAGAAATAACTTACGCTTGCAGTCTTTTTAAATTGTTTTAACAACCGGAAATATCTTGAGTGCATCGTGGAGTAGGAGGACATGTAACGGAAAATAATTCTCCTTGATACAGAATGTTAATTATTGAGCTGTCTCCGGAATATTTTTTAACTTATTTCGTATGTGCCAGGCTGCTCGTACTTCCACAGTGTTTATACTAGTTCAGCGCTTTTAGTTTTTATTTCAGAAGAGGATTTTAAGAAGTGGGTTCAGTCTGCTGTCAGTAAGGTTTTGAAAAATGTTCAACTGTTTTTTTTTTTTCATTTTTTTTTTTCAAGCTTTTTGCAACAGTATTCCATTGGGTTACTCTACTGGGGTTTCAACAGGGTTTCTCCAAGTCAATTAACTGATTTCAACTAGGTTTCTTCTTGGTTTTCAACTTGAATTCAACTTGAATTTCAATTTGATTTTGCAACTGGGTCATTTCTATTAAGATTCTGAATGGGTTAAAAGTGATAACAGGTAGTTTGAGCACGTTCAATACATACAGCATTACGTATAACTGCATGTTATCGGCAAAAGTTGGAAAAAAACTAGTGATCTCCTTCATATCGTAATGACCTGAAAGAACATTAATGAAATCCTGCCTTTATCCATGGGCGTTGAAGCATATTATCAAATGCCCCCCTCCCAACATTTAGAGGTGTGCAGAAAAAATAAATGTTGTGACACACATTTTCGATGTGAAAATTGTGAATTTGTTTTATTAGTCTATTAATGACAGCTGGGGAGAACTTTAGACCAGAAATATATGTGATCTGTGTCCTCTAGAATGCACCAAATAGCTTCCAGGGCTTCGCCGCTGGACCCCAACAGGGGAACTATGGTGGTCTCCTGTACCCCTGGTCGGAGGCCCAAGGTGTTCACTCAAGCAGGTGCCCTAATAATTTTAACAGATCGCCGACCCTGCTATATTTATTATCGCTCCATCTGTCAACGAGATCGAGGACTAACCCTTACCCTTACTTACCCCTGTCCCAACCTCACCCCGTCACTACAGGCTATGTTAGGCTATTCTACTGTATTACGATTAAACTGTGAACGAAATGATATGGTATTTTGAATGGAAACGTATTTCGGTGTTTATGTAAATCAGTGTTCCGTTAGTCCAAGCTGGACCACCGTTCTAGTTTAGTCGTTGTGGTCAGCCATATTTGCCTTGACTAAATCTACAATGTTCTATTCTTTGGAAAAAAAAGTGCCATACTATTTGAAGTCATTAGAAAACTTAGCACTGTTTTGTGTTTTGGTTTTCATGTGTTTGTTTTTTGTTTTTTTTTCAAAAAAAGTATGTGGTATGGAACCATGTAAGTACCACCTCCGAGGTGGTACTTCCATGATGGAACAGTTTGCCTCGTCCAGTGTACTACTTCTATTCTGTAGCTTTGTGTTACCGACTTTTACTATGCGAAGTGATGCAAAAACACTGCTAGAGATGTAATAAAGATACTTCTTTTGTCATAAATTTCCATCTGGAAGCTCTTTTTTGGTTGTTATACCCTCAGGCGTTTTACTGTGATGCCGTAGAGTCGGGTAATTTAAGTGTTTACTTCCCCTTTACCCCACAGACGTTATCAATCTTAACCCTTTGAAGTCCGTCCTAACAGATTTCAATTGACATAAGAGAAGAAATATATAGTGTGGGGTAAAGCAAATGTACTGCACACAATTTTATAGTCTTCCTTATCCCCTCTGGATGTGTGATTTATGTATGGAAGCAGTCGCCTGAAGTAAGGAATATTTCAGTACTTAAGGGGTTTTAAGAGGAACGTGCAACTTCTAGAGAACTTGATGTATTCAGTATATAGTCAGGTCTAAATTTAAAGTTCTGTGGACATGTAAATACTTTACCTGCCTATTTGATGAAAAAAACATTTAAAACGTTAAAGACAGAGTGACGCAATTTCCATCCAAATCCATCAAATATGGACCATTTTATAAGAAAACTGTTTCTGCACTTACATCATGAATAAACATGAGCTCTATGAAAATATGGACGTAGAAAGAGGGACTCATGATATTTGACATACGTTATCTTTTGTTTGTTTAACCTTCATTCCAAGGACAGTTGTAATGTTGGCATGTCCTTACGAGTTTATTTTGTAAGTAGCTATTGACTACTTTGAAAATATGCATATTAAAAACCAAACTAGACACCGGCTGGTAAGTAATTAACAGATACTTTTTTGAAAAATTAGCATAAGAAATAAAGACTTTGTGCAACGCACAACATCACAATTCTGAAAAGCCAGTGAGAAATATTAGAAATGGCCTTTGTATCTTGGTGCGTCTTGAGAACGGTAAAAGACGTTCAAATGACGGGTTTTTCATCAGAGACCTTAATTTACCAAAGTTGAGTAATACAGCTTTTTTTGGATACATGCACGTTCATAGACCTTTAACAATGGAAAGCAGTGTTTTTCAAATACTTAAATAACGAGAGGACTGACTGACAATGCAGATTTAAACCCTCCTTTTAAATACAAAGTAAATTTCTCCTTTTGTCGCGTAGTGTCGTTTATACATAAATGTTGCTTTGATTCCTTGAAAAACGCTGAATATGTACATACCCTTTGCAACAGGCGAAATAATGTGGAAATTTATCAAATTCAACTGCAAAGTATAGACTCGTAACTCGTCTGTTCGTTTGCATATGGCATTTACATTACTTCTAGCACCAACATCTATTCTTACGACGCAATAACCAGTCGTTTTGAATTTTTACCCTGGGTTTTTTACTTAGCTGTCAATACCCTCCTCGACATCAAATGATTGTTTTATTTAATCCATTTGTTAGGGCAGCAGTAGACATGAATGAGGCTGCAAAAGATAAGAAGTGTAAATTGTAAGTTCCAGACAAAAGAACTAAAAAGCCTTAAGTCTAGTCATCAACCATTACAAGATTATCTCCTCACGCATGTCTGGGTCCAAATGGCATACAGTCGAAGTTTCTTCTGCTGTCCAGGTAGTAGCTCCATGATTGTATCAGGGAGTTATTTGGATGGAAACATATCGAAAAGTTTGACTTTATGGTGATACTTTATGACTCACTTAATCGAGAGGATAAATCAACGATAAGCCGTTTATTTGGTGCAAACGGATTTCTTTCCTCTGTTTGGTGGCTCCAATTTTATATCATTCACCTTGCAACATCATTTAAGTCACGTGATCTTTTAGCAAGTGGCCTGCGTAGAACAATACTTTGATGTGTAGGTTTGCGCCGCCAACACGTTTAGAGCAGATGATGATAAACTCTAAACGACTTTTTAAATTTAATTGATATAAAAGAATACAGTTATCCCCTTTCTGTACAAGATTTCGCAGCAAATGTTTTGATTAAGGTAGAAGTCGTTACAACGCACAATATGAAAAGTTTCCGGAAGTTTCCTGAAATAACCAGATATAGATTCTTGTTCACATTTCGACATAAAACCTAACTTATATACTGTCATGCGCGTCACCGAGCGTCAAAAGATGCAATAATTTATTATTTCCCTGACCACGGCAATGTTGTCACATAGCAACTCTCTGGTTGTGGTAGTGGAGGAAAAACCCCAGGCTTACTGTAGATGCACCAGACGACAAAAACCTTTTTGTGTTAACTTCCTAATACAGTGTTTTCTAATAGAAATGTCAAGAACGATACAAGCGAAGGATTACTGAGTGACCTTGGCTTTACAAACCTCACTTAAAAGCGGTGTATCGCCATCCACATACAACTCAATGGGCGTCACCAGACATTTTTAAGGGGGGGAGGGGTGGTCGTCTTTTGTGTGAAGAAGGAAGTTATTGCAGCGTTAGCGGCAATTCTCGCCCGTAGCGCGAGCACTTAGGCGTGTGGTCCAGGGGCCCCTGGTAGGTCCAGGGGCGAAGCCCCCGGAAGCTCTGAGGAGTTAGATATTTCAAATGCCTATAATGCGGTGAAATTATCGTCCAATATTGCTAGTTTGATAATGCCAAAAATATGATTTCATATAAGAGCAAAATGTGAACCCATGGATGGGGATCAAAGAGAAAGCTTTTAAGTCTTAAAATGACAATGGCACAAGAACATTTTCCTTTTAAAGTTGGGGACCTTTCATGGGAACCATGGACTCGGTCAAGGGAACCAACTGGTATGATCCACAGGCAAAGGATTCCCTGAACAAAAACCCTCGAAAGCTCGTGGAATATAATGAAATATTCAAGATTAAGGAGGTAAAAATAACTAACCTCAAATAACATATCACAGAAAAGTTTTAAGCCAGTTGAACTTTGCAATGCAAAGAAATTAAAGAAAATCACTGCAGTGAATAGCCCCTCTTAATTGCTTAAGTTAGCATGCTCTATAGAACAGAACAATAAGTTTTTGCACAATGTGATTCTACCAGTTTGCTTTATTTTTTTCTTTCAACCTTTCTCCTTCAAGACCTAGAAAATAATGTAAGTGCCATTTATTCGATTAAAATAGGTAATGGAAAATAGTAATTTAGGGGACTCGATCTGTAATTGCAGCGAAATTAACCATTCAACATATTAATTATACTTGCAATGGCAGAAGAAACGTATTTCGATTTTTGGTACATCCTTTAAACGTTTCTGAAAAAAAGCTCAGAGGGGGTCGTTTGCACACCCTACCCCCCCATCCGCCCCTGGTGACGCCCATGAAGTCCTTGGTTGTATCATGCATGTGAAAAAAATTCTGAAATGTAATTGACAAAGTCAAAGTAAATGACATGAAGCTGATGCCTGCAGTAAGATAATAGTACATCATGCTATCAGTGACGTCAAGATTCAATACGACAAAGGCACTTAATTGAGACCGTACTGTTAGCACGGTGAATACATAAAAAGCGGAAAATGCTATAAGGCAGCTGGCAATATCGATAGTTTCCTAGATCCGTATCTTTATTAATGTAAGTTACTGTTCTAAAGTACTCTCTAGATTGAAGGTTCACAAAATCAAAAGGTTCGCTATAGACCAGAGGCAGTGTGCTATACACGACCATAATCGTAACTCTTACCCTGGTCCCATACACGTACGAGCGATGTCATTTCCCAGGAGCTGAGCCTACCTTTACCGAGAAGAACCTCGGGAATCTAAGAAGCCTAAAATGCCAAATATTTTCCGATAATGTTCCTGAGAAATCGGTTTTGGGAACCTCACAAATCACAATATAGGTTTCCTGGCTCGAACGCCTGCGCCAAATCCTAACTGTAATGGTAATCGTCATCTTCAGCCTAATTGTACATTTAACACTTAGGCCTATACCATAACCCTACTGCTAATCCTAACCCTAGCTCTGTAAGTTCTTTGTGCCTTGTGCCTACGGCCCACGAAACAATGCCCCGCAGAGTGGACTCTGGTCAGCCCCTTAGCGATATACCTGAACAAGGAATATACAGCCTGCTACGTGAGCAAACAAAATTCTGCTAGCCTGGGTGGAAGACACCATTGTGTTAAACTTTTTTAACCCATTAAATAATTATACATTTTACTTCGACCATAGGCAGCTAGTAATGCGATCGCAACAGCATTTTTGGCGAGGTGTTCAGAGATTTTTACCTTTCGATTACCGGTGTTCTCTAGGCCTTTTTAAATCTACGGATCTGAAATTTGCAAAGGATGTAAAACGTGTAACGGAAATGTGAAAAACTAAAATTTTGTGTTGATCGATGGTTATCTGGAGTCGCTAGAGCTTCTTTTCCAATTTTTGTTCATAAAACCCTTCTTCTTCTAGGAATTTTGATATTTGTGCCCGAAACCTTGCACAGTCGTTCATAAGTTGTTCATGCCAAGAGGTTCAGGAATAATCAATATGAAGAAAAAAATGTTTTAGGGGGCAATTTTGAATCGAAAATTGACCTTTCGGGGTTAGAAGGATTTACTCTTGATAAAAACACATACATAAAAAATTAAGTGATCTCGGTTGCTTTTAAATCTTGTCAGTAATCTTCTATGAAGATTTTGTTACATTTCATGAAAGTGTGTGGGAGAAAAGCCGAAACAATATTACCTTCTCTTCGTCCGATGCAATCGATTCTGCCTAGCGCAAACATTTGTTTGGCGCTTTGCACGGGTGAACTCTAACATTAGTGAAATCATTTGGCATTCAGTTTTATTGTGTATTTCGCGCTACGAATTGGCCAAACGAACAACTTTGCAGCGAATGTACTAACGCTAAAAATAAAGAGCTTATTGTAGTTATCCATCCTTTGCACTTGTTCGTACGTGTTTACACAAAGCAAAGCCAAACCTACACAAAGCTATTCATTGCTTGCAGTTTCGTTAGAGTTTGCGCACGGTTACCCGTGCCTTGACAATACATGAAAGTGCTATTTCCGAGGTAGTACCTCCCTCCATGGACGCGAGGTAGCTACTTCCATGGACAATGCTTGATTATGGAGGAGTATTTCGTTGTCCCGGTTGTGATATTGACGTAGGCTATAGAATAACTCCTTGGTTTACCTTGAATATGACATATTATATTCTAACATATCATGGAAGATAGCAGGCGCGGATCCAGGGGGGGCCTGGGGGGCCCGCCCCCCCCCCCCCTCGCCACGAAAAAAAAACGAAAGGAGAAAAAAAAGAAGAAAAAGAAAAAAAAAAGAAGAAAAAGAAAAAAAAAAGAAAAGGAGAAAGAAAAATTAAGAGCAAAAAATGAATAAAAGTGTCTAAGAACGTATTCAAAGTATATATTTCTGTAGGGGTTGGGTGAAGCTATCGCTGGATTATCTCTTCATATATCTTTCAAAGTGGTTGGCAACGAAAGGGGCGCTACAATGTTCGAAAGCAGGCGAATAGCTGATTAATGATCCTTGACTTAAGATCTAAATAAGTAAACATCGTGACATATGTAGTATGGGCTCGGCTAACTGAACTGAAATTTAGTAACAATTTTGTGCTAAAGAGTGAAATTTTTTGTAATCTACAGGGATTGAGAGGCAAAGTTTTCGCCATACAGACCTTGCAGAATGAATACAGAAGACAAGCTGTCAGGTGACCTACTATTGTGCACAGTGGCGCCAGCTGTTGCAGGCAAAGTAGCGGCGTGCATGATACCCTATTCGATTTCGAAACTGTCTGAAAAGTTTTAAAATGAACCCAAAAGGCTTTTAAGCTACAGACAGTGGCGTCGGCACAGTGGGCAATGGGTGACGTGTGTCCCCCTCCCCCATCGATTTTTAAAAATTTTTAAAATGGTCCCAAAAGTCGTTTAAGCTACAGATTTCTGTGGAGGGTGTAGGGTGAGATGTATTTTTGATGACTGGTTTATTTGTTCTAACCATTTCCTTTTACAAACTGTTCTCAAACTATCATAAGTTTGGAAATTCTTGACAAATTCCAAATTTTCGCACGCTCCGCTAGCGTCAAGCCTTGTGTCAGAGTTGTCCTTATATCAATAGCTTTCGGTAACTACTCACGGGGGAACAAAGGAGCAAAAGTGCTTTTTAAGAACTCTCAGTCAGAAGATTCGTTTCTGAATAGCATAGGTTGGTGGAAAAGTGACAGTGTCCGATGCAGGTTCTGAAATGCAGGTTTTGTCATGGACTATTATTTTATTCGAAATTTCGGCGAGCTTCGCGCGCATACGACAGGGTTTACACCCGATTTTATATACCATTGACAAAGCTTTGACGCTAGAAATTATTCCAATGCAACATTTTTCTAAAAAGTACATCTCCTTCTCTGTAGGACTCTCATCATTATGAGATCTTTGACTAATCTAGTCTAGCACATGATTTGAAAGATTGAATGTACGTAATTGCCGTTGCTTATTTTCCGGCCAAACATCTTACCGCGACGTTCAATAATGACGAAAATCTTTTCTGAAACGAATTTTGCCTGTCCACCATCCCTCTTGCTATACCTAAAAAGAAGGTGATATATCATATCTCCTCCCGTATGGATGTCGGGATGTGAGAATCCCGTTGGTCCCTCTTTTGTATACTGTAACTAATTCAGAGCTCCCGGGAGGCTCTATACTGTTCTCTGTCAACCTTTGATATCCTTTTAAAATGTTAAGGAAAAATTTTATTATAGTCCAAGAATGTTTCTGTGGACTCCACGCAGGTATAATTGCGTGTACAATTTTCCCATGGACGTGGATCGTGGGGGACGGGGGGACGCGTCCCTCTCACTTTTTCAGAAGGGGGGACATCGTCAAAAATGATGGAACAGACTGCAATTATGTCTAGGAAAATAAAATTTTTAGAAGAAAAATAACCTAAAAATCGTACACTTTTGTTGCACCAAATCGCACCTGAGGGCATTCAGTTCTAGAAAAATTTCCCTTAGACCCCTCCCCCATGCCGAAGATCACAAAACCTATTGCCTACCCGTGACGCAAATTCTGGCTACGACCAACTGCTTCTTCCACGCCACAGGACGGCGATTTACAAATGTGAAAAAGGTCCCCCCCCCCCCCCGCACACACTTTTGGAGATGGATCAACGCCCATGATAATTCCTGGGACTTAAGGAGGTTTGAAGACAATATTTTAACCGTCTCTTACTCCCCTTTTTCACCCGAACAAAAGTTAGACATTTTCTAAACACACAATCACTTTAGAATGACCCAAAGATACCACCATTTTGCATATAGGCCCCCTAAAATTAACAAAAATTTCTCAAAGGGGGGTAAACCCCTTCCTGGGATTGCACTCTCATGTACTAATAAGAAAAGGCTCTCCCGCTCTTGTATATAGCGTATACAAAATCCCACTGCCTAAAAAGGCACGGTTTAGCAGTTATCTGCGGTTCCCCCAATCACCAACTCCAGCCGGCACCATCGGTCATAGATTTCTGAAGGGTATACCCTTCAGAAGTCAATAAAGAAGGTGATATATCCTCTCTCCTCCCATATGGATGTAAGGTCGTGAGAGTCCTGTTGGTCCTCCCTTTCAGTGTACAATTAATGCAGAGCTCCCGGGACGCACTATACCGAAAATTTTCGTCGCGCTTCGCGCGCAATTGTTTACTATCACGGAGAGAGGTACGTTTTTATTGAGTGATGGATTTATTTTTATCACTTTTTACCAAAAATCATTTGAAATCTTTCACGATTTTTGCAAAGTCTTCTCAATATTTCTTGATTTTTGCTTGATCTGCGCACTGTTAGCCTTGAATTGCTCCTTTTACTATCAATAAGGTCCCAAACGTATTCGCATTACTCATCGGTGGGGTTCTACTTATAATCCAATTATTCGTGTGCATAAACGTGATTTCAGAGTCAGCATTGTAAGGATGTAAAACAACTGATATTCATTTTTTCACCCTCCTCTTCTTATGAGCACTGAAAACTTAGTATCGAACCCACCTTCTAATTGATAAAAACACATAAAGGGAATTGTTACCGTTAGTCACAGCAATGGTTTTAAATGTAAATTCAAATTTTCGGCGCGCTTTGCGCGCAATTGTTTCATCTGACGTCCTATACCCCAATACCGTAGAACGAAAATAAAACACTCATTATGGCAAAAACCATTTCAAGTTACCTACACCGGGCCCATAATGTTGGCGTGTAAGTTTTAAGATACCTTAGATTCTCCGTAACTTCTGCAGGTATATATAGTAACTTAAAATGAGCCATACACATCAAATTTCATGCAACATGAAAAGGTATAAAATCTCACTGACATAAGAACTGGAACCGATTTCTGTGCTCTTAAAATGCAATATTACGAGAGCTTCCGGGGGCTTCGCCCCCTGGAACCCCACCGGGACTCCGCCCCTGGACCCCGCCAGGGGCCCTAACGCGGGCCCCTGGACCCCACGCGTAGGTACTCGCGCTTCGCGCTCGTGGTGCACCTTCGGTGCACATGAGGTTTTCCATCTTGGGCCCCCCCCCTCAAAATTTCTGGATCCGCGCCTGGAAGATAGGCTTACTTGAAGCGAAAAAGCCTAAGAGGATATTCGTAAGATTTAGCTGTTGTTTAAAAATAAGTTTGCAGCGACTGCCTACACCCTTTTAATTAAAAGTTACTTTGCAAGCTCAATAATTATCTTTAGCCAGTATATACTGACGTTTTCAAGTGGTGTATCTTGTAGGAGAAAAACGGTTTATTTTTTCACTAGGAATGGAAACCCACATAAGAACGTGTCCATGGAGGGGGGGGGGGGGCTCGGGGACCTCCCGGAAATTTGGGGAAAAGGGAACTCTTGTATGCATGGGCGTAAATCTCGGGGGGATGGGGGATATATCTCCCCCAACATTTGACTAGGGGGGATGGCCATGTAATCATCCCCCCTCCCCCTAATGTTTCAGTCTACAGATACGTGTATGATGGAAAGTATATTTTATTCTTCATTTTCGTAAGAAATTTTTTCAATCTCGCTTCACTTTCTATGACAAATGTTTCTCACACTATCAGAATTTAAGCAAATCGTTGGCAATCTATCAAAATTTTCGCGCGCTCCGCGCGCTTCCAACCTTACGTCAGTGTCACTCATATTATCAATATCTTCCGATAGCAACTTGCGGAGAAGCACAGCAGCAAAATGTTGAAAGTTTACGAATTAATAGGTAAAAGACTGGCTTATGGCAGTGGCATGTAGGTTTGTTGGGCAATTGAAAGTGTCTCGATGTAGAGTCTGAATGCAGGTTTTGTAATGGAAATATTATTCGTCACTGTTTACACTCCATGTCATGACCATTATTAGGGTAATAATACACGAAACTGTTCTGATCACGACACTTTACTTTCCGAAGAACAGATATACATCTCCAAACATCTGTGGGGGACCTCGCACCAATATGGGATCTTTCAATCTAATATATAGCAGTCTATATACAGAGGCTGCGGAGCCAATTTTGAAGTTCGGGGGCTAATCATTGAAGCGGCCCAATATGTTCAATAAAATTAATGCAGTTTAAGGCGGCCCAAAATGCCCACCGCAGAAAAAGTGCGGGGGCTAAAGCCCCCCTAGCCCCACCCCCCGTCTCCTTGGTCCCTGATATAGCATGATGTAGAAGGATGGAAGTACGTATCTGCCGTTGTACATTTTTCAAAAAATTTTACCAGAGCTTCGCCAGTTCGCGCTGAGCAATCATCGGTATAGATGGTGATTGTTAATGCACTTATGACGAAAGCGGCACTCTGTAACGCTCTTATTAGTCCTTCATCCCTTTTACTACACCTGTCAGGGAGGTCTAATATCACCTCCCTGCACCTATACTCTCCCTCCCTCTCATTTTTCATTGCTGGCAGCTGTTCGTCCGGATTTTAGTTCAAAAGTAGTAAAAATACGATAGTTGTAAAGTGTTCGGCGTCGTACTCTATATTATCATTTGGATGTCAGGTAGTATACGCATTATCTAATTGCCCCCCCCCCCAAATTAATATGATTAATGCAGAGCTTTCAGGAGGTCCTATTCAGGTATCTGCTAGCCTTGGATGCCCTTTCACAATGCACAATGAAGGAAAGGACATATTTCGTAATAACTCAAGAACGTTTCTGTGGACTCCACGCACATATTTTTGTGTAAAGACTTTCCCGAAAGAGAAGGCAGTAAAATATACAGAAGGGAGGGGGCTTCAGGAGATTTGTTGACAACGTATCTGTCTCTTAATAGACAACATATTCTCCTCTTTTACCTTATCAAAAAATTAACATTCACTGAATTATGGACATTTTCCGGCCATATATGATCAGTTCCAAAAACATCTCAAAGATATAGCACCATTTTGTATCTAAAAGTCCTTAAATTAATAAAAAGAAATTCTTCTAGGGGAGAGGGAACCCCTTCCCCAGGACGACACCTTTATGTAGTGACAAACGAAAGATCAAAACTGCTGCATGCAAATGCAGGAACGCATGAAGAATAAAAGTGAAATTTAGGCAGACTTGGGGGAACTGAGGTATTATTACGACATCATCTATGGGCCCCCAATCACAAAAAATCTGGCGACGCCACTGACCTCAAGCCAACTTGCAGGTCTTGCAATGATCTCCGAATTCAAAATCCAGTTGTCTGGTATGACCCTATATGTTGATCCCTGCCTTTTAAGCTTAACAGGACATTGTTGCTCTTGTACAATTTCAATCCAGTGCAGCTTATCAACGAGTTTTGTGCTCAAAATAGTAGGTTATTCCTAAATGCATGAATACACCAATAGCCTACCAAAGAAAATTGCCACTGAAAATAACCCCTTAAAACAATTTTCCTGGCACTTCTGAGACATTAAAACCCAGGAGCTTCCGGGGGCTTCGCCCCCTGGACCCCCACCAGGGGCCCTAAAGCGGCCCCTGGACCCCACCCGTCATGGGCTCGCGCTTCGCGCTCGCCGTGCACATTTTCCACATTTGCGATAGTTCACCCCACCCCACCCCCAAAGTTGAAAAGAAATCTACGCCCCTGCTTGTATGCGATTTACTAGTTTTGGGGGCCTTGATATCATAATATGGACAGTGAAATTTTCAGCAATTTAATATTTTTTCCAAGTGGGCCAACTTTCGTTTACAGGATGGAAATCTCAGGGGGGAGTTTCCCCTGCCTCCCACAGGCTACGGCCCTGGTGACCATCCCTGCTAGCCACCCCCTCCCCTTGGCTCCCAGTGTTATCGTATACAATCAGCACAGGAGGGACCTATAAACATCTGTTAAAGCGGAAGACTCTATGACAGATAGCGAGTGAACACGGTGTTAAACGAAGAAGAACACCTGTACGATTGGGAAATATTAGACCTGTGCTTCCAGCTCCCTGGCCCGAGTGACCGAGTAGATAACGGTGATGGTATCAAAGCAATAAAGGTAATCAGCAGTGAGGTTGGGGGTTTGATCCCAGATCCGATGAAAATAAGATGAGTTTTTCATCCAATAGTAGGCTAGCCTTCGGTTTTTCCATCTGAACTGACCACACAATCCATGTAAATTGTTGAATTGGTTAGTCACCCGACATGGAAGTGTAATTTAAAATAAGGGGCTTTAATGGCAGGCACAATCGTTTTCTTTTTGACATCGAAATAGACAAAAATGGCGATATAAATGAATATAAATTGACTGTTTTAAAATGTAAAAGTCAATGGCAGCATCCCCCAAAGTGTGGGAGGATATGTTCCTCGTCCTTCTTGGGACTTCCCCCTATGAAAGGTGAGGTAGGTCACACCTCTATATTCCAACCTCTCTTTGTTCCGAAGTCTAATTTAGTCACTGGTTCCAAATACACACAAGTTACGGTTTACTTGCGATGTGGATATAACCGTTCAAGGTTTTCGCGACGTCAAAATGATGGAGCTATCATGAAGTCACTCTTTTAAGGTGATTACTCCTTTTAACCGGAGTCAAAAGAGGCTTGTAACTCGACAAGAAATATGACGACTCAACCGACAGTAGACTGTTTTGAAGACTCGTTGACAGCTTCTGTTTAAAATCCTATTTAAAATAATGGTTAATTGTAATAAACCACTTACCTCGTAAAGGTAACTGTATAGAAAGAAGTGCTGAATGAGTTATAGAGCTAATAACGGCTGTTTGTCACACTTGAGAAGTTGTTATGGTTACACAAGTTTTTATCAACAAACCCAACCAGCAGCGTGACTCTTGGCTGTGGATTAAATAGAACAATTACTTATTACACTGGTAAATAAAAAGAGTCCCTCGAATTATCAAATATACACTTTTACAACAAAGTATATTGATTCTCCTTTTCGTTTTGAGCGTTATTCTGTAAAATTATGGTATTTATTGAAAAAGTAAATTTGAATGAATTGTCCTAATTTTTCTAGCAGTAACTTGACAGAGCTGTCGTTTTCTTCAGTGAGAACAATTCGTAGGCCTAGGAGGCTGTTCACAGCTGGGGAGGGGGGGGGGGGGGTTTCAGACCGCCGTCGTGGGGATGGGTCTAAGGGTATAGATCTATCTTCCCATTAGAAACACTTAAATATTTGAGGGTTCTTAGATGCAATTTAACTACATTTTTGCAGTTTTGTAAGTATATTGAAAAATTTCATATATTTCACACAATCGACAAAGGAGTTTCATCCTTGGAAGGTGTATGTGTGGGGGACGGGGGCGGTGTATACTTTAGCTCCTCACATTTTGAACTGGAAACTTCAGCCTCCAGCCCCTCTCCGCCTCATACGTCATACCATGGATTTATTGAAATTTGAGAAAGAATCGAAAACCTCTTCAATCACTAATTTACAGAATCGTACTAGACATGTTCTGCAAATCAATGTTAGTATAACTTTTGAAAACGAGGTCGTATACGACGAACTAAATGGCGAAATGTCAAGCCATAGTTAATACACACACCCCAAGGACAGAACAAACACAGTCCTCGATGTACATGTTCAAGCGTATTACTCCAAAATGGAGGTCTCAATAAATTTTGCTTTCGTCATAATAAACCTAGACCTAAATGCATTTGAAAAAAACAAAAAAAGAAAGAAAAAAAGTAAGAAAGAAAAGAACAAGATAAGACAAGCAAGTATTGAGATTATTCAAGGCAAGCTTCAGTGCGGTGATGTTTTGCTAATAGAATGTCCTTCATGTACTGAAGCGTGAGAATTCAAGATTGTTTTAAGATAGAAAACCAAATTTAATCGAGTCCTAAAATAGAAACTTTTATTCTCGAGAGAACTTTGATTTCTTCTACTTTCTAAGAAACGAGGCACAAAAGCAAACGGATCAGTCGAACCAATGAACACTTAAGATTTGATGTTGTAGCTGCATCATATACTTGATATACTGATATTCGTCTTGGCGTTATCTTTCGTGTATCTGAGATGCTGTCCCTGAGTTCTCGTTCTCGGATAGAGATATTTGTTCATCTGCGTTAAGTGGAAAACTCAAGTATAGAAACTCATTTCTGTCTAGCCTAATGGTAAATATTGCTTGAAATTGGGGTGCAGATTATTCGTATAAGGTTGGCATCTCCTTCCATAAAGGCTGCCGGTGAAATTCTATTGAACAACCGTCACATATTTGAGCACAGGCGCACGGCTTTTTTTAAGGGCTAAGCCCGAGATAAGTGCACATCTTTTTTGGCCAAAAATGTGCGCAAGGAAGAGGTTTGCCCAAACTCGGAAGGGCGGGGAGGGGGATGGGTGGGTTGGTGGTAGTGCATCCCCTATCCCCTAACTCTTACTCCTATCTATGTGAGCCGTGCATTCGTTAAAGCCAAACGACGAACGATAAGGACAATCAAGCGATTTGTGTTAATAGGTTAGTAAAGTTTTAGATGTTTTTTGTCAGTTCTGAGGCATAGTATGCAATTCGGGCTATAGGGATGGCACAATTTTGATTTTTAAGCTTCCCTACCAGCTCCGTCATCCGATGAAATTTAATCAACTCTAGGATAGTGAGAAGAAATGATAACTTGTAGAAACTTTAAATTAATGTAAGTGGAGATACGTGCTCACTGAGAGGCAACATGGAGTGTAGGTAAGTTAATTAGTAACAGAACGTGGCCAACATCGCAAACTCCATTTTTAATTTTGACACGTTCAGGCAAGTTTCTTTTTGTTTCACTTCAAATCGCTCTCTGGCCATCAGCCAAAAGCCTGTTTACGTTATATATACATTAAAATGGATCTCGGAAATAAGCAAGGAAACAGTCACTTGTCAGTAATCATTAATCAAAAGTTCCTCGCAACACTTGCAAAAGTGCATCCTTGAATTAAGATAGCTCTTCTTAGCATTTAAAGAAGTGAATTTGGACTATATTTCTTGTCTTATTCTTATTTCTGTGTTAATTTCTTCGTTCTTAGTTAGGCTACCAGGTTATGTTTATTCTTTCGGCGGTGTGATGTTTTGTTTCTTTATACTGTGTCATTGCCGCAGAGTGATGGGCCTATTGCTTATTTCAGTAATATTTATTGTAGTGCCAATTTAATAATTAAAAAAGTTGGATCATCATAAATAACAGTAGTAATGACTTGGTGCAGAGAAAAAAATGTTATAATTTTCGAATGCACTTTAGGCATGTCCTGGGTTTATCTTTAAGAGTTCTGCTGTTAACTTTTAACACCTCAGAGAGTACCTTCAACTAATTAATGTACTGACTGATCATCGGAATTAGACGTCAGGATCGACGGATATTACACACGGTACATCGGCAAACCATTATCGGATCGAAAAAGTGTTCTTCTCGGTATTGCTTGCCGATTTAATACTTCTATGGAACATTCTGAAAACCGTTTTTTTTTCGTTCAGTTAAAAATCACGCCCCCCCCCCCCTCGGACGATTGCCAGCTGATCGGGTTTGTAAGGAATAAAGATAATGCAACTTGGAGAGACACTCGCTTGGACAGACACTACGAAAGAAGAGTCATGAATGTTTGGTAGGTGGGAAAGTATTTAAGAGTGAGGAAATTTACGTCGACGGTACACCTGAGTACCCGTTTTCCATGACTCGGTATGCGGGCCAGGTTATTATTTATTATAAGGCATGATATTCATAATTGTACCGGTAGAAAGGCGCTCGCATTCAACATAGAGTGAAGATGTCCTGTGTAGATGAATAAGAAAAATATTCAAAAAATAAATAGTGTTTGTCTAAACTGATGGAAAACAAAAGCGACTTGGACTATGCTTTCGCTGAAATGGGCTAATCAATTAGATTTACTTGTGGACCGCAAGCAACGGGACATTTGCATTAGGCCTATGAGAGTAAAACGACCGATGCCAAATATGCAATAAAATTTGGTACTTCTGTCTTTTTTGAATGTTTATCGCTTATGATGACTCTTGAAATGAGTGGCTGAAACCTAGATTACCTGAGCAAAAATAACGAAATCGATGCCAAGAAAAATATACTTTAAAAATCTGCTTGTATTTACTTATCTCTTTATTCTTAAAACATCAACTTAAAGTGGACATAAAGTCTAGAATTTTAGAGTTTGGAAAATGAATTTCATTCATCCAACTCCCATTTTCATAGCTTACTCCATTGCTGAGGTATAAAATGTTGAAATTTATTCACTTAATTTGAAATAGTCAATTGCGCAATAATTTGTAAAGTCCTTCTTGTACAACTCACATGAACTGCTTTTGTTTCCTTTTGAAATTAAGATGTTTATAGGACCTTGAAACAATTACAGTTCCCTTGCATGGTATGGTGTACGGAGAGGACTTTGTAGCCAAGTCACCCTATCACAGTGAGACAGTGATCACATTTTGGCACAAGGTGCAGTGGCTTTCGAAAAAAACAAAGAACAACAAAAACTGTAATTTGAGTCAGTACAAGAATGTCATCAAATTATTGCGCAATCCACCGTTTTAAATAACGTTTTATATCTCAGCTCAGGAATGTCCTGTGAAGATGGGAGTTGGACCATTTGGTTGCACTTTTCAAGCATTGTAACAATAATTTTGAAATTTAGACTTTAGGTACACTTTAAGTCGTTTAGCCACCGAGAAGTGACTCTAAATTATACTAATCGTATTCTCATGACGTTATTTTCCTCACGAGTATTATACGCCATACGGGCAGCGGCGCCACCGATGGGAGGGAGCATGGTGGCATCTCTCCAAGTCAGGGCCTCTGCCCACTTGCCCCAGTCCGCTCCTTCACAAAAGTATACAGTGTACAGGAACAATGCGCACATGCAACTTTTGCCCCCAATTCCTGCTTACCCCACTGGCCCCCCACTTTTGAAATCCTGGTGGCGCCGATACCTACGGGCTAGTGCTCTCTTTAAACGCCCTGTTCATGTTTAAAAAAATACGATTATCAGGCAACGACTCGGTATCTGGTCAATAGTTGACTAGCTCGGATTCCTTTTAAACCGTATTGGTTCATTTAATCATTTAAAGTAGAATCTAGTCAAATGCTTGACCAGATTCCAGGCCAATGCCCGAAATCACGATATCTCAAGGTAGGAATAAAGGACACTTTTCATACATTCTATATTGATTTGTCATGTTGAGAGAAAGAACCCCATTGGTGAGGTCAAAGGTCATCTGAGGTCACTGGAGGTAAAACTGCGAAAACCTTGTAAATCGCTTGTAATCATGATATCTCAAGATAGCAATGACAGACACTTTTCATATTTGGTATGTAGATTTTTCATGTGGAGAGGAAGACCCCTCTTCTTTTTGGTGAAGGTCAAAGGTCATTTGAGGTGTCGGATGAACACGAGAAAAGGATACTGTGACTATAGCATGATTAGAAATACCATACGTTGAACGAGTTCTTTGATGACGTAGTGGATTAGCGGAGCTCAGTCTCTCAGGCAGACAGTCCCGGTACGAATCCCTCCTAAGACATGTTCCTTTTTTCATTTTTATTCACTTTGTGGTGGGGTTCATAGGTCATATCAGGTCAGCAGAGGTCAAGTTGCCAAAACATCGTAAAAACTTATATAGTCAAGAAAGTATAAATTTGAAGGATGAACCTATGCAAGAAATCACCCCCTTTCAGCAAGGAATCACTTAGCCTTTGGGTTTTCTGGTTTTCCTTGTTACAACTACGAGTTAAGATTTTAGTTTTCATTAGCCCACTATCAATGTTAATCTCTCAAAACTGTGAGTCAAGCACATGCGAGGACCATATTATATTCATGACTAGTAGGCTAAGCAGGCTAATTCGAGTACAGCATGTCGTGGTCAAGAGTGAGTGCGATAGAGTACCCAATACAAGTCTGATACAGCCTTGTAATTTTAGGCCGTTGAATTTACATTTAAATAGGGGTTTGTAGCCAACCCTCTTTGTTCAAAGTGAGCGGTGAGCAAAGTCGGAAAAAATCCGAGGTTGGAAAACTTTCCCAAAGGAAAACAAATTAAGAAGAGAGTGCCTATAAAGAGTTCATTTATGTGCCAACAAATTCCAACCCCCTCCGGGCCTCCAAATTTCTCAAGGTGGGATAGGTTTTCGCCTTGCCCACCCTAGCTACGCCCCTGCTTTGAAAAAGAATCGGGATTGAGAGATAGGCAGTACCTGCCGTATTTAATTTGAAATCAACAATGAAATGTGGATAAAACTCCCTCAATTTGCAATAAATTCACCAACCTCTGTAAGAAAAGGTTTTCAATCATCGTCAGGGATAATCTTTGCAATATTTCATCAAGTTCTTTATGTTTGTTCTATCATGGAAGTAGTACCTCGGAGGTAGTACTTCCATGGTTCTATTCCCCGCCGTTGGAACACAGTCATATATATGCCCTCTATCAGTTGTTTATTCTATGTTTGAAGCGCATTGACTGATGCTAACCATTTCATTTCTTAATCTGAGGCGATCAAAGGGTAACATATTTTATCGTCGGGTGAAATACAGAGATGGGTTCTATGGCGTCCGTAGTCATAGGTCTATAGCACACCGCTCTTAACATGAAATTCATAGAAATGGTTTCAGGATGGCACGGTTATCGATCAAAGACATCGCTGGTGAAACAAAGTGGGTCGATTGAATAGGTCAAAACGATGTAAAGACACTAAGTTAATTTAGTCCTGTGGGCGATTGCCCTTTTTGAGACTGTGGGGGAAGACTGCAAATAGTGCGAATCCCGGAGGGTAAGACACATGACGCCCCTGGGAACTAGAAATGAGACCATCTAGATGAAATATGTCATACCGGTTCAGTAAAAGGATGGAGGGCCTCCGGAAATTATAACTAGAACAAGAGTCTTTCGGGATGGAATAATTAAATGTGAAATTTGTTCCTCAAAAAAGTTGACTTGGGGAACATTTCATTACATGGAATGTAATTGACTCGAGAACATTCGTCGCCGGTATGACAAAATATGTCATCACTTTATAATTACATACTCTTTTACAAATCTGATTTATCCTGTAGTACAATTGTTCCTCGGTTAATCTTAGGCGCCGTGTCAGGGATATACGGTATTCCTGAGGTTCTGTGCAGTTTTGGTCCGACAAAAACCTCTATTAACCTGAGTAAATAGCCCGACTTTTAAAGTAAACTATCCGAAAAATTGGTTTGTCATAACTCTTGACGGTTGGGGTCAAATCCACCCCCTGGCGTGTACACCTCCCTCCATTCGGTAACTTAAGGGCAAATATAATCGTCGTTCTTACATCAGTAGGATCGGTCTCATCATCAAGCCACCATCAAATTGCCCCGACCGTTTCAGCCCCTCCTTTAATTTCCATAAGTTTCTTTAGTAACTCTCACGATTAAAGTAGTTTCATTGTCTAAACCAGCTCTTTACCACCTAAGCCACTACAATAGCTTGTGAGGTCCAGGGTTCAAATCCTTGCCGGGTCATACCAAAGACTTCAATAATGGAACCTACTGCCTTTGTGCTTGGTGCTCAGCATAAGCAATAGAGTAGGGCAAACAAGCCAGTGAGCCACAACTGGAAAAACGGCCGTGGTCGTCTCGACTTGAACCAATTGGTTGGAAACTGGGACGTTAAACCTCATCTAACTAACTTGTGAGTTTCTAACCCTTTTCAAACAACATACTTTATACCTTGTTAATATTCGAGGATCAGAATGCATCGCATCTGTTTCTTGACAGACAAGTTACTGCGCAAAGACCAGTACAGCTCCCCTCGGAGCAAATTCTGTTTTCTCATCCCCCTCCCCTTCGGAATATATAACTGATTGAGGGTTATTCCATACAGCCTGCTACGTGGGCAAACCTCTATTGAGGTACCGTAGTATTTAAATGTGACGTAACAACTCGAAATTGGAAAGAAATCAACCGGTTTTGTCTGCGCTGGCTATTGATTAGATACCGTACATGTACACTGCTTTCGAATTGTCACCTTTAAACATCTCAATAGCTTTTCATACATTAGCATTGAAAAAGCTTGAACAAAGAAATTCTAGCAGAAAAGATACACCATTTTAATGTTTGACATATTACTTTGTTGTTCCCTGAAAAGTTTACATTGTAAATTTGCTGCTGAAAAGATATTGTTGACAAACTTGATATTTTGCCATTCACTGTTTCAAGATAAATCGCTTTTATGTGGCTTTCTATTAGCAGTTTGTCAAATTTTGCCTGCTGGTTGAAAAATTTTAAACGTCAGCCAATATACTTGAACTCCCTAACTTCATTACACGTCAAAGTTACTTTTCTGGACTGCAGCATTGAGATAAAAATCAGTGACAGAGTAATGAATGGGGCTTTTAGCTTCAGATTATTCAAATTATCTAAAGAATACACATTATCTATGGAAAAGATACATAGTGCTTAGAATATTTTGGTATCACCCTAATTGACAAAAGAAACGAATAGTTTTCGTAAATGAGACCGTTATGAGGATGTACTGTACACAATTCCTGCACTCATGATTAGAATTTACACGACATCATTTTCCGAGGAATTTTTACATATGTAACAAATGGAAAATAAATCACTTAAGGATGATTAACAAATCAAGAGCAAAAAATGTTACGTTGAAATTTGGTAACCAAATAAATGATATTGCTCACGCATATATACACATGTAATGGACCAATCAAACACTGGCTTTGGTACGTGAAGAGTCACCGTGTAGTGAATTTGCCCTAACTTTATGTCAATTAAAGTAATTTGAACAATCACAGATGAAACGGGCGTTTCTCTAATTGTATTTTGGTGGATGAGGGTCTGCTATTAAACGGCAATATTTGTCATCCTCCTGACTCCACCCCAAAGAAAAACACTTGTCCGGTAATCTGGGAGACGAGCATAGGATATCCTGTTTCCAATCTAGTTGTATTACAAAGCACACAGGATATCGTGGGTGTTTCTATCAGAGAAGGTGAAAGAAAATGAGTTTTTGTGGTATTTAAAAGTAGATTTATAGGCGGATATTGTTCGAGTGATTAATACGCGGAACAATATAATGGGGTAAGACAATGACACGATTGCTTCAGGCCTGCCAAACCTAGGTATATAGCAAACCTATAGTTAACTAGAAGAATTTATAATGTTAGGTCGTCAAAACGCTGCATTCTTGAAACGTATTCAGCCTAAGGCTCTAGTTATCGGGTTATGTTAAAACACGAGATGATTACACCATTCTCCTGCATATTACCCTTTCGAACTTTATCAACCTTAAAACACTGGGCAAGCCCCAGGGTTGGACGGGAAGGGGTAGCATTATTTCCACGGTTCCTAACTGCGGTTGCGAAGGAATTTTGCAGATTACAAGGCAATAACGCCCCCCCCCCCTCCTTCCTGACAGTAACAATATTCCTACTAAGTTAACGTCTATCCCCTCCTCCAATTTAAAAGAAATCTGCTGTCTAAAGCACTTCCCCTGCCGGACAAAACTTTAACAGCCTGTACTGAGTTTAAATTGCTCAGGGCCTAATCCACACATTACGGTATTGTGTGAGAGAGAGAGTATCAGATGTGTGCTTCACTGAGAGATCTGCACAATTCATCATTGACCAATCAGAGTGATGTTATTGTTCGAAATTATGTCAATCGAAGTACAGTCACCAATTATTATGAGTGAAATGAGAATACTTCTCTGTATGCTTAAGGATGCAACAGTCTCTTTATATGACAATAAATGGGCTACACTACTTTAACGACATTTTGCTATAAAGGGAGAAATAGATCGTAAACGATAGTAAGCTTTCTCATGTACCACACAAAGCTAAAACAAATTTTGAAAGTCATTTCCTTAAAGGGGATACGGCACCCCACCCCCACCCCAAACCGGGGAGTTGCTAGCAACTCCCTGTCCAAACATATTTAGGAATAGCCCTAGAGTTCTAAATAGAGTTGAGGACTGCACTTTGATTGACATTCATTCAAAAAATATCTTCACTCTGGTTGGTCAACGATGGCTTAAACAGTGAGTTGGGTTCCCAGTTAAGCTCACAAACGACTGTGATATTTTATGGCCTTGAGCAAATTAAACTCAGTGCAGACTAGGTACTGTGCTACTCTATTGGAGCAGAGAGTTAACAACTCCCCGATTGGAGATACTAGGCAGGCGTTTCTTGTCTAAATTAGAGGATGGGGCTAAAAGTAAACTTAGTTTGGAGATATTTACTGTCTAGGTGAGATTAGAGAGCCTTTAAACTTGAATGTAGAGAATTAGCCAGCCTTCGAATTCAGGTTAAATGTGGGTAAAGTTCGGAAAAGCTACCTCATCGTTAGAACCATCTACACCTCCGGAAAATCAAATTGAGAATAGCGTGCCTACAAATATAGCACATGTGGGCCTACAAATCTCACCTCCCTCCTATTGTCCCAAGATGAGAAGTCGCCCTCCTTGCAGACCTCAAATATGTCCCTACTAGAACTAAGGGGATAGTATTCGTATTAAAAGTTTTAGTTCGAATTGTACATCTATGCGGGGCCTACCTTTGTCATTTTTTTAAGTTTATCTCTATAACCCTGCCATTACCTGTCAAAAACAAGTAGACTATTATAGAGGGTGGTCCTTTAGGACCCTCGACACATCCTTCCAAGGCATCTGAGAGGGTTACTGACAGTATTGGTTGTATCAATGCTGAAATGGTTTGGCCTATAACTAATTCTATTGCATTGCAGGCCATAACGGTATGGACTACGATAAACTATAGTCCTCGGTCTGGGCTTGAGACGGGCTGTGGTCCCAGCCTCGTAGTCTCTGCCTTGAGCTCAGCTCATGAAGGTTTGACCTCGGTCTTGGGAACTGTGATCCCAGCAATGCTGTATATATTTGGCCACCTGAAGCTTGCCCACTCGCCCCTGGATTTCGTTTGGAAGCCTTGCTTTGAGTCAGGTAACAGAGAACGAAAAAGGGTGTGGCAAAAAACAATCGATAAACTTTTAGAGTAGTAGATGGAACTGTTGTAGAGACATTCTGTTGGAGTATAAAAACACATGGTTTAAAAGTTTTGTATACAACATAGAAATTAAAGTACAGGAGAACGTAGTGTGTGTAACAATTGAAGAAAATTGTGAGGGCACTTCCGCGATTCAGCAAAATGCTGGTTAATTTGCGTATCTTCGTACGTACAGCGAGGGCATTCAACTTTAGATGTTAAATGTCATTTTATCTGTTTTTCGAAAGATTAGGAAAAATTTTCCCAGCAGGGATACGTCATGGTGCCTTAAGTGTTTTGTTTGATACTCCTTACTTGAAAAATTGCAGTTTCCCCGCCAATAACTAGAGCAAAAGTAACGACCTAATGTTTGTATTAAGCGACTTTGCTTCGTCCGAATCGCAAGACGACTGCATTCTCCCTTAAAAGTGCGTTCGCACCAAAACCGAAATCTGCTTCGTTTTGCGGGTGCGAAACTTGTTATGTCAGAACGAATGGGGCGATTTTCTAAATTTTCATTGAAATACAATTGTCCCTATTTTTCTTGGGAAAAAATTTCCGCTTCCCTCCAGCAAAACGCAGCAGGTTTAGGTTTTCGTGTGAACGCACCTTTACTTTAATTCCTATGGTATGCAATCAAAGTATACATTGAATGACCGCCATTTTGATTAAAAGTGACCACCATGTGAACACCTCAACATATTAATGAGATATTAGATTCTCATGCCCCTTCACAACAAGGGAGGTGACTGTAAGAGAACCTTCCCCATGGTTTACCCAGGGTTTACCGAGGAATTAGCTGAAGCTTGTGGGATGTGTAGCCAAGCTGAGGGGTATTGGAAAGAGACTGGGCTCTTTATTCATTTAGAACTTCAACGTCATAACATAAACGAGTATAATTTGTTATTTCAAAGTACAAAATCCAAATACTACCAGACTGACATAGAAACCAGTACCAAAGATCAAAAACACCTTTTTGGGATTATTGACATGCAGGCTCAACAGAACAGAAACAAGCAATTCTCTCCTCTATCTTCGATGGCTCTGTTCTTGTAAATATCTTTGCAGATTTTTTCCAAGACAAGATAATCAAAAATTGTCAAACATTAGCAGGGGCGGATTTAGGGGGGGGGGGGCCTTCCAAAAATTTTTGAAGTTTTTTTTTCAACTTCATAAAACAAATGACTAGGCCCTATTCCAATTAAATAAGCCTTTGTGATGTGTCAGAGTGAAATCCAAATTTGTTCATTATTTAAATTTCTACCTCAGAAAATAAGTCTTAGGTTAATAATTCTGTTACTGACCTCAGCCTGATAACATTTTGGCTTATATTGGTCACAGTAACTTTTTCCGGGTATTGCAAGGAGTTACCATGAGCGCTGTATTGGATTGCTAACTTCAGTCTATTACCGGCCCGGCCCACAGCATTGGGAACACTGCTTCTACTTTCAAAGGAATTTCAGAATTCTTTAATATTTAGAGGAATAGTTTCAACAACCTCAGGCTTTTAACTATAACTTGCTGCAACATTAGCGTCTTCTTTAAGCTTTGTAATTTACTTTAATGAAACGTACTTAGAATTTAGGGTAATATAAGGGAAAAGAAGACTTCAATTCGGGAAACTGCCATCCTAATATGTGGACAACAAAGACTACTCTCCTCTTTCATCCAACCAAAATTTATATTTCACTAAATTATGAGCATTTTCCAGCCAATATGATCGGTTTCAAAAATATACTAAAGACATCACCATTTTGCATAAGCAATCTTAAATTAACAAAAAAATTTTCTCAAAGGGGAGGGGACACCCCTCCCCTTAGACCCCTCCCCAGAGAAGCATGTTTCACCCAACCAAAATTTAAATTTCACTAAATTATGAGCATTTTCCAGCCATATATGATCGGTTTCAAAAATATACTAAAGACATCACCATTTTGCATCTAAGCAATCTTAAATTAACAAAAAATTTTCTCAAAGGGGAGGGGACACCCCTCCCCTTAGACCCCACCCCCGAGAAGCATGTTTCACCCAACCAAAATTTAAATTTCACTAAATTATGAGTCTTTTTCAGCCATATATGATCGGTTTCAAAAATATACTAAAGACATCACCATTTTGCACCTAAACAATCTTAAATTAACAAAAATTTTCTCAAAGGGGAGGGGGTCACCCCCTCCCCTTAGACCCCTCCCCCAGGACGGCTATCGCTCATCACATACTTTATCCCCTATCAAAATACCCCTGGCACCGCCGTGCACCGCCTCCTCCTTATATCCCTCCCCTAGATCAGACTTTTATACGAACCACTATGACCTGGGCCCCCCTTCTGCCAAATCCTGGATCCGCCACTGATTAGAACCTATCGAAATACCATCGGTAACCACTCTACCAGACAATGTGATTCCGATGTCATCCTTCCAGACATGAAGTTACCACCTCCGAGGTGGTATAACTCCATGTTCCAACCAACCACTGAGGAAGAAGTGAGGAAAATTATCATGTGTGGAAATTCTAAAGCCAGCCAATTCAAGTTGGACCCCATACCTACTGCAATGTTAAAGGAAATGCTTGACATTCTACTCCAAGTGCTTACTATACTGGCCTGGTGAATACCTCACTTAATAGCTTGTCATGTGTTCCGCCACCTTAAAAACGGCCACTGTTGCACATTAAAGGAAGGATTTAGCAACAATTAATTTTCACATGTAAAAGAGGGACTTGATCTTAGCAATTTGGTGAAACTTTCATTCAATTTGGACTTGTAATTCTCGAGATATCAGCAAATGAAGTCACTACATTTTTGGCAAAAAGTGAGCTCGCGGCAAGCAGGGTTTATATCATATCACCTCCTCACATTGATGAGCAATGCTTTGCTTTTTTTTATAGTTTTTCATTCTGTGTTGACCTTGAAGTTACTAGTGACAGGAGCTCTCCATGGGGAATTAGAATTTTGCAAATTCTCACGCCTCTCATGCATTCACATTCCGATAACATGGGCTAATGGAGGAGAAATTTGTTTTAAAGTTTAAAGAAAAACCAAAGAGTTCATTAATGTGAGGCTGTGATGTCATTTGTGCTTGCTTCAAGTTCACTTTGGGTTGAAAATGTAATAACTTTTAATATCTTGAGAACCACACATTGAGTTTCAATGCAAATTTCACCACAATGCTTATAATAAGTGCCCTTCTAACATATCAAAATTTGATTTGAGCCTAGACTCTTCTGAAGAGCACGCTCGATCGCTAGGACTCGGAAAGTTTCCGAACCGTCCGTAATCTTCGATTTGTGCCCAAGTTAGCTGAAAAAGTGGTTGTTAGACAACTCCACGAGCATCTGGAGAAAAATAATTTGTATAAACTCTACCAGTCGGCCTACAGGAACTATCACAGTACTGAGACGGCCCTCGTTAAAATAAATGATTTACAAAGCGCAAGGGGACCAAAATCACTGCGTATTCTTAGTGATATTAGACCAAAGTGCAGCATTTGCCACTATACTCCAGTATCTCTTGCTACACTGTCTTCAGTATTGGGTCCGTACATGTATCCATTGTACACGTCTCCGTTATTTGCAATTGCTGAGCGACATGGAGTTGAAGTACACATGTTACGTTGACAAAAGAACGCTATGCTGACGGTTCGATTAGAAGGTACGATTTCCGAAATACGACAATGGATGACCGAAAATCACGTAAAATTATAATCGATGAAAAAACAGTGTCTTATTATCTCTAAAAGAAATACTACTAGGTATCTATCTGGTATTAAGAAGATTAAAGTCGGAGCAACAAAGGTCTCTAAAAGTGTCTGTTCGTAATGTAGTTCTTGATTCGGAGTTGAACATGGTACCTCACATAAATAGTGTTGTTAGGACGTGTTACTATCTCCGCCAGATCACTCATATTCGTCCTTTCTTACCATATCATGCCGCAACTACTTTGAACAACGCCCTTGTCACTTCCCGCCTAGATTATGTAAACAGCCGTTTTGTCGGTCTACCTAAAATCGCAAACTAGAACTTGATCACAACAGTGCTGCTCGTATAGTGTGCATCAAAAAGAAAAATGATCATGTCACAACACTTATTAAATCACCCCACTGCCTTCCGATAAAGTATGGTATCAAGGTCACTCTACTTACCTTCAAAGCGTCTTATGGTCTTGCTCCAAACTATATTTCTCAACTTCTTACACTTTACAAACCTACCCGATCCCTACGCTCACCATCACAGGGATTATTCAATGGAACTAAGACAAAATGCAAGGCGAGTGAGAGAGCATTTTTAGTACGTGCTCCAAGACTTGAATTTTTTACCAGTCTCTGTGTGTGTCTCCAACACACTTTCTAGTTTTAAAACTGCTTTGAAGATCTAATATTATGAACTTGCTTTTAATGTCTAGATTCGGGTTTTTACTGTTTTTTTCTGTTAATCATTTTAAAGGCTTTTTTTAGTGTGTTTTTTTTTCACAATTGCTACTTTTAAGTTTTACGCCTTAGATGTATTCCTCCTCTTGTTCTTGTGCTTCTTTATAACTTTTTGAATCGTTTGTCATCGCATCGTCATCGTCATCGTCATCGTCATCGTCATCGTCATTTGTATTACACTCTCAGACCGAACAGACTACGTCACGACGTCGGAAGCTCAACTCACCACAATTTTCTATGACTATTTCCAATAGATGCATTTTGCCAGTTAAATTTTCGAACATACAGTGGGACTATGCCTCAAATTTAGATAAATTTTCGGCCAGGTAAATAGCTCTTGACTTAAAAGGAGGCTTATGGTAAATAATTTGCCATGATCAATGGGAGTTAATATCGCTTAACTGATCAGCGATAAAGTGAACGGCGACATCCTGGCGAGGATTTAGCTAACTATCGTGTTATTCTTGCTTCGTTTACCCACAGATCACTATCATATAATGCCTTCCCCTGTATTAGTGGATTCGCAACGCATAATAGTAAATCGTACCCCTGAAGTCCATAAACGTTAAGATTTCCGCATCTCAAAGCTTCAGTGATTTCAAATTCGAGAGTATTGTCGATTAAAAAGTCAGAAAACGGAAACTAAGACAGACTGACTGAAGGGTAATGCGCTGCTCTTATATGACAGCTGTTCCCTCCAATTTTCACTTTTTCAAAAAACATATCTGAGAAGTCGTCTTCGATTTCGATTTCTTTAAGAAGTCATTTGCAACCGATGTATCAGTTCTTATATACATTACTAGCCGTTGGTGTATGCAATTAACGTGAAACGATAAACTGAACGGATAAACTTTACCGGCCTTGCTGACGAAGCGTTCTCTTAAGCTTTATTAAATCTCACGGTATTTCTAATATTTACTCAAAGTTTTGCAAAATGCAATTTATAGAAAAAAACAGAAAATGTCATATGACTACAAAAAGTCCATGGGGATGAAAAAACTGCATATGATATAATAAAAGCGTGTATTCTGTTCTTCTGTTCATTGACCTGTTTCTCTAAGCCCTTTGAAATTACTCCGTATGAGTTATATTTTGGTGATTTGGAACTCTTTTGGTGAATCTATTTCATTTGTAAACATGCCTTTATTGTCTTCAAATGCTGGAATTTTGGAATTTTGAATGAAAGGTTATGGGCTGTATCGTATTCAGTTTGCGTTTGCGAGCTGAACGCAAAGCTACGGATGCAACTTTGCTGTCACGGTTACTCTTCATTTTTCAGAGGTGTAAATAGTCAGACGGAATTCACTTTGACTATATCTGGGCAAAATCCTGGGAAGCAATGGGGTGGAGCAGTGAGGTGAGGGGTCTTCCGTAACAAAACATTCATTTACAAGGCTCACCTGCAATGTCATAATGGAAACCATCTCGTTCATCAGTTGACACCTGACCTTACCATTTCAGTCGCAGAATAATTTATACTGAATCCATACTCGTGTGAAAGACCAAAGTAAAATTTTGCCATGGTGTGTTATAAAGGTTGTTTAATTGCCGGCCCGATCGGTTTCGGTTACATTTTCGAGGTCACAGTGTAAGAAGCCGAGACGTTAGCGCACGGGACTGAGTCCTAGATCTATAGGCCACAAAATGACCTCTAGGCAGGCGTCAATCCTGGCCGGGTTTCAAGGGGTCAACACTGGTGATGTTGGTTAATAAATAGGTCCCGTCACATTTTATCTCAGATATGATGCTTTTAGAGCTAGACTTCCCCCTCTACAGGGTGAAGAATGGGGCTGAATCCAAGAAAAGAGGAACTTAAGTGATTAGCATTGTGCACAATTACTTACCATGATGCAATTGCTATTAGGGAGGAGGCAGTTAAATGGGGTGGCACATTAACGGTAGATCAGCCTGAGACAGCCTATGCCCTAAGGACTTTTAATGGGGCTTATTGAGTTGGTTCATAAAATGCATGATTTTTTCACACCTGTTGAGATTTACTCACATCTTGATGGTAACTGATCAAACTAAGAGATACTACACATCTCAACACAACTGAAATAGCAATAATAGGGTAATTAATGATTAAAATCATTTATTACAAATTTGTGACCAGACACTTTTTTCAATTACGTAGTAATCATATATGCAAACCCTGTCCAAAAAAACTACAATTTCTCACATTTTCGGTAATTATAGGAAGTGATACATGACTAATAAGTCTAATTAGAAGTATTGTCATGCAATGGTATACTTCAATCTCGTCACAAAAATAATCCATATCAACTCAATGAGCCCCTTTAACTGAAAAACGGTAATCAAAATCCATTGGATTCAAAATGCTGTGACCTCCACCAAATGCAATAGGATTCGTTCTCTCAATATGATAAGTCCATACACCAAGTATGAGAGGTACCGTCATTCCAACATTGAGATAGTTTACAAGCAATTTCAAAGGAGTTTTCGTATTTTCACCCCTGGTGACCTCAGATAAACTTTGAGCTATGCGAGAAACAAGAATGTTTATTTTCTGACTGTAACGCATCCACATGCCAAGTATAAAAAGTATCCATGCTTTCCATTTCATGTTTGCAAAGGTTTAGGTTTTTGACCTCTGACGATATCACATGACCTTAAACCTCCACCAAAAACAACAGTATTCTTTCTCTTAACATCATAAATCCATCTATTAAGTATGAGAAGTATAAATCATTCCTATCTTGAGGTCTTTTGTTTACAAGCTAAGCGTCACAAACACCCACCCCCACACACACATATACGCACGCCACCGTGACTGCATTGGTTCCTTTGCCTTCAGCAAGGAATCAACGAAATACCAAAAAGCGGGACACAATATCTCCGTTTAACGATACTTTGCACTACGTGATATTCCCACTACACAACTTACTATGACCACACTCGCGTTTAACAACTAAACACTTTTGATCCCCAATTTGCAAACACGCTTAAATTTTATACAGTACATGTTTAGCTTTTAAATGCTTCATGTCCAGAAATTAAGTACCTTTAATGCAGAGAGTATTCGATTTTGACAGGCGTGATTATACATTCACACACGTTTACAAAGTGTGTGCAATTTTTTAGCAAAATGTTAAACTCCCAATCACTGGCTTTAGGATGTAAATGACCCGACCAAAGATCAAGTTCCGGAGAATCTCTCAGCAGTGGCGTGACTACGGGGAGGGGGCATGAAGAGGTACTTGCCTCCACGACAAAGCCGTGCCAGCCCAGGTGCCTCCCTACAGAAAATTTTGGAATGTACAATTTTATATATATTAGTCCTATAGAGAGGGAGAGAATTCAGAAATTGTGCCCTCCCAGGAAAGGTTCGTGACCCCCAGTGCACCCCTGCTCAAAAAATCCCTGGCTACGCAACTTTCTCTCAGTTACTAAGCCGTCACTCTTACAAACACCACTGCCTTCATCTAATCGGCCGTAGCATCTGAACAAAACAAAGTTTGTCAGGTTTAAACACCAGAATGTGTCTTCATATGATAATGAAGCATCTACATGTTACCGAGTGTTCTCTGTGTCGCGACTTCGGTGATTACAATCAATTATATTACCCGACTACATACATATGGAAATGGGGGGGGGGGGGGTAGAACTGTGCCAAAAATGTGTTTCTTGCATATTTCTAAGTCGTTTTTCGCATTTCTCAAACTTCCAAATATAGAGTGACAATATACTTCTAAAAATAGTTGTAGTTTCTACCACTCTAATAAGACGTAAGACGTTATAGTAGTTTTGTTTACAGAACCTTAATGTACTCGCTTAGATGATACCATAATACTGTAATACTTTAGTTCTAATGATGCATTGCACAAATTTACTATTTAAGTGAACGGTAAGACATGAAATAACTAGAATGACATTGTTACTTTGTTTTTCTATATGTAAAAGTGTGTCACTTAAAAAAGGCTTCTTCCTGTAGGTATCATTCCACATAAAGTTGATACATTTAAAGATTAATACGTCAATCGATCAGATCTATCAGGACTCAGGAGATCAAAGGAGTTGAATCCTGGGATTAAGATAATATTTTTGTCTATTTCTATTTTACCCCAAGTATTGCTCTATTTCTGATTGCTTCCTGAAGCGATCTGAAACTAGACTTCTAAATGTTAGATGCAAAATATGTCAGGTAAACAACCAAATTAATGTCTTATGTGGAGCTACTTCGGGTGACGCCGGCATGTCTCCCATTACAATGTACTAATGACACAGCTCATGCGCAGTAGGTTTGCCGACCCTATGGTAAGTTCGGGGAAATCACAGGCTCTAATTTTTTTCCTTTGCGAAATGTGTACGCAGTTCGGGGGTTCAAGTGACACCCCATCTTGCTGCTGTTCGTTTCCTCTTCCCTGTACTGTTATTGGCTATAGAAACGTACATAGTGTGTTCATTGCCCTTAGAGCTTTACAGCAAACAGCAGGTTTGAGTTATGTATGGTGATTAGAGGGTTACAACTTCCGTAATTGCTCAAGGCACGAATTTTGGCTTCTCAGGAGGCTTGTCCTCCTTGACCTCACTGAGCTGTGATCAGATTGCATCTCCTTGATGGAACGGAAACTTTCGGTGAACTGACTAGAAAGGAAACTTTGACTAGAAAGGAAACTTTGACTAGAAAGGGGTAAAGCCTCTGGGATATTTCTCTCAGAAGAGTGAAATCAAACTTTTGCTGTAACAGCGGCAGGGGAATGTAAACACTATGCAGTAGGAACGTCACCCGGCCCCACCCCACCCCACCCACCGTCCAAAAAAATATGTCGCAACATCCTTACAATTGCGCCTGCTGATGCCTGTACTGACACGTCATCATCTCTATGGTTTGAAGTGAAGTGCAATTTTCATACCTGTTACACTACTTGATTTCAAGTACACAAAACTTACAACTTTGGAAAATTAGTATTGATTATTTTCTGATGCCTATAAACATATAGCTAATTCACTGTCATTTTGTGTTATTGAACTTCACACCCTGTAATCCTAAAGGCTAATGGTCAGTGCTTGAATAGCTTAATCAACTTGAACCATGGGCTTGTTGTATGAACCAAGGATGTATTGGAGCAACTACCTACTATTTACAGTACAATAAAAGCCAAATAACAGTTTTTACAACAAAAGCAGTCAGATTTGCTGGGTCTGAGAGTTTAAGAGGAGACTATACAAATCTCCAAAGCACTGGTAGATTCAAGGATTCAAGGAAAATACAAACTACACTATAGCTGTATGTTACCTAAATAATACCTCGAGTTGTGCCTAATCCATTCACTGGTACAATATGTGCCTATTGATTGTTACACACCTTACACAATGCAAACAATGAACATAGGTCTGTGCCTTGCCTTGCAGAACATTGTCAGTGGATCTCTTAAATCCTATTCAAACCATACAGTTATTATAGGCTCTGAAGGAGGTGATACTTTTTTGCATCCTGTCTTCTGTAACAACTTTTACAAAAAGGCTATACTGTGTAGACTATATGCTAAGGAAGGCTTAGTATGAAACTGCTACAAATGGGGCAGTTCTTGCATTTGTAAGTTTTATCCAGATAAGATGTAAACATAGAGCAGGATATCAATAGCTTCTGTTGATTTATATGAATTTTGCAGTACTAACTGTACAGATCAGTCATGTGAATGAACGGAGCTTAAATTGAGGAAACTTAATTTACTGTAGTTCAAGGACCTTTGTACTTTTGATGAGGGTATATGCAGAGGGCAGGTGGTAGCCGGATGGGGATCAACTGGGAGAGTAGGCTATAGGCCTTTACTGAGGCCTATATTGCCAACATCACAAATCTTGGTTACAATTAAAGGCAGTCCTCAGATCCAGTTGACCCCAGTTGCACTAGTATATAGACCTACATGATCTGAAGTACAGTGTATGTTGTATCACACAGTAGTAGTAGAATGCACCTGTAGTAAGTCAAGACTATAAATTTGTACATGTAGTACCAGTTCTGCCAGAAAGTTCTGCATTACATTTAAGTTACGTAGTCGTTCCTTGCTACCTATAGTATACTACAGCAGCTAACCTGGGGAAAACAGTTCATTGACTGGTACGGTTTTAACTTTTATTGTTCAGTTTTAATCAGTTCATCATCATGTATAGTACTGCAGCATGAACAACTCATCTCCCTCATGGACGACACACGGTGCAGTATGAGTAAGAAGCTTTTTAAAAACTTTTAGGTTGAATCTATCTAGCAAGCGCTAATGCTCGTAACCACTTGCTAACAAGACCAGCTGCTGATATGTACTGGACATGTACTGTAGATCTTTCATGCAGCCAGCATAAGGACTTTGAAGCGCAGTATATTGTTGGGCCTATGCCTAACAGTTAGAACTCATTCTGTTCAAGCTGCAACTGAACTATGTGTGTTGTATACGATTCATTGGTGCAATACATATACACTGCACTATACATGAATGAGTATACATAACTGCAGCTGGTTTTGCATGGGCATTGACAAACATTGTCCTGTTAGCTTTACTAGTGACTAACGTGTCCATGCAACCTGAAGCCTGCAGTAGCTGCAGAGATAGCATGCCATATATATCAAAGAGCATGGAGTATAACCAGAGACACTGCAGCCTGCATGCACTTGGCCTTCAAGCCATTTCACTTTACCATGATGACGTTGATAAAAATTTACCTCTGAAGGCCCAAACATCATGCTCTAGTTGATTACTGTATTATATTTGATGTGCTTACACAACCCTCCCCATTGTCAGGTTTCAGGTTGCTCCCCCTTCCCCCACCTTTGGGCACCCTGCCCCCTCAGGCAGTCCTGGCATAATCACTGATAGCTATTGCACAATTCTCAGACTGCTTTTGAGTTAGTGTAAGTAAACACTATAGGTCTCAGGTAGTCAGGTAGAGATCAGTGAGCACCCCCCACTACCTGTACATACACCCCATCAAAGAGATATGTTCAAAAATGCTGCCAGACTCTGACTCGACTCTGACTCGGACACAGCTTGGTCTCGAGGCCTTCAGGACTCTGACTTGGATTCTGACCATCAACTCAGACCTTGCTCAGACTTGGGACAGGTGGACTTGGCTCCAACCCATTTAACTTCACATCTTGCAGACTAGTGGTCACTGCTTGAATGGATAAATCAGTTTAAGTTGAATAACCTGAAGGAATGTGTCAGTTCTTCAATCAAAGAATTTCTGTAGCTGGGTAATGACAATGGTTAATGCCACTGCTGCCATTACAGGAACTAGGCATGATACAAGTTCAACCAGGCATGTATCATGTAGCACTTTTCCAACTAACCTAGAGGGCCATTTCTGTTAAAACCTCTTCTTTACAGTATTTCATACATTCTTGAATATTTAGTTCATTGGTTACAAGACCAGACCAATTAATTTTCCCGTGTACACCTGGCTAGCCTGGAGTCCCAGGGGGACTTAGCAAATCCTTTTCCCAAGAAAAAGCCCTTGCCCTGCCTACAAAATTCCAACCTGAGTAAGTTTCAACCCCAGCTGATTCTCAATAAATAACTCCCATGTCCCCACTGTTGCAAACATACCCAGGGGCACTTTTCCCAGACAGTAGGCTAATAGCCCAGTGGTAAATATGAGCTAATATGCTAAGGGGCATCAAATTTTCACTTAAGTGGACTCGGCTGGACTCGGCTCCGAGTCCGAGTCCAGTTGCAGCCCATTCCGGGCCAATTCCGATTCCAGGACCTCCCATTCCGGGCCAATTCCGAGTCCAGAAAAACTGGACTCGAGTCCGGAATTGAGTCCGAGTCCGGACTCGGGTGTTACAGCCCTGGTAAGGCAATATAATAGAATAAGGGTTTAAGCCCAAATTTAGTTTTGAGAAGTAATAGGGGTTCTTAATGTAAGCATTCTGGTAATTTGCATTCAATTCCTATATGTGTGGTTCTTGAGATATCAGTGCCGTCGGAACCGAGGTGGCTGGAGGGATGCAGCCCTCTGATACTTTCAGTTGGAATGGGGTTTTTGTATTAAAATGTCAAATTTGCCTTAGAATATGCGAAAATTCTGGAGTTGAATGGTCCAGGTAACCCAATTTTAGGTGCCTTCCAACGGCACTGGGTATTAGTAGATAAAGTTATCACATATTTAGTCCAAAGTGAACTTGAAGCAAGCGCATGAACATCACGACCATACATTGAACTGTTTTGTTTTCTTTTAACTTTAAAATCTATTTACACCTTCACTTTTTCTCTTGCTTTACTAATATAAATGCATAGGAGACATGAGAATTTTACGAAGTTTACATTCCTCGACACTTATAGCCGTATAGGTCAGAACAATTGATTGAATAACAAAGAAAACAAGGCATTGCTCTTTAATGTGTCAGATGACACCACCCCTGTATGCTTCAAGTTTACCTTGGGTTACAAATGTGGTGATTTCATCTTTAAGTATCTCGAGAAGCAAACATTTACTTTGAATGAAAATTCATCCAAAATGGGTGGGTTTAGTAGTTCCACATTCACAAATCAAAACTGATTTTTTTGCTTAACCCCTTGTTTTTACTAAAACGCCACTCGGCTAAATGGATGCCAAACGATGACAACCAAATGTTATTCTCTTAGGGGTTCTGCTCTCTGATGGTCTACGTCCCCTGATGGAACACTAGGCCTTAACGTGATCCCCTCCCACCCATCAGACCCTGCCACGACAGGTCTGTCAATCCTAACCCCCTTCCAAACTAACTAAAAACAGGTACCATACATGTTCAAACAAGCCTTACATAAGTGAGAGTGAGAACTGATATCAAAAAATGGATTTTTACCCAGGCCCCGTACCTTCATAGTAGGTATCGAATATGTACTCCTCTTTTGACGTACATACTCTAACAGTATTACGAGTTTAGTCAATATAGATGCAGGAAGTAATACACGTCCGCCAAGAGGGCAACTTGAACCCCTCTTTTAAATGCTCCTGTACGCCGTATCTTCTTCATTTTGGGACTTTCATGAATACGGTGGGGCACAAAAGGTACCAATTCCATTTGTTTCAAGGTAGGGTTCCCCAGGGTATTTGAATTCCAAGAGAATAAGAATGGAATTAAATGCAATTAAGGACGAAAACGTGACTACTTCGTACACGTTTTGCACTTTTCCCGCGCCTTTTGTTTTCATTAAACCCATTCCACCTCTTTGCCCTAGAAAACACACAGAAATCATAACAATGGAGAATATCAGCGCGTAATGTACCGTATACCGTATGTTGTTGTTGGGCGATAAAGGGCTGACCATGTTTCTTTTTTTTTTGGCTTCCTGCGTTCCCATTTTGAAAAATATTAATGCATGCAGACTTATACAAAAGAGGTAGACTTTGGAATGAAAATACGAGTAACATTGCAGGAATAGGTTAATAAGACGGCGGAAAAACAGTAAATCTAAATGGATTACGTCTGTCAGAGATGATACAACCTTTCCACTCCTCTTTTTTTCAAGGCATTTTACAATTTTGAGGGAAGTAGCTCTTCGGCAATTTAATTTCATTTGTGTTCAATTTGTCAGTGGTGGCTTTCTGTAGAAGTCTGCAGGGTTGTTTATTAGAAGATGTTAAAAGGTGTAAAGTGAATGTTAGCTTCCGAACTTAAGAGGACAATCTTTCTCTCGATACCGACTTAGATAAATAAACGAACTGCCACTTAATTAACAAGAAAATGAATTTATTGCGAACCGATTGTCACTGGACTCAAAGCAGTGAAGAAAGAGGAAGAAAAAAGTTCGCATTACGACTATTTAAAGAAAGTCTATGCTTATAGAATGAAATTTGCAAAGTTGAGTTTAGAATAAAAAAGTGCAATCTCAAAATAACTCTAGTAATATGTCTGAATGTGGCTATACGTATAGTCCGAAGTTGTTCCTATTTTGCGGTCTGTCAACTGCCTGCATAAGCAGTAATTCCAGCTTTAATCTTCGTTGAAGTGCGTACTTATTGTTTGTAAAGGGATGTTTATACAGACGAGCATCAGAAAAAAATTCCTTCGGCCGTTCTTTTAACTGTTTCAAATATTCCAAGAAGAGGTAAGGTTGCCTTCTGGCCTTGATAAGCAGCTGTAGGCTGTGTATAGTCTGTACAAGGGCGGTGTTCTATATTAGAAATGCCTCGGAGGGGGTGGTTCAAAATGATGTATTCGTGATCCTGTGTGCATTATCATATTTAAAAATATCTCAGCACGTACATGTATGCTATGTAACAAGACATTTAATAAATGGCGTGAGAGAAGCGCGCTAGAAAAATCTTTTTGTGATCATTGAGATGAAACAAAGTCGTCTCGTGTTCTTACATATCAGCTCTCCTGTTCTTACATATCAGCTAACGTGTTCTTATATATTAGCTGATATGTAAGAATAACGAACGTGTTCTTACATATTAGCTGATATGTAAGAATAACGAACGTGTTCTTACATATTAGCTGATATGAAAGAATAACATGTTCTTACGTATTAGCTTGATATTTAAGAACAGGAGACTTTGTGTCATCTCAATATAGTGTGTGATCTCGATATGAGTGGATACTGCGATATCTACCTCTCTGAAAATCATCCTTCACTTTTCGATATTTTTTCGCTTTAGATGGTCCACAACCGGCATAGTAATTTAGTTGGAGTGGTAAGTCGCTGCTTGTGGGTCCCTCTTTGAGACTAATGAAGCCAATAGAGAGCATATTTGACCAAAAGACAGAATAAGACAGCTAAAATATTTTCACTTCTGCAAGAGTAGCAGTCACAGTTCATGATTTCCAAAGAATTTTTGTGAGCAGACCCATGGGTCAAATCAAGACTTTACTGAAAGAATGCCCATCTCGAAAAGTCAAGAGGCTCCGAAGTCTAGAGCCTTCTTGAGATAGACTTTTGCCAAATACTGTTGTCATGGTCATTTTAGTGATTCCAAAGACTTATAGACTTTCTAATAGGTTTCAACCTTTTCCCCATCTACCTCTCAATGAAAAATCAGTACTCCTTCAAAACTCTGTGGATTAATCGTTAAACGAAACGTTCTAGCCATTACTGTGTAGAGTGGACAATTACAGATTCTTATTCAATCCTGCCATTTCCAAACACTCTAGTCCCTGTATGTAGGGAGTAGCCGACCAGTCTGCCACCGAGCTACTCACGACATTGCTCATGTTTTGATTTTTAATTATTAAAATGCCATGAGGTAAGTTTTTCAGTCTTAGATGTAGCCTAGGCTTGAGGTTTACCACGGACATCTATGCTGAAAGATGGATGCCTTTATGTCGTATATCCATTGTATATGTACATGCAAATCAGCTGGTCGGTATTCAACACAAGATTTCGTTATTCATCTTGGGCAATTTTACGTGAATACTATGTTGTACATCACTCACATTTAATTGACATCTTAGGTAGTAAAATTGTAGATAAATCACTGGTCAAACTCATCAGCCGCCGAAAGTAGGCGGTTCACTCATATTGCGTCATTTTACTCCGAAAACGCCAAATGAAATATGATGTGAAATAGATGTAGTGCAAAGTGACTCTCTTTACGTGGATACTTTTTGAAACGAAAATCGTTAGCTGCCAGATAAAAATCCCAAAGACGTTAATGTATCAGAAAGGATAGGAAATACTGAGACGGCTCTTAAAAGTAACGCCGACGCACCCTTATACTGAGAAGAGACTTATCATCATTAAAATAGGAGGAAAATGTTAGCCTTGAAAGGATAAGATATCGTAAAGGGAATGTCAATTTATATTTCAATTACGAGACATTCTGATTTATACTGACAGATAATATTTTAGAAGTAGTCCCTTTTCGGATTGATTCTATATTTAGTGCCATCAAGAGATTGGATTGAGGGAATAATGTGCGAGAGATCATGGAAATTTTGCGGCAACTACACTTTGGAAACAGTATTACGGGGGTACTTTATAGATGCCGATGATGCATATTAACAAGAGGTTGTTACCAGATTCTCCAAGCTGTTGATGAAAGGACAAGACACTTCACTACCATCGATAGCACAAAAGGCAGTGGTGTTACAACTGCTGTGCTGTTGGAACCAGGCCAATGAAGAGAAGGAAAAGTAGGCTTTTACTATCATCGATAGAATTGGCATTGACGTATTAACTGTAGTACTTCTGGAAACAGGCCGTTGAAGCGAAAGCACAAGACTTTATAATCGACACAAAAGAAGGTAGTGACGTTACATCTGCTAATAGAAATTGGAGGCTGAGGGTTGTACCCCACTTTTCCTTTGGAGGATAAATAGACTCGTAGGAGGGAAAAGATATATTTCTATAGTCGAACGGTTATTACGCGGTTGTTATGGCTGTAGGTGCATATCGTAGACAGACAGACCGACCGACCGACCGACCGTGACCGACAGACAGACAGACAAACAAAAAAGCAAACAAACAGATAGGGCATCTCAAAACACGGCCCTGTTTCATTCTTCAGTTACTTGCTTTTAGTGAGTTACGCTAAATGTATTAGTGAACACTGTTAAAACACTTTAAAATTTTTAAACAACCACATATTAACCAGTGAATCGCTCAATGTTGTTTAAATTTCAAACAACCTTGTTTGAAATTTAAACAACATTGAGCGATTCACTGGTTAATATGTGGTTGTTTAAAAAATTTAAACAGTGTTTTAACAGTGAAGATGATGTTGAGCAATATGATTGATAGGCTATGTGTAAGTCAAATATAGCATAATCTTAACAAACACTGGAAGATTCATATACTCAAAATACAAAGATTTAACCGTTCCGGTTTGACCGTCCGGGTGTCCCGGTGTTCATTTTTTTTCCACATAGGCTTGTGTGTGTAATATTTGTATAGTGATCCATATACATACAGTTTTCAGATATCTTAAACAGAGGTCGACATGTATTCTTACATGTCGATTTCTCGGACTATTCACATCCACAAGATGGTGCTGTTTGATATGGAAGACTTTTCACAACTACACCCACCCAAACACCCACCAGCCACCCGCACACGTCAGGCCCGTAGTCAAGGGGGCCAAGGGGGGGGTGAAGCTCCCCTTAGAAAATTTTTCGCCCCCCTAGAAGATCAAAAATTACCATTGCCGTAATGCATTTTAATATGTTTAGCCCCCTCTGAAAAATTTGCCCCTAGAAGCTTTTCGCCCCCCTTCAGCACCTTGTCTGGCTACGGGCCTGGCACACGTGCATTCACGTATGTGTTGTGCTATGTTGGACCATATCCAAATGCACATACATGTATTGTATTAGACTTTTAGTCCACATGAAAAAATATGCGTGACTGGATGTGTGGATACTGTTTAACTATTCATCACCACACGTATTCGTTCCAAAGTGATGAACTACGCACATCCTATATATACCAATGCCTATGTATTGTGACTATTTTGACTATTCACATATGCACATAAAGAAGGTGGTAATATGTTGGAATATCTACATAACTGTGTTGTGGTAAGTCCAAATATTCACATACACACATACCAAGACATACATGGTTGTGACATAACAAACCTGCCTTCGCAGAATATTGCTCAATCATCAATTGGTGTTATATATCTTAAGGTGACGACAAAAGAAATGGCAGAATAAAAAATATTAATAATAAAGAAACGTTCCTGTCATTTTTTAATGACAGATCAACGAACGTTTCACTTAACCTACGTGCAATCTATAGGGGATGCAATCAACCATTCAGGCGGTTGTTTCTCTTATTGTGTACAATATACTCGTCAAGTGCCGCTGTAACAACTGTGATAACTTTTACAAGGTTTTTCCTTGAAGTGGCGAAGCCTCATTTTGTTCGAGGTAACATACTTGATTAAAATTTTTGGCAAATATTTCTAAAGAAGAAATTCTTGTTTCATTAAGCGTTATTAAAGGTATAATAACTATCGAATACGCCTAGCTGAATATTTCTAATACATGTAACTGTAGAAGACATATTATGGCACTTTCAATATAGCTAGAACACACCATAATGATAAACCTTTTTTTATAAGAAATAATGGATTGTTAAAAATCTCCCAGGCGTTTCTTCTTCATCGATTTGCAATTGCAGATTTTCGAAGCTTAAGCATGCGGTGGAATAAACGAATTTAAAAGCCGATTCGAGAGGAGATTACCCACAGGAAAATTAAAAATCTATAACACAGTTTTATCCATTGATTTATTTTGCAGGCAAAATCATGTCGTTACATAAATTAAGGAGCTCATCTCGCATACATAAACTGTCAGTTTAATTAAATAAACGTTAGCAAGATTAAAACAGGGAGCAACAGCTTAGTCCCAGGAAGCTGCTCCGTGGTTAAAAAAATGCCCTAAAATTAAACATAAAAGGTGTGTTGGGAATTCAAAATTAGGTCTATGAAGCATTTTGACAATGACCTTGTACTTACAGATTTCTAGGAACCGATCTCCTGGATGAGCATCGTACAATAGTTTAAAAGAATATTCTCCTGTAAGGCTATGTGAATTAAGTGAATATCAAAATCAGTTTAACCCTGATCTCAAGTAACCTTCATTTTTCTCAGGCGTAATATTATGAGTAATGTTGAAAATATGATGTCAGAACTTTTGTTGATATGTTTATTTCCATAATACAATTCGTAAGAGAAGGGTTAGTAATATAACAGAATCTTGGAAAAAAGACTATGGTCGCAAGATCGAAATTTTTAACGTCTTTTCCGAAATATGTAATGTTGTGTTATGAAACACCTCCTTTAACCAGAAAGCCCTAAGGCTTAGTGATTCCTTGCTGAAAGGGGGTAATTTTAGCACTGAGTTCATCCTGCAAATTTATACTTCACTTTTGACGATGTTTTCAAAACTTGACCTCTACTGACCTCATGTGACCTTTGAATGCCACCAAAAAGTGAGTAACAAAAATAAAAAAGTGTCTCAGTGAGGATTCGAACCCGGAAGGGCTGGGTGAAGAACCGAAGTCTTATCCACTAGGCTATCAATGCACTCGTTCAGCCCAGAGTATTTCTAATCATTCTATAGTCACAGCATCCTTTTCACGTGTTCGTGATAAGGTAAATTGAATTAGTATTATTACTGTAACAGTTACGCTTGTGAAAAAATAAATGTTTTTCTCTATAACGTTTTCTTTGGAATCCTAGAAAGTTCAGTCCTAACTCTTCGTTAGTCACGAAACGCCAGACTCAATTTAGAGGTACCGCCCACTGTGTATTTAGTTCACGAGGTTTTCGTAGTTTCACCTCTGATCACCTCATATGACATTTGACCTCCAAAAATCCATAGGATTCCCTCTCTCTTAAAGTAAGACATCTTTATACTAAGTATGAAAAGGATCCATCATCCCTGTCTTAAATTAGTGTTTTTCAAGGTTTTAGGTTTTTTACCTCAAATGACCTCTGACCTCCCGCTGAAAACAATAGGGTTCTTTCTTTTAATATGATAAAGTTGTATACCAAGTATGAGGATTGTCCATCATTGCTATCTTGAGATATCGTGTTTACCAGCAATTTTTAAGAATTTCGTATTTTCACCTCCGGTGAATTCAGATAACATTTGACCTTTACCAAAATCAGTATGGTTCATCTTTTGACTAATACGCATCCAATGTCAAGTACAGAAAGCATCCATGCTTACTACCTAGAGATACCTTGACCTCATATGACCTTTGACCTCCAAAAAATCCATAGGATTCCCTCTTTCTTAAAGTAACGCATCTTTATACCAAGTATGAAAAGGATCCATCATCCCTGTCTTGAATTAGTGCTTTTCAAGGTTTTCGGTTTTTTACCTCTGGTGACCTCACGAAACCTTTGACCTCCACCAGAAACAATAAGGATCTTCCTCTTAATGTGATAATTCTATTTTTCAAGTTTGAAAATTATCCATCATTGCTATCTTGAGATATCATGTTTGCAATCCAGGAGTCACAATCACAATTGCATACACTCATACACACACAATCTACCCGCGTGATTGCATAGATTCCTTTTGCTTACAGCAAGGAATCAAAAAGACCTCCGACATACACTTCAGTTTAGTGAATTTCAAAGGTTTTACATTGACGAGCCATTTAGTTCAAATTGCCGTTGACTTTTAACAGAATTATGAAAAGCAGACCAGAAAACTCTTCGAAATTTCGGTAAAGTCACAATTTGGACAAATGGTTTAGGCTACTTGCCACAAAACTTGGAAGCTGTCATGGCTATTCATGCATGACACTCGCAGAACCAGAGATTATACCTCAAGGCGACCATTTACCATGGTTTCAACTGAGACTTTGTGACGCGAAATATTGCTGTTTTTCTATTGGTCTTGTTCGTTTTCAGCAGCACTTGCACCCTTCAAATATCCCCTTCCAGAAAATGTGAAGGAACAAAAAACCAGAAGATTTTTACACGTGAAACTTGAAACTCGTGGCCACTTAATTTGTTAACATATTCCTTAGACAGATCGTTAGAACCAGAAGGAAAGATGAGAGCCTGTGTTCATTTGATAATCTAATCGATGCCGTAAACTTCGGAGACTCATTTCTCCGTGAGTCCTTGAGTGGTGACTTGGTTTAGATTTAGTAAAAACTTTTAGAGCGACATTCATGTAGTCCTCGGTAAACGGAGGCAGACATTTTTCCTAATGAAACAGACGTGTTGACTGCTAAGTTAAAATAACGTCAATGACCCGCCGAGCTGACAGGAGGAAAGAAGATGGAAGTTTAGATCATTTCTGAAATCATGTAAATGAAATACAAGATAATTGCCAGGCCATGCTTAGCTTACGGAACTGACGAAGCTTGACGTAGGTTCAGCTCATTGCTCGTGTGGCTTACAGTAGCCTGAACCTTATAATAGCCATAAAGGAGCCAACACTAATTCTCGATGACTGAAGGGATCAACAAAGCTCCTTAATCAACAGTTTCTGGAATATGAGTTCTAAAACAGGGTAACCGAAGTTTTAAACTGTCATATCGGTTGCCAAATGATCGATCAAACAGTAAGACTTCTCGCAACTCACTTAGGCCTACCTATTTGTACTAGCCCTCTAGTTGACGAACATATCGACGTCCCGTAGGACTGCCAGCTTTGGACATTTTTTCCTCTCCCGAAGGGGAGGGGGTGCTACTTGAGATATTACTTTCATTTCTTTGAAGTACGTTTGTATTCGCAAATTTTCTCTCAGAAAACCATGATGCTTTATAACACCTTGACAAATGTAAAAGATGTTTTATGACAAGGAAACAAACAACAAAATCTGTGAGGCTTTTTGGAAGGGGTGCAATATATCATTTCAGTGGTGTCATTTTGCCGTAAGGGATCAATTCTTTTTGCTCAGCTTGGGTGTATATGCTCCCCTGCACACCGAGTCTCTCGTATGTCTATGTTTCACATACGTCAATTTAGTAAACGTAAATAATGAGGACATATCTTAGTAGGCATAGACATTATGGTATACTAGACTGAGCACACCAATGCAAAAGAGGCGCTGATTCTGAAGCACATGTAGAAAGGACTATTTCACTGACCTGATCCACTTACTCAAGTCTTCTCAAACACAACGTAATGCTCTCTAGAAAAAAATGCCACCGGAGTGGATTAAGAAATAAAAAGTCCTCTGTAAGCATGGCTCTAAAACCGTACAACATATTATTTCGATTCTTTCGTTTTTCGCGTTTAAACCGAAAGCACCGAAAGCCAAGAAGCGTTAACGATTAGACCAGGCCTACGCGCAACATTTCGGTGGGTGTGCTTACTTCGTTTACTAGTATATAGAGAGTGCGCCCAGTCGAGCATCAACAATTTCCTTAATAATCAAACAACCTCTGTCGCAATATATGGTGAAACACAATAACGCGCGCATTCACATGTTTACTTTGAACTGGAACGCACCTGTATAATGCGACAGCTTGAATATGGAACCCGGTCATGTGGCCTTTGCGTGATCCGTCTAGTTAATACTATATACCACTGTCAGTAGGTTGGATGGGTACATACTTCTAAAAATCTCCACTTCAACTCTCCTGAGACGAAATGATCACGTTTCAAACAGTTGCGTTGTGTACATTGCAAAGAGGGACAATATAGCCATACTGCCATCAGTCCATTATTAAAGAACAAAATATCCAAGAAAAGTATAGGTCACTTATTAAACATCTTGCTTTCTCTATAGCTCAGCAATATATGATAAGTAGAAAACACCACAAATATGACAATATGAGAGCCCAGATAGGGTAACAAAATAGCGTATATTTCGGACACCCCGGTGTCAGTCTTGAGTGCAAAATGTGACAAACAACAGAAACCTTCACTTCAGCGAAATATACGCTATTTAGTTACCGTATTTATGCTCTCATATTGTCATCTTTGTGGTGTTTTCTACTTATTAGTTTTATGTTTCATGGAGTATACGTGGATTTTCTCTTATTTTATATACATATATATATATATATATATATATATATATATATATAGTCGCATAATCCTATAATAGTTATAGTTATAGTTATAGTTATAGTTATAGTTATAGTTATAGTTATAGTTATAGTTATAGTTATAGTTATAGTTATAGTTATAGTTATAGTTATAGTTAAAGATGTATGAGTTATTTAGTTGTATATAGCTACATATAGTTAAGCAGACCGTTATCCTTGCTACATTTGCTTATTTTCAAGTCCTTGCTACTTATCATCATCGAATGCCAAAACCAACCAAACCAAAAAATCAGGACAAGTTTCTGAACCTTTCAAAGCAAAGATATTACCAATACGCTAAACTAAATCCCATTAGAATGTAGACTTGAAGTAAGGTTCTTACTGAAACTGTTTAATCCATAGGGTATCATGCAATGTTTCAAAATGCATTTTAATGCTCATTCGTTTGAAGGAAATGATATGATGGGAAATGAATACATTCACAGGTAATCAAATAATGTTGGCTGTTCTCCGTATCGTTCGAAATCAAAATTATTTGGAAGCTGCTAAATGTCAGAATTCGACGGGCTGTTACGAATTGGTAAATTGAGTTATGTTTCCAGGCTGTTTTAAAGGTTTACGACCAGTGTAAGACAGCACTGCAATTAGTATCGAAGTATTATGGAAGGAACTGCCTCTTTTACAAGTGTACTTGCTTACTTTTAATTTGAACACTTTGCCAAATAAAGTTTTAATGCAAAAACTCACCAGTTTACCAGATAATGACATATTTTGCACCCTTAAATAATAAATATTCTGCCTGAATGGGGGATTCAACCCGCCCCCCCCCCCCCGCCTGATATGTCGGTGATCTCTTTCATAAACTTGTTACACGGAAAAGAGCTTTATTTGCTCAACAGCACCAGATCAAGATCCCTTAATAGAAAATCTGGTAAAATCATTTTTTCTTATGTTACACCGTTCTCAATCATCTCTTTTAAAAGTTTTACTGTTTCTCACGTTAGTCATGTTATTCATTTGCTGTACAAACAGTGGCCTATAGGATATGGAGTATTGCGTATAGTGTTAGTGCTCATTTTTTAAGCCTATGTAAATTATCCCTTAATTATTTGCTAGCTATAGCAGTAAGGTGTGTAATGTTTACATTTTTTCAAGTAGACAAGTGCCATTTCCACAAAAACCCTCAGGGTTATCAACAGTACAAGTGTCTTTGAAATAAATGTTCACAAACGAACAAACTTACAAAGGATAACAGAAAATACTTCTCATCGTCACAGATTTGAATCCTTACCCAATGCGGATTCATGATGTAGGGGTTAAACAGATATTATCATTTAAAACAGTGTTAAATGGATTTGGATGATATCTGTGGCTATTTACATATTTAACGAACATTCATTAAAGTCCCAGTACGACTTTGTATACGAATTTGGATAAGAGAAATGAGTGGTGCTTAAGGTTACTTAAACCCAAACATAACCAGAGAAATGATTTGTTGGAGAAAAAAGACATTTACGAAAGTGAAAGGTTGTTTTAAACAAATCGTGGTTGTAAATGTAACGGCTGTTTCAATATGCACAAGGTTCATCACGGTGGAAAGTTCTAGATCATTATGAATATTCATTACTCAGCTGCTTCGAGATCACATCATGTCGACGACTGTGCAGCACGATGCAGCCAGCTGCGAATGCTAGGCTACGATGTGCTTGATGTACGAAGAATGTAGCTATAGGGCCGTACCACACAACTGAGCAGTCAACTTGCGTGACATTAACGGCCGGACTGCGGCTGTGCATGTTTGTACAGCCTGCCAGTATTTTGCCTGGCTGTGCCCACAGGTGTTCGAAACATAACGTACATATACTAAACACACTATATACACTATAATAAGACAAGGTAAGTCATTTCTCACAATATGTACTGAGAAGAAGTAGGCCCAGTCGCACTTTAGTGCCAGTGCTTCCACACTGTAAATTCATTTTTCCTGAAATGGCCGATTTCAGGTAATTTTAGGTTCCATTTCAGGAAAAATTAATTTACAGTGTGGAAGCACTGGGTGGCAGTGCAGCCACGGCACTGGGCTTACTTCTCAGATCGGAACGTCTTACCGTACCTTGTCTTATATATATATATATATATATATATATATATATATATATATATATATATATATATATATATATATATATATATATATATATATATATATATATATATATATATATATATATATATATATATATAAAGTTTCGAACGCCTGTGGCTGTGCCAGGCAACGTTATCTTGCTTAGGATTTCAGGTGAGGTTTTCCTCCTTTTTCATGTTACTTGTGCTGCAATTTTGTTGGCGTGGGTAATTATTTCTAACTACTATTCAAAGCCTACACTAACCTAAGTATAGTCCTAGGCTGTTTGTGTAGTCCATCCGTTCGAATATACAAGCAAATGCTCTGCACTGTTTACGTGTGTACATTTCACTACAGTTGAGCAAGTAGGCAAGGCACCTATACTTGTTTATTCATGAATAATCATAAACAAACAGACTTTCATTGGTTCATACTCCTGACTGATAAGCTCATTACGAGGAGAGAACTCGAATTTCAGTTGGCAAGCCGAATTCAACATCTGCATTTCGGACAAAGATTACTCCTGAAAGGAGCTAAGACTGTTCTTCTAGGTATGTTAGAGCCTCTTAAACTGTTACCAACTTCATATTTCTGGCTCTCGTGCTTTGACGATTTTTGGCGGTTTAAGTATTTCTTTATACAAAGTCGTACTGGGACTTTAAATGGACAGATACGACAGTAGTAAGAGCAAGCTTTAGTGGAGGTGACCAATCAGGAGCCTGCATTGGGATGACGTAATGGTTGCTTAGCAACGCCCAAGGTCAGAAAATCTGGCATTAACATCCAGGTCAGTTTGACCGTTGCTAAGCAACCATGGCATTATTCCGGCAACCATGACGCCATCCCAATCTGGTTTCTGATTGGTCACTTCCATTAAAGCTTGCTCTTACTACTTAATACACGGACAAGCCAATGGACCTTCAATCTTTCAAATAGACCATACACTTAAGACAGTCTGGTAAAACTTACCAATACTGGATACACAATTAAAAATAATGAAAAGGGGGCAACATGCCAACATTTTACATAGGGAATTTTATTGGACAAAGATGTTTGCAACTTAATTGGTAACCAACCTTTCGGTAAGCCAATTAATATATAGCTGTTCTATTGGGCTAGCTTTACTTAAATGTCAGTATTTTCACACGCGTACAGAGTCTTGCTAAAATTTTTACCGAACTTTTTATTGAGTGCATGTTCAAGTTATTGAACCACACATGGCGTTATAAAAGTGGTAAACGAAACATACTTTTAACATTTTCTAACTACTTTCTTTAATCAAGAAAGTAGTAAAATATGACAAAAGTAGGGAGAAATTTAAGTAGCTTAATACAGTTTTCAGTTCTGTGCTGAGAATCATGGGATATTTTCATACTTTGTAACGTGCCTGAGTTCTTTTCAGCCAGACTATATAGAACGGAGCTACGCATGACATATCTATATTGTAAGGGTCTGGCTGAGGCAGTAGTCACCGTTTAGTGTCCCTGGAGGGAACGTACCTCCTTTGGGGTGCAGGAACTCTTCAGGGGTAAAGTTTGAATGCCGCCCTCCGGAATCTCTCCGAGTGCACTTTCAGAAACACAGCACGCTACTACGTTCCTTTGGAGGATCTAGCTCCCATGGAGAGCAGAACTCCTTCGGGAGTAACGTTTGGTTTCGCCCCATGGCTCTTCGTCAGAGAGCCGAGGAGACTTTAGAAAAAGCTATTACGTTCCTACAAAAATAATAAGAAAGTGTCTGGAATCTGGATATCTTCTCTTATAATGATATCAGGTTTTATTATATTAAATTTTGATCGATTTTCCTTCCATTTAGGGGGTATGAGTCTTCTTTTAAAGGCAACCTTCTTTCGTCCGTTAAAGATTTCCTCTACAGCTTGTTTTTGAACAAAGATTAATGTAGATTTTAATCTTGGTTGTATCACCGATATCAAGTTGAATATTTCTTTTTTTCGTTCTAAACGTGGGTAGAGGCTCTGAATTAAAGCGTTGGTGTACTTTTTAAACTTTAGAGTGAAACAAGTGACTGTCATTAAACTGTCTTGGGTATACTTTAAAAATCTGTCTTAGATAACCTTTTGACGAGAGGTGTTTCAGACACTATACATCATTTCAACTAACTCTTATGATACATTTTAACACTTTTTTAAAAAAAAATGATAGGAAAAAGATTTCATTTGAGAGTAACCAGATCTATGAGAAATTTCAAAAAGCACGTCTGTCAAAGATTTAAAAAGTTCCAGAAATCACCTGGGACCAAAGAAAAAGAGGTACCGTATAATGCGTATATATACCCTTAATATTGTTTTACGTTCTTTGACGTCATACAGTGCAACGGACTATCGGTTAATGCACCTTCCATGCCACAACGCATTGTAGTCAAATTTTGCCACATTTTTTTGGAGATTAGGGACCGTATTCATGAATATTTCTTCCGCACAAAGTTTCGAAAGTCAGCTTTGCGTATGCGTGTCTTGGGTAAATACGTCACGGTATACTCGTGAAGGGGAAGTACGTGCATAATTGTGCTTTAAATATGACGGAAGCTTGTAAAGCAGTCAAGTTAATGCATTAACTTATACTTTATACAGTCATGTGGGCAGGATTTTCCAAGGGGGGGGGGGGTCTCGAACAGACCAGTGACAAGTGACATTACGTTTTCTCTACTCAGAGACAAACATTTTGTAGACATACTTGGACGTGTAAAAGCACGCATACATGTTGTGCTATGAAGAGGGCACCAATGCATGTCCTCGACTGATTAGTATACACACGTACTTCTTCGCCCCTCTCATTTCCCAAACTTGACTTTTTTGCGATGCCAGTAGAAAGTGACGTACGTGAAATTATTTCATAGTTGTTGAATTTGGTCATCATCTGCACGGGCTCCGCAAGAATTGGCAATTTGGGGCACCGCAGAGGATAATGTCGTATAGACCCATGTTAGAGAGTCCTATCCACCTCATACCGACTGGAACCTACTGCCTTTGTGCTTGGTGCTCAGCATAAGCAATGGAGTAGGGAAAACAAGCCAGTGAGCCGGAACTGGAAAAAAGGCCGTGACCGGCCCGACTTAAACCAATCGGTAAGAAACTGAGCCGTAAAACCTCATCTAACTCTAACTCATACCGACTAAAACTGTGCAAAGGGGAGCATAGCGCGGGAAAAACTTGCTCTTCGCAATGGAAATCCTCGCCAGGGAAATCCTCGCCATGGAAATCCTCGCCAGGGAAATCCTCGCCAGGGAAATCCTCGCCACAGACTACAGAGACGCAGGAAGCAGGGCGGTTTCTAAAGAAATTTTAGTTGGGACGGGCCCCGGAATTACAAATAAGGACCATCACCACACTATTGATCTTAGCGGAGCACAAACGTCAGATTAGGTGAAACGTAACGAGAAATCTATGCAACCAGAAAGCCCAAAGGCTTAGTGATTCCTTGCCGAATGGGAATGCTTTATTGCACTGAGGTTTACCGCTCAAATTTATCTTTCTTGACTACATCATTTTACGATGTTTTAACAATTTGACTTCATATAACGTCACATGACCTTTGAATACCACCAAATATAATAAAAAAGAAAAACGGAAGTGTCTTGAAAGGGATTCAACTCCAATGGATCTTGGATCTTGAAAATTCTTGGTTAATTTTGTTTTTGACCTCCGGTGACCCCAGATGATGATCATGGGAATACTTGGGATATTTTACTTCTTAACATCTGGTGACCCCATATAACAATCTTGGGAATTCTTGGGAAATTTTGCTTTTTGACCTTTCGTGACCCCAGATGACATTTTACCTCCACCAAAAACAATAGGGTTCTTCCTTACATCATGACAAATCTGTATACCCTTCATTGCTATCTTAATATATTGTGATTACAAGCTTTTCGGTTTTTTAGCTCCAGTGACCTCAAATGACCTTTGACTTCCACCAGAAACAATAGAGTTCTTCCTCACAACATGAAAAATCTATATATCAACTATAAAAAGTGTCTGTTATTGCTATCTTGAGATATCGTGATTAGAAGCCATTTACAAGGTTTCGCAGTTTAACCTCTGGTGACCTCAGATGACCTTTGATCTCTGCCAAAAACAATAGGATTCTTCCTCTCAACATGACAAATCTATATCGGCCATTCCTATCTTGACATATCGCGATTTCAAGGTTTTCGGTCTTTGACCTTTGGTGACCTAAAACGACCTTTGACCTACACAAAAAACAATAGGGTTCTTTCTCTTAACATGACAAATCTGTATAGCAAATATGAAAGTGTCGGCCATTCATATCTTGAGATATCGTGATAACAAGCTTTTCGGCTTTTTACCTCCGGTGACCTCAAATGACCTTTGACCTTCACCAAAAACAATAGGATTCTTTCTCTTGACATGACAAATCTATATACCAAATATGAAAAGTGTAGGTCATTGCTATCTCGAGATAGCGTGTTTACAAGCCGTTTACGAGCTTTGCAGTTTAACCTCCGGTGACCTCAGATGACCTTTGACCTCTACCAAAAAATAGGGTTCTTCCTCTTGCCATGACAAATCTGTATACCAAATATGAAAAGTGTCGGTCATTGCCACCTTGAGATATCTGTTTACAAAGTTTTTGGTTTTTGACCTCTGGTGACCTCACATGACCTTTGACCTCCACTAAAAATTATACGATTCTTTCTCTTAACATCTGTGTTCCAAACATGAAAATTGTCGGCCATTACTATCTTGAGATATCGTGTTTACAAGCTAGGCGTCACATACGCACATACACACACATAAACACACACACACACACACACGACATCACCATCGCATTAGATTCCTTGCCTGCCTTCGGCAAGGAATCAAAAATGTCTCCCGATTAACAATAGTGGCATTTAACTCCCAAGGCCTTGTAAGGTGCATCTCAACTTTTCTTTACTTGAAATCTCATGTTTAAGAAATTATAGTTTAGGCTAAAACATGGAAGTCAACCTCCACAAAACGAACAGAAGGGTAATGATTCCTTTTCGGCTGTGCAAGGGACGTTTTCCGGTATGTATGGAGTTCATGCACGGAGTTGTTTGCTATTCAGAAGAAATGTATTGACCTGCGTTTGATTAGAAATCATATTCCATGACAGAGGTACGTTGCACAGAGAGACACTTCAATTTCAAAACAATATGGCTGCCAAGAAAACGATTCCGAAGTATGAATGGGGGTAATGAGCTAAGATCCTTAGTTTTTCATAAATTTGTCTTCTCCAAAGTGAAATCTTGTGCTCCTCCCTAATTACCAGTCAAATTGAACATTTCCGTTGACCAATGCAACCAGACCTACTATATAGCTATAGGTGGAGAGCGCGAAAATTTTGAGTTTGCGAAGGACTATGCTTTACAAAATGGTAATTTGCAAAAAACAAAAAAAATGTGATAGATAACCGGACAGGATAGACTCATTAGTCATTTGCAAAGAAAAATCTCTCACCCTACTACCTAAAGAAATCTGGCACAAACTTAAAATCTGGTCACTTAAAAATGAGATTTGTTGGAATATCTATTGGTGGTGCACGCGTCCCCATGCCATGGTTTCATCGCCTCTGATATTATCAAAAATCTCTCACCCTACTACCTAAAGAAATCTGGCACAAACTTAAAATCTGGTCACTTAAAAATGAGATTTGTTGGAATATCTATTGGTGGTGCACGCGTCCCCATGCCATGGTTTCATCGCCTCTGATATTATTCCGTGTCCTAGGTATTGATCAAGGTATTGTCCTTCTTTGGCGTATATCTTAACACAAAAAAGTTTGATTGATGAGTATGGCACTCCATGCGCCTTTTCAGATGATTTTAAACATTTCACTGTTTTGAGGCCTCATGGTTTAGCGATTGCGGTTGAATTTTCTTACTTTTGCAGTAAACTGTTTATAGTTTGTCTATGTATCTGTACGAGCTGAAGCGAGCCGAAAATTTGTTATTTCCTGTTGCATAAATCACCCTCCTTAAGTCCTAGATGGGGAAATGGTTAGGCGAATTGAGTGCATATAAGGCTGTTCTACACTTTTTCAGTGAACCACAACTGGAAAAAAGGCCGTGGTCGTCTCGAATTGAACCAATTGGTTGGAAACTGGGACGTTAAACCTCATCTAACTAACTAATGTACACTTTTTCATATCACACTTACAATGGCTCCTCTTCGACCTTGATCATATCCTTACCTGACCTCGGCCCACAACAGTTTTGGCTTAAAAAAAAAAAGAAAAAAAAGGAAACAAAAAATGGACATTCAAACCTACTGTGCGTGTTGTAAAAGTCACTGTAAAACTGCAGGTAAAATAAAAGTAGGCTGCTGCAGTTTCGCGTCTATCATGCGTCGGTCCCCAGTATCTTAGAACCAAAAGACAATTCAAATTGCAGCAGGCCGGTGGAGGTCGAGCGACCTCGGGAAAGTTGGCAAAAGAGAGCTGTTATGTGTGATTATCATGTTCAGAGGCCTTCAAATATCACAATCAGGATAATAAAATTTTCACCATCTTTAGAATTCTGCAAGTAGACCAACTTCCATGGGGGGGGGGGGGGCTTGCAGAGGGCAGCTGCTCCCTTGTCCCTACAGGCTACTGCCCCGATGGATGCACAGGAAAAAGGAAATGGACCAATGGCCTCCTTTTGTACATCGAGGAAATTCGGGTGAATATCGGGCGAAGCGAGCCGACAGTTTCAGGTGCTGGAATTGAGCATGAAGTAATTATATGTATTACGATAACGTAATATAATAATCAATGTTAACCTATGAAATGTAATAATGTTTAACAATCTGTAAATGACATCTTCATTGTTAGGGGGCGAAAGGCACTCGAATACCCACTCCCTGGTAAGGGCCTGTTACAACAACATATGCAAAGATCTATTACACTGGTTGCTTTAAAATTAATAAATAACACAATTCGAATGTGGTTAAAGGTCGTGTGACATACCACCAAAAGAGCTGTTTCACTTGTCAGTTAGAGAATTAAGTCCTCCGATCAAAGATCCATTGGAATTATTTCAATATCTTTTACCGTTCTCAAAATATACGTCTTCAAAGTTTGATGGTTTCTGAAGGAACTAATTGCCTATGCAAAAATAATGTGGAGTGTTGCACAGTGTTATGATTTCTTTTGTTAACCCTATATAGATCATCTCTTAATTACCCATCATGTAGATTACAGTTTGGTGAGTGATATCAATATTTTTAAAGGAAAAAATTTTAACTTTTATAATAAACCCCTCAGGGATTAACAATGCTACCAGTGACCTTGAAATTAAGGTTGGAAAAACAAAGGCTAACATGTCCCATATATGGTATGTCCCTCTTTCGATGTCACATATTTGCATATTTAGCTCATGTTTATTCATGATACAAGTGTGAAATAGAAATTTCCCTGTAAAATGGTCAATATTTGATGGATTTTAATGGAAATTGCGGCTATTTTATGGATTTCCAATGCTTTCTACATTGAATATCCAACTATGTTATTTTCATGTCACACAACCTTTTTGAAATGTGGTAAAATTACACACCGAGGCAAACATGATAGTATAGTATTCACACGGTGTGAACAGTAACAACATAGAATCCATCTACCCCTGAGACATTCCCGCTACGAAGCTCAGAGTTTGACTCAAAACATCTCATAAAAATCACAATAAAAGGTGCGTATGCTAGCCATGCTAAAGCGCTGCCAAACTACCTTTAGCTGCCCGTGATTTCTCTTGCGGAATAATACATAAAAACGTCGTTAGTAGGCTACTAAAGGTACAATAAATAGTGTGATGACAAATTCTAACTTTAGGTTTACCTTTTGACATATTTCTCAATCGGAAGTTGTTTCTTCATTTACTGAAAAGTGAAGTCAATAGGAAGATAGAGACAATGATAACGACAGAATTTACATTGTTACCGTATATAGCTTATGCATCAGCCCTCGCCACCAAGGCAAATTCACCACAAACCTTTCTATACATCGAGTTGATCGGACGAATCCTATATTCTGCAAGATATTGCAAAAGTACATTCGTTTGCAGGAATGACGTCATTCGCCCACTCCGTCTGATCCGACAAGAGTCAAGAGTGTGTCTGACCACACTAATTAGTAATTAGTCGCAAATTAGTTAACGTGGTTTGAAGTTGGACAGTAATTAAGTCAATTAGTCTGGAATTAATCAAATATTGTTGGCTAGCGTGCTTGGTCGATTCAGCTACCGGGGTACCCCAGGTAAAACAAAAAGGTCGTACACAGACTGGGGTTTCTATTGATTGGAGATTCGACTTAAATGGGTCTGACGTCATGTAACCGTGGTCCGGTTATTCAAAATCCGGATCTTTGGGTTTCGGTGGCTCAATAGTGAACAGTGCATACGTAAAAGTATTTTACATCGTAAAAGGGTTTCGGACTAGCCAAAATAGTATGTGACGATTGTGCTTGATATGAAATGATTTTACCATGCCGATGTCTAATATTGGAAGTATTGTCCGATAATTTCGAAGAGAATAGCCTTGCATGCAAGACGAATCTTTCCCACTTCTCACAATAATTTGTATGGATAATACTTGCATCTGTATTTTAACCGCACCTAGTTGATGACGTGTTTATTTAGTTTTTTATTTCTATCACTTTAGTTATTTTTTCATTATAGTGGCTGAAACTTTATCTGTTTTTGCCAGAAAGACACGAGATAGGAGCGCTGATCGCACATCTCATGAAATGTTTTCTTAAACACACAACTTTGTTTCTAACGACCTAGTTTCAGGCAATCCGAGCTATGATGATGTTTCTTCTTCATAATATCAACAGTTCTCTGATTACAATATGTACCATACCGGATAAAATATGAAGTGTGCCCTCCGGAGAAATACCATCTGCTATTCCATTTTAAACCCAGAAGAAAATGATTATTTTGGCGATATTTCCTGTAGGATGAAACGTGTTGTATCCCATCGCCTTACTACAAGGAGGATTAAGATATCTATCGAATCCTCCGAGAATTGCGTCAAGTAACAACCGTGTACATGGCCAAAAGTAATCTATGCCAAGTTGGCTATAAGCTAATGAGGGTGCTCTTGTAGCTAGAATGCAAATTTCTAACGGAAATCGTTTCAAAGGATACGGGCATTTTGTTCAAGACGAGATGGTATTTGAGACTGGTTTATTCCAAACTTCTTTAAGAAAGTAACCGAAATGTTATTCGGTGATCTTGCTTCCCCCCTTGAAGATAGTCATCCTTCCTACTTAAAGATGAAAACTGCAGGCAATCAGGGGAGGGTATGTATTTTATGATAAATTCTGCACCTTTTGTGATCGAGAAAAATAATCTCATGATTACTTTAAATGCCAGTCGTTTTCTCTGGTAAGAGAGCATCTTGTCTGTTAATTTTAACATAATACAATAAAGAGCTAAGCGGGTGCTTATTATTCATAATCAACGATGTGAGAGGACTCCAAACATCAGTAATTGTACATCATTCATGAATATTTGGTGTAAACTAGTTGATAATTTCCTGCCTTTGGAAGTTAGATTTCAAATGAAACATTTGAACCCACATGTAACTAGCAAATATGAGCAACTGCTGATGCCGTATACAGTTGGCTTGTATTATTTCCATATTCTCGCTTCCTTTATTTCAATGTTTTTTCAACATTACAGATAACCATTTTCAAGCCCTTTACGTTTTTAAGTCATAAATCTGTAATAACATTTTTTAATACTAAAACATGTAATTTAATCACTAGGTGGGCAAACTGTAAGCCCCAGGCTAGGAGGCATCTTATATCTGGTCACAAACTGTAATCTGTTTGGAGTGGTTATGCTTTTAAACTGAACCGTTGAGTAAGAGCACTTAAAAGAAAATTAATGCATCGCAAAGTATGTGCTTTACCCGGGGATGGAAAATGGCAAAGAGACATAAAGGCACCATTCTCAATAAGTTTTTCCTTTCAGCTTCGTGTCTCATCGTAGTTTACTTAACTTTTGATTATAACAAGAAAGTACCATGTTTGTCCTTTCTCTGAAAACTTACAGGCCTATTTCTGTATCAAATATCTTTGTACCCCCTATCTTAACTACAAAAGTGTAAGATCACCGGGAACTAAGTGTACAGTTGGGTTGCCCAATAGCCTGCGTAGCAGCTATCCTTAACTTTCCGCCACACGGGACTACCAGTTCTCGATAAGCTGAACAAAAACCTCTGTCGTCCGCGGAATGCAACATCTTTTGGCGCCTTATAGAACTGGTTACTGAACTATATGGTGCTAATATCCTCGTAAGGGTACGCCAATGACGTGTAGCATGTATTGAATGTTATTCCCAAAGGGAGTCATGAGTGCTGATAATTTTCCATCTTCGGTCGTTCGAAGTAATATCTGTACAACCATAGAGTGTCCATTCATCCGGCTTTTTTATTCACCAATTTTTGAAGTGTTAAAGTAAATTTGAATACCCCAAAGAATAGGTTTCTTTCCAGAATGAGGTTTTATTTTCCAAACGGCAGATACGTCTCAAGGGGGATAAGAGCAAGACTGACAAAAAGCTGTTCGCCTGCTAGTGTCCGAGGGGTAGATATAATATATCTACGGATGAATTTAAGGAGGCAATGACCTCTTTCGTCGCTTCAAACTCGCAAAAGGTGTCCGAACAGTATCCCTTACTAAAAATTATAGTGATGTCACTAAATTAGTGAGAACATTTTGCCAGCTACGCAGACTCATACAAATAGTACGTAGTATGAACTGATTTTGAGCACAGTATATCATATGTAGGTCATTCGTTGAACTGCTGAAGTGATTGTAATACTGATAATCTTCCAACAGGTGGCTCCAGGCTGGGGCAGGGGTAATGTACAGTTACGGCAGTAATGACAGTTTGCACCCGGAACAAGTCCTTCCTTTGTCACCTTGCGCAGGTGATGTCCTGGGGGAGGGGTCTAAGGGGTGGGGTGTTCATTTACGATGGCTCAGATGCAAAATGGTTCTATCTTTGGCAAATTTTCGAATTGGTTATATATTAGAAAACTCACTATATAGTAAAGTCTTATTTTTGGTTGACTTTAAAGGAAAGGTGTGTTGTGTAAGTGGAGGGGTAACAACTCCTCCCCTTGAACAATTCTTTTTCAGGTAGGGTGGCTTAGATGCAAAATGGTGGTATCTTTGGTATATCTTTCAATTAATTACATGCTTAGAAATTATCATTACTTAGTGATATTTTGGCCGTGGCATGGCACTCGTTTTTTAAAAAAGTGTTACTACAAATACACGCTACGAATGTTACAGTATATGCTACTCATGATTTTAGATTGCTCTAAGATTCTCTATTGATGCAGGATTCCTGCAGAGGTCGGAGATGTACTTTTTGGACAAGGGTTTGGTCAGAATAATGTACCATTGCTCCATAATGGTTATAAGATATGGAATGTGCGCGAATGCGAGCAAAGCGGGCCGAAATGTTGCATTAGAAATCATTTTCCATAACATAGCTTAATGCGTCCGCCAATAAGAGGGCGGGTCTTCTGTCTAGTAATTCGTATAAGCAGATTTCAATTTCATAAAATGTGTCTTCCCCTCAGTTCCACTACTTTGCATTCTTTCAATGCTGTGCTCCTCCATAATGACTCCTATGGAACAATCTACGTAATTGTAGAACCCTCGCCATTCAATAATGCGAATATATTTGAGACGGTATTGATAGTAAACACAAGCATGTGGTGAGGCTGTAAGGGCACGGAGCGCTCTACAATTATGGTACTTTTAGAAGGATTTGCCAGAATATTGATAGTTTGAGAACCACCTTATGGCTAAAAAATTATTAAAATAGATTCATCATGCAGTCAGAAACACACCTCACCCTACCCCTTACAGAAATCTATACCGTAGCTTAAACGCCTTTGTGACTTATTTTAAAGTTTTCGGGAAAGCTTTCGGAAATCAATTGGGGGAACGTGCCCCCGTGCCGGCGCCACTGGTAAAAAATAGCGAAAGTTAACCAGGCTAAGTGAACTTTATGCAGAGTGCTATGGAAATTAAGGAAAGGAACATTCTGTGAGAAGAGATCCTTTACAAACATTACACAAGCATTATTACAGTATTATGAAAATTACGATAATAAGATCACGAAGGTATACATATATTAGCTGGATACACCGGAAAAGCTTTAACTTTATGTTAATCCAATCTGATCCACTTTAGCGAGTGGGGAATATACTATAATCAGGAACCATTGTATTTAACGTTACTTACCTCTTTGTGTGGTACCTAGGTAACTTCATTCTAGCCAAATGCATCCTAACAAAAGGGACTTGACAGGCAAAAAAACTATGATGTTTAGTTTCCCACAGTGAGGAGCAAATTAATGTACCTGAATACAAACGACTGTTTACTGTCAACAAACAATCAGGTGCGCGCAGCAGAATACTATCGCGCTATGCAAATGAGCCAAAAAGGCGTAAGTCTAAACATGGAGCTAATACTTGGTCCAGGTAGTAGCTCCATGGCATATATATATATATATATATATACATATATATATATATTAATATAGGACAGTTTCTTATTTTTCGTTTCTCTCTCCTTTTCTCCTCTTTTCTCGCTTTCTTTCTTTCGCTTTCTTTCTTTTCTCCCTTTTTTCACCTTTTTAACTTTTCCTCATTTTTTTCCGTGGGGGGTACGGTATGCCGTCCCCTGATACGCCACTGATTTAAGACCTTGACTTTTCCCACATTCGTGATCACCTAACGTAGAAATGACACTATCTCAATGTCTGAATTAAGAAAGGGCTTGCGAAACTTACCTCACTTAATTACTTTGACAGTCGGTTGCTAAAGTCTCCTAACCTATGAGAAGTCGTTCGTTCACAGTTGGCTCTGTTGCATACTAGTGCTCCTGTGAGGGAAAGAAAAGGACAAAGCAAATGGACCAAGGATACTGTGAGGATCGAAAATAAGAGAAGTTGACAAATGTTTAGATCATGTGATCTAAGTGTTTGCTATTGCTCAAATTCAAAGCTAATGAAAGATGTAGTTTCAAATTTCATGACGGAATAACATTAGAAAATCACTGCAAAATTCAGTGATCCAACTTTTTTAAGAATTTGTGGGTAAGGTGAGGAGGCAATGGCTGGGCTAGGGGTTTAGTGAGAAGGGAATGCGAAAACAAGATTTTAGGACGATTGTAGGTGTTAGATACCCAAAGCCTCAACACTAGCCTTGCGAAGGGCTGCCAGAGGTTGGCGCTGATCTTATTTTTGGCCAATACATCCCCCTGAGATCGCCGGAAATGACACTTCCCCAGTTCCAAAGACTTGCAGAGTTGCAGAGGAAGCTTGGTTAAAGCTGAAAAGCTCTTAAGCAGCCCATTTGAGTCCGACAGGGGGAGGGTGGTTGTAACTCGCCATTGGCTACAAGGAAGCTCCGCCGTTTCATGATACAAAAATAGTTATATGAGGCTATGAATACATGGAGACTTCGGACGGGTCTTAGTCTCTATGACTTCCTGTCTTCGGCAGGACTGGTGTAATGAGCTAGATGGTATAACCATTAATTCCCATGCGTTTCATGGATTCATATTCCGATAACATGAGATTATGGAGGAGAAAATTGGTTGTCAAGTTTAAAGAAAAACAAAAGAGGCTTCAATAATGTGAGGTTATGACGTCACATGTGCTTGCTTCAAGTTCACTTTGTGTTGAAAATGTGACAACTTTAACTGATAACATCTTGAGAACCACACATTGGATTTCAATGCAAATTTCTCCAGAATACTTAGAATTAGTACCCCTTTAGCATATCAAAACTTGACTCGAGCTTAGACCCTTCTTTTACAGTTCAGTAGCGTAACTAAAATATTGTCACATGATTACACACAGAACCATATATCAATTATGATGGGAGTATATTTGAAATTGGAGTGACTACAGTTGCTCTTTAACCTATGACACTCTTGTTTACTCGACCTCGTTGCCTTAATTGTCACTTCTCCTGTTTATACACATCAATTATGTACAACATTTAGTAAGCTTCATGATTTCATGAAAACATTAAAAACTTTAAAATCCCCACGTGGAGCTCCTATCCCTATTAACTTCAAGGTGAGACTGAAAAAACAAAGGAAACACGCATTTCTCATCAATGTGAGGAAGTGATATAACCCCTGCTTGCCTCGAGTCTCTGGAAACTCCCTGCTTTAGGTCACAAATGTAGGAACTTCATTTGCTGATATCTCGAGTACTAGATGTCCCATGAGGTATTGGTATTGGTCTCGTTAAAACTATTACAACAATATATTGCCTCAAGGCTGTCCAGATCATGACATGTGATACAGCTTGTTGGAAAGAGATAATAGGCTCAGCGATGGAGATAACCTCTGGCGTTAGAAAGTGACATATAATCCTACCCCACGAAAGTCCAATTTTTGAGGGTCGGAAATCTAACATTTTTAACGTGTTCAATACGGCATGCGACATGAATGGGAGTTTCACCAACTTGTGTAAATTTAGTTCCTCTTTTACATGTGAAAATTAATGTTTTTCCTTATACCCTTCCTTTAATTAGCGTTCGACAATTCCTTGATTTACCAAACATTCTAGAAGACCATGAAAGCTTTTTGTAAGGAAAACATACTAATAGGAGGCTTGAAAATTAATCATCGTTCCAAGATAAGGGTAGGGCGTCTCCGCTCTGGTTACGGAGTTTGGTCACACAAAAGTGACTTTTAAAACTAACCATCAGAAATTAAATGTTTGTTTTCGAGCATGATGTTGGTCTCATTCTCCCAATGAACTTTTGTTTCTCAAGTTTCTATTGTAGGTGATTTATTGCTTTTTGTTTCGTTAACACACGACACTATATTAAATAACAAAATAACTAAATACCTGATACTTCAAATGTAACACCAGTGTGTGAAAGTTTACACTTAAGATATATAGTCCAGAAACAGGGGCGCTCAAATTAATTGCATTTGCTTGTTTTAATTAGATTCGATTTTGGTGGTAAACTAATTAAAACGGCTGTTTCCTTGATAAAAAGCCAAACAAAATACCAGACGGAAAGGGACCCAGTTCTGCGAACATATCTCGAGAGTAAACAGAACCTATTTTTCGGATGAAATCAAATTTTACCCCTTTCAAAAGAGCTAAGAATTCAAAAATTCAATGAGGGAAACGGCAATTTGAAAAATGTGGCATAGCTAAATGCGAAAAATAAAAAGGTCGAAAATATCACGAGGAAAAAGGAATATACTATTTTTACATTAAGAATCTCTAACTACACTTAGCTATTACAACTTTGAGAAAGATGGAAATTTGTGAATTTCATGCTTAGATTTGGATGAAATTTCCGCTCATCATTAATAGCGTTGAAAAATCTCAGAACTCAATCCTCACCAAAAACCCACCAGACTGCCAGATTTCTCAGGTTGTGACTGCGAAACAACAAATGTTTTATTTGTGATTGTGCTCTCGACTAATCACAAAGACTAATCAGGCAGCTTGCTTGTTTATTGCTGAACACAAAGAAAAGGCACAGTTCAAAGTTTGTTTACAGACGGACAAAGAAAGTATAGTCGGTTACAGTGGCACCGGCACCGGGGGGGGGGGGCATGGGGGAGGGGCCGTGCTCCCCAATCGATTTCAACTTTTTTTTGAAAATTTTAAAATAATCCCAAATGGCATTTAAGCTATAGATTTCTGTTGGGGGTGGGTAAGGTGTGTTTTCGACCTAGTAATGGATCTATTGTAATCATTTTCTATCACAAATAGTTCTCAATCTATCAGAATTACCGCAAATCCTTCGCAAACTATCAAAATTTTCGCCCGCTCCGCGCGCTTCAAACCTTACCTCAATATTGTCCTTATTATCAATAATTTCCGGTAACAACTCCCGCAGAGGCACAACACAAAGGTTGAAAGCTGTTTACGAATTCTCAGGAAAAAGATTGGCTTTTTGATTAGCATATAGGTATTTTGGGGAGTTGAAAGTGTCTCGATGCAGAGCATGAATGCAGGTTTTGTCATGGTTATCTTATTTAATGAAAAATTTCGGCGCGCTTCGCGCACATTCGTCACGGTTTGCTCTCCATTTCATGACCATTATTAAGGTTATAAAACGTGGAACTATTCTGATCACAACACTTTTCCGAAAAACAGAAGACTCTCCTTAGACCCCTCTCCCAGAACGGCACCTTTATGTGGTGGCATAGGAAAGATCCCACTCTGCTGCATGCAATCGCAGGGACGCATACTCTCCTCTTTCACCTAACCAAACATTAGAAATTCACTAAATTATGGATATTTTCCAGCCATATATGATCAGCTCCAAAAATATCCCACAGATAGTACCATTTTGCATCTAAGCAACCTTAAATTAACAAAAATTTTAAAGGGGGAAGGGGGAACCCTTCCCTTAGACCCCTCTCTATAGGACGGCACCTTTATGTAGTGACAAAGTAAGGATTCCACACTGCTGTATACAACTGCAGGGGACGCATAAAAAGGTTCAGCTTACGCAGACTTGACGGGCTAACTGAGGTGGCATTACGACATCATCTGTGGTGCCCCCCAATCACCAAACCTGGCGGCGCCCCTGGTTCGTTACTGAAGTATTCCTTGAACAAGTGTGACTTCCTTCCCTCCCGATTCAGAGAAACCCAGAGCTGTAGCCAAAGCTGAGGATTTCTCTGGCCGGGCCCGAGGACCTAAAGTTTCATTGACATCGGTACAATGCGCCACTTACCCAGTGACGAGTCATCTCTTGTTGAACACATTGATCTGGTAAGTGGTAAAACCATCCTCCTTTTAATGATCACTATGTAATATAAAACAAAAGAACAGACCTACGTTGTATAAGGGTGTCTAATAAATAAACCCTCCATCTCAAATACCTTATTTGTGCCCGCTATTTTATAAAATGAAAAATTCAAGTGGTAAACAGACCTATAGGCTCGGTGACTTCAGCTGAGGCCTATAGTCCCCACATTGATTTTTCTTACGTAGCTTACTCCCACCTTATTAACAAAATTACCCCTGAATCCATACTCCCGTCAGCCTACCAAAACTGCATCACAAGTGAGTGCGGTATAAACTCGTGTACGTACGTGAACCGCTTTCCATCCACTTTTAGCCTTGCCTGTGCCAACTAAAGTGAAAGTTTATCTGTTTTTTTCTGCCCATAAAACCCAATCGTCCCGGAGTGTTATTTTTATTTGGGGGGAGGGGGATCGAACCATTAACCTAAACTGATGAAGCTCTAATACCACCCGGCACCACCTAGAAAAACCGGAAACAAGGTTTCACTGAACGAAAAGTATGGGGTCTATAGCTAATAGGCGAATTAAAAGCCCCCCCCCCCCATGTCAAACATCTTCCTAAGCCGCTGCATGACTTGTTCACTTAGGTCAGTATTTGGCTTTATATCAGCTGGGACAGCAAACACAAAGGTTTCAGCTGAACTATACTGTTTAACAATTCTCCTCGTGTGGCTCCTCAATTGTTAACTAATTTGTCATCAAGAATGGAATCTCCGAAGACAAATATTTATTCGAGTTTCTGCTCTTCGTCTTCCTGTCGAAGCCTTCCGTTCTTCTGAATTTACTTCCCTCTTAAGAGGCAAATGTAAATTGAGCGAGACTCTTCTATCTCTGGATCATCTATACACTATTTTGAGGACAAACTTTTGCCAGGTTAATATTTTCTGCAAGAATTGTATTACATAAGATATTTTCATTGCGAGGTGCCTCTGAGGAACAAAAGGATGGTTGTTGAAAATGACAAAGTTCATTTCTTTTCCATGAAAACGCTGTGCGTATAGTCATCCGTCTTCCGTGTTCAGAAAATGGCAAAAATCATTATTTCAACCCCCTTTCCCACTTGGACAATGCTTTCGACGGTACTGATAAGTAGGCTAACCCGTGTACAGTACTCAGTGTACGGCATGCATGACAACAAACTACCCTTTCGATTACAATTTAATGTCGGTTTTAATATCAAATTCTCTGAAGAAAAGGGGAAATCGACTCTGGCCAGTTGACTTGACCAAATTGTTTACCTTCAAATCCCTCAGAGGGAAAAGAAGTCCGTGTTTTTATATTGACAGAGATATTCAGGAAAGAAAAGAAAATACGATACATGCAAGTAGTTAGCCTACATTATTCCCACCATACCGGTATTTCTGGAATTATGGGTAAAAAACCACACTTTTTCTTCACTACAGATAAACGAAAAAATGCAGTCACCCCAATTTGAATTACTGTACCCTGGTATCCTTAATTATCATCTGACTCTCTTCGATCACGTGACAATATTTTAAAACTTAATTGTTTGATTCTTCTAGACTTATGCTTTGGTTATTCTTTCAGGGAAATTAGAGGATATCACTTTGTAAGATATGCATGATGTTTCCATGAAGGGTTGGGGGAAATGCTTATACATTTCACTAATTATCAAATCTGACTGTTTTACCTACCTACAACTACATGTATCATGAACATTTTCACATATAACAGGCTATTTCGCGACTCGAGTCAGAACCTCAAACTACCTGACTTGGCAAATGAAAAAATTTCCCCATCTAAAATAACACAGTCATGTGCATCAGAGACTGGACTCGAGTCTCTAAAATAGATGTTGTTGACTTGCTGTAGTTGACAAGGTTACGTCTTTGGTAATTTATCCCAATATTATACTAGTTTGCCTGAATTATTTTCGACATCGTTTACCAAGGCTAGGCAGGATTTGGTCCGGGAGGTGTGTGTGTGTGTGTGTGTGTGTTGGGGGGGGGGGGCTCAGACCAAACTAACCCAATGACGCCAATGAACGAAATATCGTTCAAAGAAACGGGTGAATTAGGGGCAATACTTTTTCGCACTTGAGTAGGGCTCAGCCCCACCCTCCATCGTGGCTACGGGTCTGTCGTTAACATTTGGTTTTACAGAATATTAAAAACCACTTTTGGGTAAATTATTAGGTAGAAATTCTATAGCATTACCAATGAGTAACTTAAGAAACAAGAAAAACAATTTGTCTTAAAATTGACCTTCTGTAGTCGTATGATGACATCATAATAAAGTGACGTTAGGTTTACTCATGATTATCTAAATATAACCGTAATTCCTGCAAAAAGAGTTTTTGTTTCCTAATTATAAGCTTTCTTAAGCAAGTTAAGCAAGTTAAAGCTAAAGATGATGAAACAATGAATAGCTTGCGTTTGTACATTTACAGGACTTATACTTTTTACAAAACAAAACACGCAATTAATGAGGGGATGAACAAAAGAAATCTAAACAATTGTACAGCAAAGTCAATTCTTTGACGTTTTTTTTTTTATCAAAAAACCACACAGCGAATTCGAGCAACTATCACATGATCTTTAGATTGGTGCGCGTTACTGTTGACTCAAGAACGCCAGAGGAACATAATGTAGTCGATCGCATTACGTAGGCTATAGATTGCATCTTACATGAAGGCAGACTAAAACCCGAAAGGATTCTAAGTATTAAGACAAAAGACAGTTTCGACCAATCATGCCGTAGCTCCATGAGGAAGCTAGTCACGTGGAATGTCTTCTTTTTTTCCATTTTATACCCTCAAAGATGTTGTGGAAAGTCAACCGAGGAATGTGACTCAGAGATAATACATACCGTATGCACATCACCTTATTTCACGAAATTTAAAGGGCGCCCTCTTTTTTGGTCAACGACTGCTATTAAAAGGAACCGTCTTCCCTGGATAGTTGTAATTACAGTATAGCAGCTCGTGTTAGTTACTCCAAAATTTGCTGCTCCGTACTATTAGATCTGCTCGTAGAAACGACTTTTCCAAAAAGTAGTATGAGGACAACTATCTTGCTTAACAAAAGGAACTGGTAGAGAGAAAAAAAAACTACTGAATCTTTCGAAGAATAGTCAATAACTGTCTTTCTGGGGATTTGATTTCAATGGAGTTTTGTGTATTACCAAATTATGTTTTAGTTGAAGTTTGAGGGAGAAGTGTTATTCAAAGAAGCTATATTGGAAAGAGGTTCTGTTATGGATTTATTGCTGGTATGTATAAAACAGTTTTAAACATTCTTCTGTTTTTTTTTTCTCCGTAAAACAAGGGCCTAATTAAAGTTTATGCTTCAAACACCGGATTAATGAGTGGCGCAGGTAACTAAGTTTTTCTTCCTGAAATACAATGAAAACAGGTACGTACTGACTTCAGGCTGGGAGTTTTTTAAAAAGAGACTACAGCAGAAATTTGTCGCGTAGCCAAAGACTAGCTAATAATCAAAAGTTACTAGTTTCATATAGTTGAACGGTATAACACTAGTAAGTAGTAAGTAATTTGGGAAGAAATCCGTGATCACCGACAAAGGTTTGTTGTTTGTCATTTTATTTTTTATAAAGTACTGGCTTTTTTGGCTTGGAACAAGTTTCTTTTAAATTTATAAAATAAGTACTACAAGCGATGTGTCGTACATGTAAAGCGAAATCTAAGAAAAGTGAAAAATGACAAAAATCAAAACCTTGACCAAAGTGTAAACTTATATGTAGATGCTCAAAGGTAGAAGAAATAAGAAGGAAAGCAGTCGTCTCAAACTTAATGTGAAACACTAGCGAAATCCTACAAATCTCCTTGCATTTTGCTTACAAGTGTCAATCATGATGTCTCCGATCATGAATATTGCACATGAAAGGTACAAAAACGAGTCATTTTGCATGACTTTATCAAGTCATCATCATTTCAAGGATTGGGGTACCTGGCTTCACTAACCAAGGACATTAGAAAGGGGTTAGGGGCTAGGGGCTGCGGATTGCCCCCCCCCCCCCAATAATTTTAAATTTGAAGATTTTTTAATTACATACTCGGAATTTAAGGTCCAGCCCCTCCCAATCTTGGGAACCTTATACGACGGCACTGTACATCACATTGGAGTGATTGTAACTGCCTTTCATGTAAACTACTGTCTGACACGAGATCTCTCGGGCTAGCATTTACGTATGTCCAGCCAGTAGTTCTACAGACAGACAGACAGACAGACAGACAGACAGATCAGCAAAGGCTCGCAAACGTAGCGAACCATCGATTAGTGTATAAGCTTTTGGTGCCGGTTACATTGTAATACAAGTTTCGAAAAGCAGTGGCATAGGACACCATGGACAGATGAGCACCATTTTCCCAAGGACGAGATCCATGGCATACCGAAACTCCGACGGGTTGAGGGGGTGTCCAGAGGATTGGAAGAAAACCCCTTTACAGTGTCATTTCATGACAAAGTATATATGTTTTGCACAATAAACGTGCATACTTGAGTTTACAGACTTTGGTGCTCCTTGAGTGTTTTTCCGAAAAAAGAAGAAGAAGAAAAAACTGACGAGTGGAACTGTATAGCGTGTGAAGAGCTTCAAAGATTTATGAATAGACATACATGTATCCGGTATTCATTAGAAAAAATGAATCAACCGTCGAGGAGGCTAACTCCCACAGGGGTAACATGCAATGCATTTTATCCATCGCGACCCCCTGTTTGCCCAACGAAACCTTACGCCCCGAGTCGCTTACCGTTACGAAGGACAAATGGAAGGGAACAACTTGTGGGGGGTAGGGTAGGCTACTAATACTATTTAGCTATATGGAAAGGAACGGAAGCACTGAAATAACGTAACTCCTATTACGAAAGTTTTGCCTCTTATTGTAGAATCTGACCTACTTGAGGGCAAAAACAAATTTATGAAGGTTGGGGTCACAAATCGCTGTCGGGGATTATATTCATTCTTTGCGTAGAATGGAATATGACTTTATAAGCTGAGAATTCTCGACGAACTTGGAACCATTTCGCTACGGGGACCTGTCTTCTCCCACCTTACGCCACCGCTGGTTTACGCAAAGCTGATATGTTTCACTTACATAGGAGCAATCGGCGAAACGATTAAGAGAGCAGGATATCTGTTATGTAGTCTTAATCTAACTAGTAAGAATGAATGGTAATCCTTAAATTTCTATGAATGTTTATTGTATTTCCTCCCTTCGACATCAAACCTACACACTTCTTTCTGTTGTGAGGCGCTTTTCTATAACGTGCATTTTGAACAGTCTCAAGATACCAGCTATGAATTCAAGCTACATAATTGAACGCCTACGCTAACTTAATTTGCACAGCAAGGGAATAATTTCAAAGGAACGATTTCAAAAATGATGTAGTCCTCTTTCAAACTATTGATCGTTTTCGTGGTGGCGTTGTCAGGCCGTTATAGAGAGGAGGGGTGGGGTGGGGAGTGTTAGAGGAAGGATGCTATCCAACCGAGAGGGAAAAGTTTAATTAATCTAGGAAGATAACATTTAAAATTATTTCGTTGAAAAGTGTACCTGTCCGTGTTCAGTCTATACGAGTGCGGACGATAGGGTTTATATATATATATATATATATATATATATATATATATATATATATATATATATATATATATATATATATATATATATATATACGATGGAAATAAGTTATGTCTGAATTTTTGCAGTCAGGGGATATGTGTGTGGGGGGAGGGATACTACTTCCTATGATAGGCTTCTTTGTGATGTAGGGTTTAGTCGGCGGTATGTTCAAGTGAAGAAGTGAAACCATAAGAAGCGGAAATAGGGTAAAAGACTCTGAAGATTTGTTCTTAAATCATAAATTAATTTTTTAAACAGATTTTTCATGCAGATTTTACCTGTATGTTTCCACACAAAAGTACAAACAATAAGAAATCTAGAATAGGCCCATTGAATCTGCCATGTCCATTTCGAGGCAATTTGAAAATGCGTAAAAACTTATAATCTCCCCTTTATGATGTATAATACCATCATGTAATGGATGTAGGAAAATAGGAATTTAGAAAGAACCAACTCCGTGTTGTCATAAAATTCCAACGTCAATATTAACGTCATTAATGTCCCATCACAACACAAAATTAAGTCATTAATATTACCGAACGACATTTCAAAGACTGTGCCCTGCTTTGACGTAGATTATTATCACTTTCATGTAATTTTAACATCTCACCTGTTCCACTGTGACTTGCTCAGGGATTAAAATTAGCATTTTCATGTTAAACAAGAGTTGCATATCGATGCTCAAAATAAAGACAGTCATGAGCCATTTACAATTCTTTTAAAATCGAACCAATTTTATAGGTAAACTTTATTCGCAAGTAGGGCGTCCCGTGCGTCACATGTAATTGTCTTCATTACTAGCTCTTAACAAAATTGACTCATTTCTGGAGTATCTTTTAGTACTTTATAAATGCAATATTGTTTGCTGTAAAAACTAACACATCTTTAAAATGAATTAAAGCATATTAATCGGTAGCTATTTAGGAATATCTATAGCCTTGTCATTGTACTTTCCCAATTACTGCCCGAGGTCAATAACTGCGTTTCGATTAAGAAGTGAGCGCCAAGGAGTGCTAACACTACACTAAAATTTTTTGAAATCTTTGGAAACGAAAATTGCACAATTTGGGGTCGGTTAAATGCAGAATATACTGTAATCCATTCTGATGAAATTGCTAAAACTAAAACAACTAACCACAGAAACATTTCTTCAAAATAAAACTTGGGCTATACAGATTAATTTGTAGCTATTGGTAACATGGTTTCGCCATTAAAATTTAAATTCTCGTAATTGTACGGGGGTCGTTAATTCGGTATCTTGCCGTTTTCAAAATGAGTTTGTGCTTAGCACATTGATAAGTAGCTGGTTGGAAACATAGCTTAGTCATATTGCAAGGCTCAAGGGTTTTAAATTCCGTTTTGCACTTCATGCGTCAGTGCCCTGTGGCGCTGAGACTATTTGAAAACATGTAAACTGGGCAATTATATTCCCCCTGATTGCAAAAGGATTATCGTCGCCGTTCTGGATCAAGCATGTGTGTGATAGGGAGCTAAAACTAAGCGAAGTTTCAAAGCTTTGAAACTTTGCTCTGGTTGAAGAAGGTTACACCAGTCAAGCCGATGGTTTATTTCCAATGGTGCACGAGAATTAATATTTCTTTGAATTTTAAATGTACTTGCGATAAACAGACACCTGTGGTATTGTTTTTCAGTACGTGGTGTGAATTGCACGAGAATTATTTTCTTATCACAATTTTTATGGTTTGCTGAAGTCTGCATTGGGCAATGCAATTACGAAACGCCGTAAATGTGAGGGCAGTATGTTAAAACTTCTAAAAGGAAAAGAGTTGGAAGTGGCATTTTTCGTAAATAACCTCAGGCTTGCATCCCGGACCTTACATGTCATGTGCAATTTGTATAGAAACTTACTCAAAGCCATTCAAAGCAGTTCTACTTGTTTTCCAAAGTTCTGATTTTTCCAAAGTCCCCTCGACTCTCTGGTAAAGAGCCGAAGGGCGAAACTAAACGTTAGTCCCTACGGAGCATTTCTCCCTAAAGGAGCTACGTCCCCGAGCGGATAACTAGACTTAACATATCAACCTCTTGACCTTCTGACCTCTACACCATGGGTCTGTCATGCGTGGTCCCATTCTAGACTGGCTGAAAAGAACAGATATGATCTTACTAAAAGGCCGAGAAGCGATTGCTGCTTGAAGTACCCCTAGACCTGGAGGCTTCTGGTGAAGTTTTGCGTCTCTTCCGGGTCCTAACTCATATTAGTAGGAGGTTAATGTTTTTATCAGCAGTGGAAAGTAGCCCGCTCGCAGAAAACCTCAAAACACACATCTGTCTGAACACACCATTGGCTTTAATTGAAATGAAGGGCTAATACTGTTACCTTCATGGGGGTGGAAGACGAGAAGTGAGGGACTGAAACCCCCATTCTGGCAGAGTAATATTATCGGGCAAAATATACGTTTTTTCAACATGTCTTTAAACATCCGGCCTAATGCGCAGCCCCCCCCCCCACTTAAAAAGTCTTCCCTTAAGATTGCGAGTTGCCATATTGTAACTTTACACCAGCATATTCTAAATTGGGACTTTATTTTTGACTCGCGTGAAAATTCCAGTTTTGGGTACACTAAATTTAATAAAGTCTGAACACGTGATATGCAGTATTTACGTTGTGTATTTTATGGAAAAGAACTAAGACTTGCCAAGGAAATGGGGGAACCTTAATACCTTCATTGATTCCTGATTCAAAGTAAGGCAGTAGGATTGGTGCAACTACATATATCTTAACGTTTAAAAACCGTTGATTTTTCTTTACAACTAGAATGTTGGAAAATTTGACATAACATGAAGAAGAGAGTGCCAGATTTCACATGCAAAAAAAAAAAAGTTCTCTTCTCAACCTCAGCATCGAATTATCAAGATTTGTAAAATCGCGAAGCATAGTCTTGATTATTTTAGCAGGACATTCATTAAAGTTTGTATTCTTCCGAGGTATTAAAAGTCTCCCAATTCCGAGAACTTGATTATCTTAAAGTTCTTACACAAATTTTGATATCACTTCATCACGCTTTGTAACATAAATGCAGAGATCTTGAAAATGAGACTGTAAAGTTTATCCCAAGAGAATTCTGGCGGTAAAACTTACGTAGTCTACACACACGTCACCGGCTTCTGTCGATCAGCACGAGCACGGATGGTAAATTAAGCATGTTATTGTAATTTTTTTTTTTGGAAAATTTCGGGTGGGTGACAGCATCAATGAGAAAACGATATATACAGATATAAAGACGGACTTGCGGAAGTGCGTCGAACGATTGGTTGGATAGGTCTGTTTTGTTAATGATGAAGTACTAATCTCGTAACCACCATACAACTATACACTTGACTAAGTCTAAGAGCAATCCAACACAAGATGCAGCGTACATCAAATTCTTGACTGTTATTGTGAGTTTACACTCGTAGCATACATACCGTTAAAGGTCTGGCGACATGGAGTTACATAGCTGGATATTTGATGTAAAAAGCATTGAAAACTCTGAAAATAGCGGTAATTTCCATCAAAAATTGACCATTTTAAATGTCAATTTCGATTTTACCTTTGTATCATGAATAAACACGAGTTAAGTATGCAAATTTGTGACGTCGAAAGATGGACCCACCAAATACGGCTAATGTTTTCATTTGGTTTTCCAAACTTCATTTCCAGGACACTTGTGGCATTGGTATCCCATGAGGGATTTATTATGGAAGTTAAACTTATTTCTTTAAAAATGTTAATATCACTAACCAAACTGTAATCTATCTAATAAGTAATAAAGAGATAATTCATGTAGGTTTAACAAAAGAACTGTTCACACCGTGCAACACTCCACATCATTATTTTTGAATAGGTAATGAGCTACTCCAGAAACCGTCAAACTTTGAAATTTGATATTGAAATAATATCAGCGTCATAATTGTATACGTCGTCAATGACTCTGGGCATAGTGCATTCTAAGCAATGCAATACACATTGCTACGTAGAAGAAGCCGATATCATTTAACTATCATTTTTAGTATTCTAGAGCTCACTCACCCAACGTTTACAGCAATCAGAAATCAGGAAGCACAGACAATCACAACAACCGAATATATGTCCAACAACAAAATCCGTTATTTGCAACACACTCTATAAGCAAGTTAGTCCATATGTGCACGAGTAGGAATCTTGTCAAATATTTATAGATTTGGTTCAAAATTGGTAAGATTTGCTTGAAAATGAGGAACTGTGTTAAAAAATATCTAGTCAAATATTTGACAAGTGTTCGGTTCGTACACATAATGATTACGTTCTTTTTTCAAATTTGAAAAATGATTTGCAGAGTGTGACAGGCAGGCAATCGTTGTAATTCACAGATAACACCCTACATGGCGGAACAGAAGTTAGATTTATAGAAGCAACTCTATAGTTTGACTATCCTTCTTGAAATCACAAAAGACCTACCAAACCTAGATACTGATCATAAGCCTAACTTAGTCAAAACATAATTTGCCTAAAATTTTGGAAACCTCTCAGACAGCACTTTAGATTATTTCTATACCTCATCGCTCAAGGGACGAAACGACAGCACGATCATCCTTAGTTGCATCCTATAGCTGAGAGCATGTTTGAAATTTGGTAACTTATGAGGAAGTTACTCTTAAAAGTGACATGACGGAAGCAATCAATCAATTGTAAACGTAGACAATGTATTTTAAACTAGTAAAGGCTATATTATACAGCCATTACTCATTTAACAGATCAAACTCTGCCCGAAAAACATAGTGCGCTTCTTGTGCCAGTCTGCGATTAGTGAACGTTATAATTCGCTTATTATCAAATTTATGTATGATTCTCATTCAAGAAGAAACGGAAGGAAAAGAATCACACAGATTCAAAGGGAATTCAGCAGTCGCCTCTAACCATGGGAATACTACGTCGGAATGAAAGTAGTACCTCGGAGCATGGGGGCACTAGTACTTTCACGCTCTAACCTTTGATACGTAGCTAAATTTTACGAATATCTGATCTCTTTGACAAGTATCATTAATGTGTCAGAAAATAAATATTGCATATTTAAAGGTAAACTAAGGAAATGTTTTTTATGACATTAACAGTTTTGTAACAACACATGGTTACATGATGAACAGGACATATACATGAATTACGATACCATGGTAACAATGCTAATTGGGGTTCCTACATGTACTCTTAATAAACGAAAAGGAAGGTTGGACCTAGTACAAAGGTATAAACTGATCGTACCTGCATTATAATCATTCAGTGGCGTATAGAGGGATTTCATGTGACGTCACGCGGGTGGGATTCCCAGGCAATGAAGGGCAAAACACACACACAGTAAGCGTATTTACAGCACACGCGCACGGCATATATCCATAGATACTACTGTGACACAATGGACGTGTGCCCGTCAAAACCAAAGAGACGCGCGATCTTGTCCTTCAAAACCAAGTGACGCGCGATCACGTGACTTAGGTGAAACCTCTATAGTGAAGAAACTGGAATACTATTGACAATATAAAACTATAAATACACTAGAAGGGGTTTACTAGGGACTAAATTCAGTAATTCAAAAAAAAGCATAAAATTTTCTGATTTAGCAGGTGAAAACCGCATCTCAATGGCACATAACATTTGAAAGATACTAATTTTCAAAGAAACGTAATTTTTTATTCCAGAGATACAGTGCATTATGGGAAATTTGTGATGTCATAGCGGCACATTGATTAGACATGGCATTGAATTTCTTCATGATGTTGATGCCACTGTAGGGAATATTTAATAACTTTGTTTGCTATACCCTACATATGGTGTAGTATTATTCTAGATTTACATGGAAAAATATTCAAACATTTCAACAGTATCAAATTTCAAGGACAAACAGGACACTCAATTACAACGAAAAACAAAAAGAATCTGGGGCAATGTGCCCAGTTAACATTACATTCTATGACCTCGATGGAAACTGGAGGTATGCCTTGGCAAAAATAACCAATCTTTAAAACGGGACAGCTTGCGTTACGAGTGTAGTATTGTTACAGGGTGTGAGAGACATGTACTGGAGTTTGTTTCTCTTTTAAGTAGGATCCTTGTGCAATGCCACTGGAATATGCCTTTAAATTCCTGTAGAACAGACCTGTAATCAGGCAAGGGGAGGGATATAGTTCCAGGGGGATAAAAGACTAAGGAGAGGCGAGGCATTCTAAAAACGTATAAGAGCAATAAAACCTATTAATTTTCTTGGGGACTTTTCTAGAGGAAGGGTGCCGCCCTTGGCTAGGGGCCTGCCGTAGAAACTAACATATCATATCTTTTTGTATGAGGTGAAGGTGCCGGGATAGGTGTTTGAAAATTTCAAAGTGTCTGCTACCAATACTTTCTATACAGGCCTAAACCATAACATGCTCGGCAAACCTAAGAGAGACCAGTTTGGGAATAATAACGTCATCAGGAAAAGTTGGTTACATTAGAAGAACTCACTCCACCCAAACCTCCAATCTTTAGTGTATGTTTGTTTAAAGGGAGAATGCAGTCACCCCAATAAAGAATTGTATAGTAGACTATCCTAATTCCTAAATGGATCTTGAGAATCATGTGACAGTATTTTTCTAACTCAATTGTAAAATTTACAAGGAGCAACTGCTTTGATTTACCTTGAATATGCAATATTTATGTCCTAAAATATTATGAAAGATACTTGGAAGCGAAATAAGAAGAAATTTGTGACATTTAGCTATTGTTTCAAAATAAGTTTGGGGCGACTGCTTTTAACCTTTAAAGGCAGTAGGCAGTCACCCCAATCAAAGTGAGTGTATCCTGTCACTCTAGTTCATGATTGGCCAATTTTGATCATGTGACAATATTTTTGTTGGTGAATTGTAAAATTCAAGGAGAATTTCTCCTTGCTTTACCTATTGTTTGTAATAATTATGTTCAAAAAATCTTCAGAGGTGCTTGTAATGCAGTAAGAGGAGATTTGCAAGAGTTTGCTGATTTTTCAAAGAAAACTTTGGGACGACTGCCTATTTTAAGGCAAACATGTGCTCTGACATTGCAAAGATGGTCAGGTCAGTGAACCTCGATCGTGTATCGTTCTTCATTGGGTGCATCTTAGACTGCGGAAAGGATAAAGGATAGTGTACTTACATTGCGTCAATATATAAAAATACAAAATCTCATATCATTATTAAAGGTCGTGTGACATGCCTCCAAAAAGAGCTGTTTCACTTGTCAGATAAAGAATTAAGTCTTCCAATGATAGATCCATTGGAATTATTTCAATATCTTTTACCATTCTCAAAATACACATCTTCAAAGTTTGATCGTTTCTGAAGTAACTCATTGCCTATGCAAAAATAATGATGTGGAGTGTTACACAGTGTTATGATTTCTTTTGTTAACCCTATATAAATTATCTCGTAATTACTGATCATTTTGATTACAGTTTGGTGAGTGATATCAATATTTTTCAAGGAAAAAATTTTAACTTTTGTAGTAAACCTCTCAGGGAATGCTACCCGTGTCCTTGAAATTAAGGGTGAAAAAACAAAGGCTAACATGTGCCATATATGGTATGTTCATCTTTCGATGTCGCATATCTGCATATTTAGCTCATGTTTATTCATAATACAAGTGTGAAATAGAAGTTTCCCTGTAAATTGGTCAATATTTGATGGATTTTAATGGATATTGCGGCTATTTTCTGGATTTTCAATACTTTTTACATCAAATATCCAGCTATGGTATTTTCATGTCACACGACTTTTAAAGCAATCATTGCAGCAACGTGTAAAGCGCATAACATCTCTTATCATTATTAATATTATAGCATTCAGTTTCACGCAAATACTCTTGAAATGGCTTAACGTCCCCCAGTGTTACACATAACAAGATAATGTGAATGGTGAATAATTTAAAGGTTTACAAGTTTGGGCCAAAAATAATTCGTAAGCTACAAAGCAGTGGAATTCAGTGAGAAAGTGATTTCTTGAAAATAAATATACCAGGTCACCTAGTTTTTTAATTTTAAAGACAGTCTGTATATCATGTAATTTTTAAAGGTTTGAATTTTTTCTTTTCCATTTCCATAGCACAAATGCAACACCCTTCCAATACAAACGTCTAATAGATTGGGAGTTGCAACTACTTGGACTGATAAAAATGTAACGGTTCACACGCTGTTTCTCACGTACCATTCGTCTCATTCTTACATCACTTTATAAAATATGCCAGGTGGTGATCTGAAGTACCCTGTTTCGGTAAAAGTGGTGTGTATTTTAAACTCGTCCATTTGGTACGTCAGTAAGTGTTTCTGTGGTATAAAGTTCAATATGTGTAGCACAATAATTTAAAACTAGATCTAACTTTTCCGCATTTGGCTCGGGACCGTACTCTAATTCAGTATAGTCTTCGAAGACTGTTAGGTCAAATTTGAGTTATTGCAGAAATGCAAATGTTATTCAGGTGAAACAGTAGACCATGTTAGAAAGGTGGCAAGCTAGAGGAAAATTTGACCGATGTGTTCGTGCATTGGTGCAGTCCCTTTGATAATAACATTTGATCGAAGCATCGCAAGCACGTAGAAATGACGCCTGAAGATGAGACTAAAACACTCAAATTGTGATCTACTGCATGCACAAGTTTTGCTTGACGTAAAAACTCAATTCCCATTGCTGAAGACCCTTTGCGAGGCCTTATCGAGTTATGCGGGACGTTGTCATAATATCTCTTAGGGGACAGGAAAAATGAACAACTTATTAAAAACAAGTAAAAAACTATATGCAACAATGATTAGTATTGCGTGAATAAATTTCATTGCCCTTTGCACATGCCACCATAAGGGTAATTAACATAGGCTTTGAGAATACTTCGCTCATAATTGAGAATTTTTGTGTTTAATCTTGTCTTTCGTGCGCTCAAAACCTTTTATCTTCTTTATTGTGTTGAATCGTAGTGACTCTGTATTACAATTTTTTGTCAAGTTTAAGAATGTCTGCGAAACTTCACCTTGCAAGTTTGAAGCAGGAATGGCTCCACGGGGAGAGGAATTTGCCCCACGGGGAGGCCAATCTCCTCGACGGAGGAGGGGCAGCAACCACAAGTCTGTCAGGGGTGACCAGTTCTGATTGAAAAACGTGTCTACATTGAAAGTAAACCGAATTACATAGTTTATAGTACCCACTAAGACTCCCGACGAAATTGGAATGAATTCCAGACGAATGGGGAGACGTCAGCCTCTCCCGAAGAGGCATAACCTGCTCCATACCGGCGCTGTCCCTGGTTTGGATAGTAAGATGCACAGTAGAAAGCTGTTTTCAGCTTGACTTAGCTGTTTGGAGTCATTCTCAAAGCTCAGACTTTCCAAAGCACTTTCACACATTATTTTCCCAGGAAACCATTTTCTCTGTAACTCACATCTGCAAAAAAGCCCTTTAAAGCATCTTCATTAATAATACCTCTTGCTTCAAATTTGGAATGAAATTAATATGTTAGAATGTGGTCATTTATCAATAAACATGACTTGTCATATTTAATGCATGGATGCGATGAAAAAAGCCTTTTTCACTGTACGGCATTTTTTATTCAGTTGTCTGCATTAGATTTCATCAAGACTGCGACAATCCCTTCTTTCGGTCTTTCTATATTTGTAATATTGGATTCTGCTTATGTTCTTTCGGGAGACCGGGGTCATCAGGTTTCGTATCTCACTTTGTGACGATGCCACTCGGATTACATTCTACCATGCCCATAGGCAAACTAAGGTCTCTCGACAGTTTCCAAACAACAATTCAATCGTAAGAACATGACGAAATGGACAGCACGACGTACGTTTATTGCCAAGCATTGTGTATAGTGTGTTACAGATATCGGAACCTTAGCCAGCTCATTCAATAAAACGATCAATAAAAATAATAAAAACTAACCGGGAAAACATCTGCATATTTTTAATAAGACATTTCTACTTCTATTGCCCTTGAGCATTCATTAATACCGCAAAAGCTAATAATTTGTCCAAGTCGGCCTCGCTTATCGATGTAAAGAATTTTAATGGTTTTAAAAAGGAATCACTTATTGACCTGAGCACTACAGTGCTGTGGCTTCGGAGACCACTAAGTCATTCAAAAACAAGTAAATTTTGTGTTTTGATTATTTTCTTCTCATCGTATTCGCAGCTGGTAATGAAAAATGGTTTCGTAGTAATATGATAACCTGTAAACAGGTTCAGTCAAGACTATGGCCGTCGTATCCAGCTAAGTCAGGGGTAGGGAACCCCTGCCCTGGCCATATAACGCCCGAGAGGACATTTGATCCGGTCATCGAGATAATTTATGAAAGTTATTTCAGAAACACATGATATTCAATTAACAATAGCCTATATTTTAACCCGCTATGTATTTATCCTCCTAACCATTTTCGGATATTTAAGGTAAGTACGCTGTGTAACAGCTTTATTAGTGCAGTATACTAGCATCCCACAGTATGCCCAATGTGGCTTGAATTGTATAACGTGTCTTAATGCGTAAAATAGGTGCATCACCCTAGTACTACTGGAAATACAACTGTCAAGCTTTGTCAGGGGTAGGAAAATGTTAGAAATATTCATACGCTCTTTATTAGCTACGGTGGATTCCAGGGGTCAGAGCCCCTTTCCCTCTCTCAAAATGAGTTGAGAAATTAAAAAAAAAAGTTAATACATTTTTCAATAAAAATGTGGAGGAACATCATATAGGCTATGAAATAACTAAAAAACGCTCCGAGGGCACTTTTCATAGCTGCGTATTCCTAATTACATCACACATCAAATCGACATGCCGTCAGTCCGAGCTAAAATATTTCAAAACAGATGGACAGATTGTGATATTTGTGGTGTATTTAGCCCCTTTGCATCCAATGTCCTTTATAGATGGTGTAGTATTTCGTTTAAATTTTGCAAATAAAGCTTAAGGGGCGTTTTCCCTGGATATAAAGGGTTCGCCATAGCGAGACTGGCCCCAACACAGTACATAGGGATTGATTTCGGGTTCTCTCGGACCCCCTGCACCTCCCCACTCATGATCATCAAAATGGCCCTTCACGGGAAAAGGGTTTCCCACTCCTGCGTTAAGCCGGCCAAGCAAATTATAGACTGAGGCGAATACAAAAGTAGGTAAAAGCTAGGTACGTTGGCTATGATTAGGCGCGTAGCCAGGAATTTGCCAAGGAGGGGGCAAGTCTGTAGGAAAACTATCTAAGCATAGCGCCACCATAAGTTAACGCGAAGCGTACAAAACAATTTTGGCCGAAAACGCCTCCCAGATGGCAGGAAATGGCACTTCCCAGGCCTTGTAAGTTGCATCTAAACTTTTTTATTTTGAGTTACTAGCAATATCATAAAAAATCATTAAAAAGTACAAAAAATATGCTCAAAGAGGGGGCGACTGCCCCCCTTTGCCCCCTCCTTGGCTACGCGCCTGGCTATGGTATACGTCACTGTGAACTGTAGTACAATGAAACTCAGTATCACGAACCTTATCATGAACCTTATGACTTGGCTCTTCCTCTACTGTCTGTTTTCCATCAATTTCTAAGATGTCAGCCTTGTTTGAGATTCCATTCCCCATTTTGTTGCAGTCCTTGTAAATGCACTTCTTTACGTAAATTTTTAAACCTGTTGTGAATGATTTAATATATATCTGAGAACATGACATCTTCTTAACACGTTCTTTACTATTTCATACTCTTCGTCTAGTATCATTGCTAGGCCTGTGATGTTACCTTAAGGAACATTTTCTAGTGAGATGAAACATTAAACGTGTTATGATTGGGACCACAGTTAATTGCCTCCAGCCAGGTTTGGTCCTTGGTTGAGTAAGTTTAATATCGTCACAATTATCAGCCTGAGATGTAGGCTTCAAAGGACCTGTCAATATCCGTACACTTGCCACGGTAGGCTTGGTCAAAGGAGCATGTACCATCGATCAAAACGTTGCATGCTAAAATGGCCATTAGAAGTCCTAATTAAGAAATGACAACTTTGACACTAATGGTTCTTCTGTTCTCGAACAAGTGTCATAAAATCCCTCGACCTCTGAGAAATGTAATAAACTGTACTCTCTTCTCTCTACGTTCGGTTAAAAAAATATGTTGGTGTTATGTCTGTGATCTACATTTATTTCACTTTTACTTGTGTCTTAACGCAGAAGTGTATTTTCCCAAGAGGGGTTAATAAAGGTGATTAATCTGTCTTATCGTTACTAGGTAGGACTATGGGCATAATAGCTCCATGGTGGTACATTGCGGTCATTGCCGTATCTAAGGTATTTGGAACCTGGGAGGTCTGATTTATTACCTTATGCAGGGGGTGACGTCCTGGGGTCATAGGAGAGGAGCGAGCTCACATCCCCCTTTCACCGATAGCGGTTAGGCATACTGTAGCATAGTACCGTTTAGGAATGAAACACAAATAATAATAATTATAAAAACTGACTCCCTTTTGTGATGGTGAATCCTTCAATTAACCTTCGATTTTAGAGAGGGTAAAGGCTCAATCGGGGTCAGGGGCGGAGAAAATGTTGGTAATTAACAGTTGCCGGCGGGGCCCACCAAGCTGTGAACCGTTCTCCCAATGGTCCTTTATGAGGCACAGGGACAACGTTCCAGTCGAGGACCGGGCGAAGCCCCCGGTAGCTCTGGGATATTCACGATATTGTCCACACAAGAATGAGACACCGTCAGTCAAACTTTGACAATCTTCCGATTACCTTATAACCTTCATGCGCACTAAAGAGATTACATAAAACCAGGGCCTTAGACCAGTTTGAATTTCAATAGCTACAAAAGGAAGTTACCCCTGATGCTGCAAAGAACTTGTACTTTGTAAAGGAGGAAGAAGGATGGTAGGGGTCGCATGGGGCTTTGAAAACTTATGCCACTCAAGCAGGCTGTCCTGCAGGTATAAATAATAAGAAAACCGATATTGGGGCACCGAAAAATTGCATTTTTCAGCCACATTAACGTTTTACTCCGTAATACATTGCAAAGGCTATCTATTATGTTACAGTTACTTGCAATTGTCACTGCTGCACTACCGGTATGTCACGTTAATGGACAACAAGGTAAAACTACACTGGAGGTGAAATTAGCAGGACAATTTTAGCCATAACGCCTTCGGTCACCGCTTTCACTGCCACTGATGGGAATATGAAGGTCTCGCCAGGAAAATAAAAATGAAGTTAAATTAAACACTGCTAAGTGCGATTTGATGGCATCTTGTTAATAAAGATACTTCGTAGTGCATCTGAGGATAGAATGTTAGACCCCCCTCGACTGGTTGACTTCATAATTTTATCTCCTTTTTATGCCAACCAGTTTGAGAGCTCAGCTAGAGGAAACCTTTTGAAATCTTGTAAAGCCCAGGTTTACAGTGGATACCTCATTTTTTCAAAACGCCTCCTGTCGCCCCCTTAGCCCTCATCTCCCCCCTGAGTTGTGAAAACGCCCTCCAAAGGGCGGGCGATAACTTGCCCCCGGTGGGAACCACTGGTCTAATTATTTGTTTAGTTACGGTTACTTAAATGGAAAATAGTTTTTTTTTTGACTGTCTGAACTGATTGCGTGTTTTACTTTGTCTTTATTTATTGATATTTCTTTGGCTTTGGTATGGCAACCCCCGTCAAGGCTGGTAGCCTTAGTAGGATAACTCTCCCTTAGTAGGATACTTATTAGGGTGAAGGCAAGACAAACTGTGAAAAATGGAATGCCTCACTGTCTATGCATCACATAGGTTTATTTTGCGTGGTCTGTGTGTTAGTGGTTGCGTAGAGGCAATATGTCAAATTTTAAAAAGCCAGCGGAGTCCCTATATGGGAGTCCCGTAATCATAGTCTATGTTGCGTTGACTGCGTTCAAAATTTGTTTTCAAACCCCATCTGACCATTCTGTTGTCTAAGTATTTTACACCATGTTACCAGGTTACCAATCCCATTTCCTAAGGCATGGGCGTATAGCTGTTCGAGGCTGGGGACTTAACTTTGTTTCGGACCGCCGTCCTCAGGAAGGGTTCACCTTTCCCTTTGGAAAATTTTTGAATATTTGAGGGTCCTTGGATGCAATTTGGTGCAACATATTGTACAAATTTTAAGGTAAATTACTGCAAATTTTTGACATTTCTTACAAAGGAGACAAATCAGGGGTTTTCGTTCTTGGATTGAGGGGACGGAAGCATAGTTCCACTCCACCACATTTTTACTGGGGAGCTTTAGCTCCCTACGCCTATGTCCTAAGGCCGTTACAAATGCAAGGATCTCTGAAATTTATTTCTGTGAACATGTTTGTGTAGATCTAATGTGTCCTCGAGACTTCATCTAAACTCTGCACCCCTAGGTAAAACAGGAAAGTAGCGGTTGACTATATTAGGGAGACAATTTCTTCATCCATATTGGAGAAGGTGGACTCACTATTAAATATTCTGCATACATCCGACATTTAATATCCCTATTTCCCTTGCAAACATAAAACTTGTTCTCATACCGCTTGTCTGTCTCCGAATAATAAGTAAAACGTACTACAGCTGCTTCCTTCCTTACACTATCTATTGATACCCTGAACGCTAAAGTAACTAGCATTGGCCATAACACTGTGATCTTGAATATGTAGAAGGTTCTGCCTTTCCGCTCGTCGTCGTCGCGACTGATACCCAGGATTTACGGAAAGGGGGAGAGGCACGTTTTCTGACGGGGGTCACCAACCTTGAACCCGGACAAAGACAAAGAGTTGACGAAAGGTCGCTGAACGCAAAATTTTCGACTGAGGATATTTTGGGAGTGTATAAAGAAAAGAAAACCAAAATTGTTGGTTTTTAGCGAGGAAAATTGGGACTTTTTGGGGTTATGTTTAGAATAAGCTGTCCTACTTTATAGCAAAATCAAGTAAATAGTACGGGCGACTGGCCGTCATCGGGGCCTACTTTTTAAAATCGTAGCCATTAAGGTTCCCTGACGAAAATGGAAAATTTTCCCGACTTAAGGGGGTAGCTTTCCCAGACGGGGGATGAACCCACTTCCCCACCTGGCGCCAATCCCTGCACATACCAACCATCCTAAATGTGATGTAAGCTCATGTTAAAATGATTTCAAAGGAATGTGAACTCTTCGGTGAAAAGCTGAGGATTTTGCAAGACTTTTCAAGTAGTCGCAATATCGCAGAGTATAAATTTTAAGACATCGAAGTAAGATCAGTATGTTTTAGTAATATTTTTTCATAAAAGCTGTTCCATAAATCACAGATGCGAGAGGAAAGGGGGAGGGGTTGAGGTGACATTAATGCTAAAAATGTTCACACGTTTTCATTCAGGCGAATACAAGATTAAGAATGCGTCACAGACAAACCATCATTACGCTCTGCAGATCACACTAATGAATCTAGAAATATCAGCTTGACATTTAACTCAAAGTAATCTGGGAGATTTATTAGACCGATTACAATTCGGACATCTTGTTGAAGTACTACCTTTGAATCGAGACTGGTTGTGTGAGTACAACGTACGCAAGCCTTGCATTAATCGGGCACCTAGAGATTGTTTTCCGCATGGTCCCCGAGATGAAACGCCTGATTTGCTTCAATATTATACATATGATCAGGAGACTTTCATTTTTTATAGAAAGAGTCTAGATCATATTGCAAAACTTATTAGTGCAAAACTGATGTAAGTGGTTTAATTATTGAGCATTTTCCTTGAACTGTGAACATAAATTTTCCCAAATGTGTGCACGCTTACAAGAATTCTTGAGCTCTTTTCACGTGTTTTATATAAAAGTAAATAATTTGTCATACCAGGGTAATTATTCCCGGAGTCTTGGCGGTGCATTGGAAAAAAGGTACTGGACTGGTGCCTGTTCAAAGCCCTGTAAGGGTTGAATGTAAACGTTATAAGTAGGCCTATACGGGTACAAGAATTTGAGGTACGAGTATGATTACAAGTCATTCGCATTAGTATAGACTTTGCACTGAGCTATACAACTGGAGGACGCACGTCAATGCGGAATACGCCTCGAAATTGAAGCCGACTTGGGGGGTCACGTGATGTAGGTTAGCTTACTCAAGTCGATTCCACTGCCCTAGAGACGCGTATCTAGAAGTGAAAGTGATGTAACGCAGAATTATTGATGTACACGCTAAAGCAATCCTGTGTTACTATTACTCATTACATCTCTAGTGTTTTTGTTGTAATTAACTGAGTAGGGAATCTTTACACTATGATTGTGTGATCAAAAGATTATTTTTCACAAACTTTCTTGATTTTAGGAGTGGTGACTGTCCATACGTGTGCACAGATGTTCTGCACAACGCGTCGAAAGCGTCCTTTTGACACAAAAACACCAAGGCGCATAAAGGAAAGCTAACCCACGCACGCACATGCACGCTTGCATTTTGGCCAATGATGTGCCTCGAATCCTCCTCCACGTTACGCGTTTGGTGCTCTGTATGTTAAACGGCTATTGTGATGTAGGCCTTGTCATGAAGTTGCTGAGGCAACTTTACCTCGGCGCAATGGTGTGTACGCTAACGCGTGATAGCGCGCAAGTTAGCGTCCAAGAGGCAGAAGAGACGCTTAGGCCCGCTACGGTGCGTTAGCATGTACATCATTGAATCAGCGCTTTCAATTCTAGATACGCGGTGAAATCGACTTTGAGTAAACTAACCTACATCACATGACCCTCCATGGTGGCTTCGAAACCTTATTGTGGAATGATCCTTCCTAGCATATAGTTCAGTGAGACCTTATGCATTGACGTCATGAGACGTCATTTTGGCGGAAAAACAGTAAAGCACGACGCAACTTCGCACGCACCCGTAGAAGACTAAGCGCGCGTGCGAAGCTCCAACCGATACACGAATCAGCTTTCTGCCCTTTTTAGGGTAGTTGCAATGATACGCGCTTGCCTCCGTTGGAGGGTGCAGGGCGCACTTTCTGTTATGTGACGTCATAGCATAAGGTCTATAGATAGTTCTCAGTGACGTCACAACTGGGGGTTGGCAACCGCCATGTCATAGGGCAAGCTTGTACGTACATGCCGGGGTTGCCCTATGAGATGGCTGACATACTACACGTGAAAAGCTCCTATGACGTCATGTGAGAACTATCTATACGTATACAACATTGTGGATTACCATCAATGCTTAACTCACGAACTTTAGTGCAGACAGGTGTGCCTCAGCGAAAATACGAGTATACAAACATAAACCCCGTCATTGAATTGAAATGAGTAGATAAGCCAATCTAATTTGCATAATTACGTTTCTTTTATGGTGTAAATTACAAGAATTGAATTCTCTGAAGTTACACAATAAGTGCTCATACACTCCTTCCGTGGTCGTCTCGACTTGAACCAACTGGTTGGAAACTGGGACGTTAAACCTCATCTAACTAACTAACATACACTCCTTCAGTTACAGCATAAGCATAGAGCTACTACCTGGACCGCTCCATGGTTACAGAGCTAATTCAATTGTTCGCACAATGCCGCCGTCGGGAGGTTTCTTATATTAAGTAGGTAAGGTGGGGGGTGGGGGCTGAACCATTCATCTCACGAGTTTTGACATTTTCTAACATAATTTTGAAAATTTTAGGACAAGCAAATCTTCAAACTGAAAATTATTGGAGGGATTGGGACTGCAGACCCGTTTCTGCGACTGTTCTGTCGTGGAGTTTATGGCATGCTTTTGATTTATTTAAGCTGGCTCACCATAGTATTGTTCCTTTAGCGACTACAGTAGTAATCACGTGTTCTCAGGAACAACTGTGTGACGTGATCAAAGACATTCATCTGCAATAAAATAATTTAATCGCGCGCTAGTTCATGCTGTCATAATGTAGCCATCTGTCAGTTCGGGAGGCGCCCTTTTGGGAGAATCTAGTTCTCCCCGATCGGGAGGAAACTTGGTCATGGGCGCCGCCATATTGCCTATTTTATATACCACAACTCTACGCGTTCTTTGTGTACATGGTCAGTGGCGAATGGGTCTTTGGAACCCCCTTGCAAAATTTTCCGGTATAATGCAATGCATAGTCGGTAGGTGTATTGTCATAGCTACCGAAAAGCCACGTCCTAATCGGTGGCTCACCACGCCGGTCTTGAGAACAGAAAACGCAAGTTTTTGAGTGTTTTTCGTTCTTTCTTAACCTTGTCTTTGTTAGGCTAGGAAGCCTATACAATGTGTTGCATAAGTTTTTCCCCATTTGGGAGAATTTTAGTTTTCACACAAATGAAAAAATATCCCGGACTGTCTATAGAGGCCCAGATAAACTGTTCACTGTTTACTTTTTCTCATTCTTTTCTTACACAGTTACACACTCCTTTGCCTATCGACACTGTGTTGTGAAAAATTCCCTACGTGTAACTTAACTTCAGGCTCTGTTTCATTATAACATTTACATGTATCTCCACCAATGTGATAGAAAAACATACATAGGCTATACGGTGATCATACATGCATCGAAATTTTATATCGTGTATGGTTACTTTTACAAACAGAAATGTAGGCTTCGTTTACTGCGTACTAAATGTTTCTGCACGATGTATTGATTACCTTGTCGTAGTCTCTGACAAGAAATTTACAGTGCCTCCCACTCATGAGTGATTGCACACAAGCCGTTCCCGTGTAACTCAGTGTTAAGGTAACTCTTCAGAGCTCCCATATTAATATCAAATTAACCAGAAAGCCCGGAGGCTTAATGATTCCTTGCCGAATGGGGATACTTTGTTGCACTGACGTTTATCCCTCAAATTTATCTTTCTTGACTTTATCATTTTACGATGTTTTAACAATTTGAACTATGCTGACCTCACATGAACTTTGCACCCCACCAAATATAGCAAAAAAGAAAAACGGAAGTTTCTCGAAAGAGATTCAACTCCAAATGGATCTTGGATCCTGAAAATTCTTGGGAAATTTTACATTTTGACCTCTGGTAACCCCATACAACAATCTTGGGAATTCTTGGGAAATTTTGCTTTCTGACCTCTGGTGACCCCAGATCTCGATCTTGGGAATATTTGGTATATTTTGCACTTTGACCTCTGGTGATCCCATATGATGATCTTGGGAAACTTTGCTTTTGGACCTTTAGTTATCCCAGATGACGATCTTGGGAATTCTTGGGAAATTTTGCTTTTTGACCTCCAGAAACCCCATGTAACAATCTTTCATATTCTTGGGAAATGTTGCTTTTGACCCCGGTGACGCCAGATGACAATCTTGGGAATTCTTGGGAAGTGTTGCTTTTGACCTCTGGTAACCCCAGATGACCTTAACCTCCACCAAAAACAATAGGGTTCTTCCTTACATCATGACAAATCTATACCAAATATGAAAGGTGTCCTCATTCCTATCTTGAGATATTGTGGCTACAAGCCATTTTACAAGGTTTTCGCAGTTTAACCTCTGGTGATCTCAGATGACCTTTGAGCTCTACCAAAAACAAAAGCATTCTTCCTCTCAACATGACAAATCTATATCCGCCATTCCTATCTTGAGATATCGTGATTGCGAGCTTTTCGGCTTTTTACCTCTGGTGACTTCAAATGACCTGTGACCTTGGGGCTCTTTCTCTCAACATGACAAATCTATATAACAAATATGAAAAGTGTCGGTCATTGCTATCTGGAGATATCGTGTTTACAAGTCGTTTACGAGGTTTTCGTAGTTTAACCTCCAGTGACCTCAGATGACCTTTGACCTCTACAAAACAATAGCATTCTTTCTCAAGCTTTCAAGCTTGACATGACAAATCTGTATACCAAATATGAAAAGTGTCGGTCGTTGCTAACTTGAGATATCGTGTTTACAAAGTTTTGGTCTTTGATCTCTGGTGACCTCAAATTACCTTTGACATCCACCAAAACTATAGGCTTTTTCCTCTCAACATGATAAATATATATACCAAATATGAAAAATGTCGGTCATTGCTATCTTGAGATATCGTGTTTACAAGCTAGGGGTCACATGCACACATGCACACACACGACATCACCATCGCACAGATTCCCTGCCTCCTTTGGCAATGAATCAATAATCATTAAACGCTCCTTTGCTAAATGATATGGAGAAAGAAAAAAAGTCACAAACAGACAGAAAACAGAGTAAACTACTAAACTGATATTTCATTGGAAGTTAAAGCAAAGGTTTCAGTACGTTTAAGGGAAGAAGTCTGAGACGAAACTTTTCTTTTTTGAAGCAGCAATTGACTAAGTTGGTCTTTTATAAGCCGATTAATTTATCTGCAAGGACTTTCAAAACAAATTTGAAACAGAAAATTGTGTCTTATCTCAGATAAGTAATTACGGCTTATCTTAACTATCCAAAATCTCATTTTTGCAGATTAACTATTTAGCTCAAAAATCAATTTTCCAGTGCAGTTAACTGATAATCAGGCTAGTCGAATGTAAGAAATGGAATATTTTGAATCAAGCTATAGTCTGTTCTGTGCCAAAGAGCTTTTTAACACATTTTGCGAACATTGTTGAGCCAAAAGAAAAGACAGACCGCTTAAGAAAATAACGTTATCTTCATGTTCACTCATAATATTATAATTATATATATTAATATAAAATTAATTATAATTATATATAATAATATTATAATTAATCTGAAAAATGAGATTTTGGAGAGTTAAGATAAAAGCGTGCAATGTTTATAAGCAGTTTGGAATTCCCTTCCTCGCAACATAATCAATTGCCGGTATTCTTCCCTCTACAACTTCAAAAGCAAATTAAAGTGTTATCTCTCGTCAAGTCTCCCGTTATAATGGCTCTAAGTCAAGAAGATCATCTCTTCTGTTGATGGCAGTGTTTAGTGTCTGTCATTGTTTCTCTTGTTATTGTTATTGTTTTTCTGTAAATTATTAAGTTGCACTTTCTATATTTAAGGGGGTATCCACTCTCATAGGCTTTGCTAAGCTTCTTGTGGATAGCCCTCGGTCTTTTATTTCTGTATATATGTATATTGGAAACTGTTTGTAACATATGACTGAAATAAATGTTGTTGTTGAAACTTAACTTATTACAACAAGAACAAAGTATGTCGCTAAAGTGCAAATAAGTGCCGATTTTCATGATATCGTTGATCGACTAAAGGGAAATATTATTTTCATGGTACCCAAAAATTTTCATAGTTCTTAAACCACAATGCAGTGATCAACAATGGTTGGCAACCCAATAAAACGTAGATTGCCAACTTTGTCTTTATAAGTTTCTCACAGAAACAAATCACTGCTTTGTGGTCCAAGAATAAATTGATTCATCCAGTTTTTCAAATTTTCAAAAGTTGCAACATTTTAAACTCTTCTAAAGCAAATTAGTTTTGTGAAGAAAAGCCATTTCTAAAGTTAATTGGTGAAACTAAATGGTTTTATAATGATAAAAGCCATTTTGTCTACGTCATGCTGATATAATATAAACACAATTATACAAACGATTGGTGTTTACATCTGAAAGACTTTGTCCCGAAATGTATACAAGAAAGAAGTTGCCTGTCCGCCATTTTGTTTATCGTTGCTTTAAACCTTCCCACAGTAAAGCACAAAGTAGCCTATATACCGAACGCTGTTATAATTGCATCCGTTTCCTTTTTTCATGCCTTTCCTTTTCTCATACCACTTCAAACTTCAAATTAGACCTATTTCAAACGACAAGCGAGATATCTTTTATGATAGGTATGCAAATGGCAACTTTAAATTAACAAAAAAGTGCCAAATACGGTCAGAATACTTTCTACTTTACTGACAAGAATGTTTATGTAGCATCTATTGAACTCGGCTTGCTGAGCTTCTTTTACACTTTTATTTGGTAGCAAATCTTCAGAGCGAGCCCCAATACAGCATTTTTTTAAATCAATGACCAGTCCATGTAGTGTATTTCAGGCGCAGTCAACCATTTGGGCGAACTATAATGACCACGGTAGATTGAAATCGTCCGTTTTCTCATTTGAATCCCTCTGAGGAATGAATATATAGTCGTTTAAGAGATGCAAAATAATTGGATAACCGGGAGAAAATTTGAGAAAATTTAATAAATTTGTCTTTTTACATCGAATAATTGGTAACAGTTTTAACCGCAAGAGCGCGGCGGATGAGCAGTGGGAATAGAATAAACGTTAAAGCTAGAATTAGTACATGTAGTAGGAACTCTTAGAATGCTTATTATGGGCTGTAACGCTTATTACAAGGTGAGATGATCGTAATTACTAAGTATTAGCAGTACATGGGCAGTTACCTGGCAGTGTGTATCTTTGTGTTATTTTACATACACATTCAACCCTAGCAATTCTTACATAGCATCCTGTGCAGTAGGGTGTCTAACGGGGCAGGTCGCTCCATTTTCCATTCAAATTGAACTCGAGAAAGAACGAATCTGTACTTGAATACTTGAATAAATTTATAAGAGCAGACGCCAGCGCATACGGTGGCGTGTTGTCTATCTTAGGGAAGGATCCACTGAATTTTTTAAGAGTCAAGGGTGATCCAATGTCGGCACCCTATACCACATTTTGTAAATTTTTTGAAAAAAATCATACCGAAAAGTTAATAATGGGCATATTTTGATAATACTTGGGATTGATAAAGTGCATGCATCTATTCTATAGGACATGCTCAAGGCGCTATACACGTACAGACGTATATCGTTTACGATTTATTCATTCCAAAGTTACCCCAAGCCTATGGAGCCATAGAACCAGGCTGCCATTTCCGTCGGCCATCACTATTTCAATAATCGCTATATATTGTTACCCTGTTACAATATCTTATGCTGAGCTCCAAGCGAGAGAACAACCGGAACAGGGCCCACTTTTAAAGTCTTTGGTCTGACTACGGCTTAGGGTTAGGAGTTAGGGTTAGGGTTAGGGGGGTCCACCTCATCATCTCTGGTTAAGAGCCCGATACTCGTGCATGATGGGGCATTTTTAAAGCAATTATGTACACTTGTAAGTGTGAATATTCCACTTCCGTATTTCAGTGGGTAACATTTCGGTATTCAGTGCATGCATATTGTCACAGCATACAATTAAGAGAAGAAATCAGTGTATTAGAAATACTTCCCATGACTATGGGGAAGGTTACAAAGTATCTAAGAGCGAAGAATGACTGAACCTTTGAGCTGGGTATTGCTCAGGTAACTGTGTCCGTTGTGTGGTACTGTTACTGGATTTAGGCATTTTCTTAGATAATTGTGGCTGTTCTAAGACAAGGTTTATATAATTTTTTGGTAGGAAAGCTTTAGACTTTCTTCAGTCCCCTCGATTCTCTGGCGAAGAGCCAATGGTCGAAACCAAACGTTACTCCCGAAGGAATTCTGCTCCCCAAAGGAGCTAAGTCCCCGAAGGGACACTGACAAACTTAACTGACCAACCTCTTGACCGTCAGACCTCTACATCATGGGTCTGTCATTCTTGACTGGCTGAAAAGAACAGATACTACACATGATCTTAGCCAATGGGTCGAGTAGCGATAGACAGGTAGGAAAGCTGTAGACAGGAAATAATTGAGGGCTACAGGTCCAGCCCTTTCGGTTCCGACGGCCCTGTCCACCTACATGTAATATTTTACGGTAAGCTCAAATCTGTTAACCGTGTCTGAATCACCTTACCACATTAGTTAGCAACATGTAACTAATTTCTTACTATTTTAATGAAGTCTGATGGACTAATTTGTAATCAATTATTCTTAATCCAGTATTGTGCGAGTCGCCACACATCAGAAATTAGTTACATATATGAGTGACCAACATAATAAGTCGATGAGGACTCGTTGTTGCGTCCGTAAAGTGTTCACAACAGTAGGTTGCGTAGGCGTACGGGCCAAGGAAGTGGTTGGCAGCGGTGTCGCCGTTCACCTGGAGTTCAGGCAAAACCTATTTCTTAAAGGCAGTAGGCAGTCACCCCAAACAGAGTGAGTGTATCCTGTCACTCTAGTTCATGAATGGCCTATTTTGATCATGTGACAATATTTTTGTTAGTGAATTGTGGAATTCAAGGAGAATTTCTCCTTGCTTTACCTTTTGTTTGTAATAGTTATGTTCAAAAAGTCTTCAGAGGTGCTTGTAATGCAATAAGAGGAGATTTGCAAGAATTTGCTGATTTTTCAAATAAAATTTTGGGGCGACTGCCTACTGCCTTTAAAGCAGATTTTTGCCACAAAGAAAAAGCTATCCTGTGAAGCATTACAGGTTTTCTCCGAAAACTGCTCACCCTCCATGGACAAAATATCCCTTAAGCCACGGTCACACTGCAACGAATTCGGATCGGATTCCGATCCGATTTTTGTGAGTTTTTATTAAAATCGTCTCCATCTCTGTTCAGAAAGAGCGCAAAATTTGCCAGCCAGTGTAAATATATGATTTGCATCAGAGGTCTATGAAAATAAAATGTTAGCTGATTTTTGGTGACGTCACACAGACAAACAGCTTTAATCGGACATGCGTAGTCCGATAAAAGCTGTCTGTCGACATGACGTCACGAAATAATTCGTATACATTTAATTTTCGTAGTCCTGCGATAAAAATCATATAATTACACAGGGTGGCAAATTTTGGGTTGTTTCCGACCCGAAATGGAGAAGATTTTAATAAAAACTCACAAAAATCGGATCGGAATCCGATCCGAATTCGTTGTAGTGTGACCGCGGCTTTACGCTGTTAGATTACCAACAGCGCATGCGTATTAAGCATGTCCGGAAAATCCGTAAATTGCATGTATAATGTGTGATGTTCGTATATGCGGTTGCAGTGTGTCACTGCTTTTCATGCCCCATATTTTTACTGTGATATGTATACCGCTAAAGGTGACGAGCACTTGTATGCAATCAAATGTAAATAATCGAATGTAACGTTACACCCACATAAGAACTCACATACGGCTCGAATCTAAAAATAAAAGTTAAGCTGTTTCTACAAACAAAATACAACGCTAAGTCCTATGTAAGTCTCCCAACACAGTCACTACTCTTGTTTGCTCCACGTGCTCATGTCCGCAAGTTAAAACAGTCAAACTATCCAGAACTTGAGATGCCAGCGTGTTTACACAACCTACGTCAAATGTAGTCAAAGTCAAGATGAGAGTAAATTTTTACTTGCACACGTTCTCAAAAACGAGGGCGTTTGTTAACTTAAGTGCACGTGCTCGAGTATTTGTTCATCGAACTGAAATATGAAGAGATATGGACAGAGCATTCACAGTCGTTCCCAGTCAACGTTCTACCGTAATGTACGGAAGCCGAGAATATCGCGGTGGTGTGAAATCTGACATGCCAGTTTTCCCACCCCTTTCTTCGGTAAATATGGGAAGGAGAAATCAAGATGCGATTTCTGCTTACCATTATCCATCGATAATGTGGAGTGGAGAAAACCAAAGTTAGTGAGGGTACTTCAAGAAGGGACCATTACACAGTGTCTATTTTCAAACACCCTGTCCATAAATGGACTATGTCCGTCGATCCTCTTTTCAATTAAAGTAACATAGCTAGCTCGCTCTTCGACGATTTCTTAGTCCGTACCACGGTGGGATCATCTCACGTTGGTAATAATATAACCAAAGTTATATAGCGTCAATCCGTGTCATGTGCGGGAGCGTCCAAATCCGAAAAAAGGATTTGTCGTCTGCTACATCTACAGTAAGACTGAGGGCTTTCCTCCACTGCCACAACATTGCCAGACGTCAGGGAAATAATAAATTATTGCATATTTCGACGCACATTGACGTGCATGACAGTATATTAGTTAGTTTTTATGTTGAAATATGAACAAGAATTTATATCTGGTTATTTTAAGAAACTTCCGGAAACTTCATATTTTTGTAACAAAAGTTAGGCCTCTACCTCATCAGCTCGTTTCATGCTGTATCTTGTAAAGGAAGGGGCTGACTGTATTCTTTTATTTCAATTAAACTGTCGTTTCGAGTTAACATCACCTGCTCTAAAAGTGTTGGCGGCGCAAACCTAAACATCAAAGAATTGTTTTTCGCAGGCCACTTGTTTACCAGGATTACCAGACTTGAATGATATTGCAAGGTGAATGATATCAAACTGGTGCCACAGAACAAAGGAAAGAAATCCCTTTGCGCCAAATAAACGGCTTATGGTTGATATCTCCCCTCGATTTAGTGGGTCTTAAAGTGTTAACATAAATTAAACTTTTCGATATACCTCCATCCAAATTAACAACTCCATATGACTGTATGATGAGTTTGTAGCGCGTTGTACTGTATACCGTACTGCTTTGCATCAAATCATATCGCGTTGTATATTCCAGTGTAAGCAGGTAAATGAAACCAGATCTTCATTACACTGCCCTGAACCTTCAAGGATAAAACTCATTTAGCAATACAAAAATGCTAATCTTACATGAGACCCTCAACATAGTTCACAATTTAAGAAGTGTAAAAAGTGAAAACATGTACATATGTACAATTAAAGAACAAAAGGTAAATGAAAGTAATACACGGAAGTGAACCTACACAATACTAGAATGGCAATAAAATAAGTACATAAAGCTAAGGCCATGGCACGTAACAAATTACATAACATTGGAAATCGAATCTTTAAAACGTAAAAGTGTGTTTGCATGTTTCGTGTTAACCATTAAGTTCACTCAACTCTTTTGCTGCTAAATAGTTAAATCTGTTTCTATGATATTCAGTGTGTCCTCCTGATATACAGAAATTCATTGACGATGACGATCGTAGTGTATGGGTATGTGTATCTGTTAAAGGAATAAATGATTCTTTCAAATAAAATGGGGTAAGATCATTTATAATTTTATACATTATTATTCTTTTTTTGCTTTACATGTTTATCAAAAGTCTTCCATCCTAGTTCCTCAAAGAGCAGCGTCGGTCTCTCAAAATATGATGCATTTAGAATTATCCTAGCATCACTCTTTGGTAACTTAAAATTCTTTCTTTGCTCCCAGCATTGCACGTTTCCCATACAAGACAACAATAATCTAAAAATGACAAGATGTATCCCTTGTAGAATAAAACAGAAGTTTCCTTATCTAAAAAAGGTTTTATTCTCCTAAGAAGGGCAAGTCTAGAGTTTCTCGTGTTACATACAAAAGTAACTTGTTCATGCCATAGTAAATAACAATAACTCCTAAAATTTTACAACTATTCACATTGCTAAGGCAATGACCAGTAAGAGAGATATTCAAATTTCCATCATTCAACGTCTGACGTTTTAAGAGCCAATCAGCATGGTGCTTGCTTTATTAGTATTTATTACCATCTTGTTGTTTTTACACTATTTACCTATGTTACCAGCATCTTCATTTAACTTATCATGGACTTCAATGAGGTTGATTCCAGTAACATGTAAAGTAGAGTCATCAGCTTACATATCTGTTTTACAGTGCTTTAGGCATAATTCAAAGCCATCGATATAAAATTAAAATAAAAGAGGGCCAAGTATTGAGCCGGTGTGGCACTCCGCTCATTATGTTCAAGTACGATGATTTGGTACCATTAATTTGAACACATTGCCTTCTGTCTTTTAGGTAAGACGCAAACCACGTAGAAGCAGAACTGGAAAATTTACATGCTTTTAACTTATCTGTCATTATTTTGTGATCTACTAAATCAAATGCCTTGCGTAAGTCAAGGAGAATAGCTCCGGTTTGTTTACGCTTATCTATGGCTTCCATCCATCCATCAGTTAGTTTTAACAATGCTGTTTTGCAGGAATGTTTGGTTCTGAAACCTGATTGGGCATTACATAGCAAATCATATCTACATAAAGACTGGTGAACATGCTTTTCAAACATCTTTGACAAGACAGGAAAAATTGATACAGGCCTGTAATTAGAAATATCTAATTTTGAATCTCTCTTATATGTCGGAATAACCTTGGCCAATTCCATCTATTCGGAAACGTATTGGTTTCAACGCATGTATTAATTATATGAGTCATACAATTTGCTATATATTAGGCACTGCTTTTGAGTATCAGTGCACTCAGACCATCAACACCAGTGGCCTTAGATACATCAGTAAGTAAGTAGAAGGGCTTTCACGACGGGAATCCACACTAGTAAGATGATTTCAACGAGTACGCAAGACCTTCGACGGCGTACTCGTTGAAATCATCTTACTAACACATCAGTAGTTTGAAGAAATTTTAAGAAAAACTCCTTGATTACCTTTGGAATTTCGAAATACACCTCATTGAGAGCCTTGCTTGAGACAAACGAGTGAAGCATCGCTAAATCACCATTAACAACATCATTCGAATCAACGTATTTAGAAGCAATACGTTGACTCTAATGATGTTGTTAATGGTGATTTAGCGATGCTTCACTCGTTTTTCTCAAGCAAGGTTCTCAATGAGGTGTGTCAAATCTTTGCCATTTACTTTGATGTGACTTAAAATGCTCGTTTGCTTTGTGTTATTGTTTACAGACTGTGCATTACGCAGTGTATCCCATATGTTCCTGTAGTCTTTTCTGCTTTTAGAAATTTCGTTCTTAAAATAATCCTGTTTTGCTTTATGGATGAAAGATACAACTTTATTTCGTCAGTATCTGTACAAGTCAGGATCACCTCCTTTGGCCTTATCCCTAATTTTATCAAATGATTACATCAGAAGTAATCCATGGTGGTTGTATTTCCTTTTCACCTTCTTCTGTCATGTTTGTTAAAAATCAAACTAAAACTTTCCTCCCACTTGAAGAGAGCGAGGTTTGGTTCATGCTCAGTCAGAACAGGACCAATCACACTGTGCTAAATCGTGAGCAGAATCATCAAAATTTATAGCCTTAGTGTTTTCATACATAATGTAATTGTGTTGTCCATTTTTAATTACATTATTTGTTCTAACATTTTATTCCAAATAAACAAGATAGTGATCACTACGTCCTAAACATGGACTTTGATATATGAGACATTATTAACATTAGTTGTGTAAATATGATCTATAATAGTAGACGTGTTTTCACTATCCCTTATTGGAACTTTCACCAAATGAGATATTGCTTCATCCCATTTATTGTTTGAATTACATGTATTGAAATTAAAATCCCCAACTATAACCAGTTCCATGCATTTACTATACGGCACATTAATCATTTCATAAAAATGTTCAATCCATGCTGCCTTTGAATCAGGGGGACAGTATGCAACAGACATTAAAAAGTTTTTACTAAAAAGTAAAATTATTTCAATCCACACACACTCTATAGTGTCTACCTCAAATTTATTTCTATGAATAAAAGGCGTATCGTCTTTTATGTACACAACTATACCCCCCACCTCGTCCGTTCGGTCTGTCCTTTCAGATAGTTGAAAATCTGTCAACTTTAATTCGTTGTCTTGATAGGAATCGTTTAAGAATGATTCGTTTATCGCTAATATATTAACTTGAGAGCATCTTCTATTCAAGAGTAGCTGCAACTGATCCAGTTTCGGGTACAAATGTTGAATATTAATAAATCCTATTTGCAGCTTTTTAGGATGGCTCACTCTAGTAATTTATCTAAACGTATGATCAGAAGATTTTGGTGTATCTCTGTCCATAAGTGATGAAGATGGGTTTGAGTGCCTTGCGTGAATAAAGTAATTGTCCGCTCTACCTTCCTGGCCTAGATCCTACCTCAAAAAGAAATTTCTTTCCTTGTGGGCCTGGTGCCCACATGATCGACATTCTAATGGTTGATCATAGCGGCAGCCAGCAACTGTGTGGTTGTACTGACCACAGTTGTATCACCCACGATAGTCTTTATACTCTCTAGGATGTCCATGATTTAAATTAGGGCGTCGCGGTTCTTGAACTCGGGGGGCGTTCGTATCTGTGGTCATTGATGGGACGATGACGACGGGAGCGAAAAGACGCATGGTTCACATGGGATCGATGCAGGTACGACTGCTGTGCAGGCGCTCTAATTGCTACTTTTCGTACAAGATGTAAGCTGGGTATGCCAGTGAGTCGTTCAAACAGGCGCTGACTGCCTTTCCTGTTTAGACGAATGTTTTCAGAAGAGAGCTGCGATCCACTTCACCATCAACATACTTAAAAGAAGTTGAGTTCTGAATGTACCGGCATTCCAACTTTTGCATTAAGTCACTTAATTGGATATCTAGTGCAGAATGTTCATCTTGACGTGGACATGGGACTGAAATTATCAATTTGGTTTGAGGGCTTTTAAGTTTAAAGTTTGTCACAAGATTTTCAAATTGTTTCATAATTTTGTCCATATCATACTCGTAGGAAATGTCGTTTGTATCCACATGAATAATCACATTTTCATATGCAGATACATTACAGTTACTGATTCCATCCTGTATCATTTCAACCGTTGCTCCTCGCATATATTTAATTTTGGTGTTTTCAAAAGTGGAATCAGTCATATCTCTGATCAGGGGCGGATCTAGGATTTTTCGTTGGGGGGGGGGGGCGCGCTGACGGTCGATCATCTGCCCGAACGAATATCTAAGCGGAGCTCCACCACCGGTTGGCGCGGAGCGTACAGAAAATTTTGAAAAATCGCGACCCCTCAGATAGCCGGAAATGGCATTTCCCAGGCTTATAAGTAGAACCTAAGCAGTCGTTACTTTTGAGCTTTTGTTTGCCAAAAAAGTGTTCCCTTCAATTAAAAGTGAGAAAATTGCAAAAACTTGCTTCATGAACTAAACCAAAATTTACTTGATCTTGATTTAAGCTAAGATCACTCTTTAAACACTTTTGATGAAATATCTTTCCAAAAATATGTCGTAGTGTTATAGGTCCGGAAAAAGTGGTCTAAAGATAAGGGGGATCCTCACACAAGGTTCAGAGAGGAGAATCTTTCCTTTTTAATTTTGAATAAAAATTCGTTACAACCTATAATTCTATGAACGTAAAAAACTGAAAGAATTGAATTTTGGGGTCCTCAACAGCTTCAAAGACGATGGTGACAATATCTGACCAAGAATATGATGCACTGCTGTAAGATTCATATTTGAGATCGCAGTATTAAAGTCTTTTGCTTGATGAAATATACCACTTTATTGTCATGTGCATGAGAGATAAACATTGTTAAACGCTTTGCGTTATCATTGATTTCATTAGTGTCATGTAGATTCATTCTCCACTCCCTCGGGATAGCAGAATTTTTCCATTATACAATGTAAAAGGAAAAATACTAGTAAAATTACATTTATGGCAGAAATCATTCTTATTAAGCACTCAGTCGACTCTCTCATTAAAAAAATTACTTTGTAAGTTTTAGTGACCATGAGAGCTCTGGCATAGATAAGTTTATTGTCAATTTTAATAAGAATTATTCAAAATATATTGATTAGCATACACATCCGGAGGGCGTAAAATAAGATCAAGTGCAACAGACATCATAAATACTTGTTTTCAATGATAACATATTCATTAGAAAGGTCATTAAAACACATATATTCCGCCATATTTCTTGAGCTTACTATCAAACAAAACTTTCCAAAAAGCAAAGCCATCCTGAAAATAATTTTTCCCTCATTTACACTTTAATCTATAAGCAAAAGAGCATAATTCGACCATTCCTAAACCACCTTCACATTTTGCACATATTAGAACAGAACGTTTCCCCTAATTGTCTGGTTTGTGTGACCAAATAAATTTATATAAAATACTCTCTAGTTCATGAAAAACTGCACATCTGATGAACCCAAATAGCAGATGGATTGTAAGAAAAAGTTTAGTGTTCTACATAAAGCGTGGTCCGAAATAGGGTTGAGACCTTCGATATCACTCTATTGACATTTTATCGGAAAACTTGAAACTGTGTGCTCTAAATTGCTATCAGTTTGTAACAATTATAATTACATAGTTTGAAAATTATAAGATAATACAACATTATGTAGAAACAAGTAGGCTAAATGATCTATTTAGTGAAAGTAAAAAATAAGCTTTGGAAAATTTTAGGGGGGCGCGCGCCGGGTGCGCCCCCGCCTAAATCCGCCACTGTCTCTGATCATTGAGTCCCCAACGATTAGATTCATGGGACGTGGACCGTAATCACCGGGAGATTTTCTCTTCATAGTTGCAGGCTGTTGCAGTAACGTAGGATTTTGCATCGATGTAGGAAACGTCAGTACTTACAGAGGGCCCACACGATCCTTTCTTTAACTGTTCTTACTCTTTGTTTAGTTCATCAATTTTCGCAAGAGCTCTCAGAAGCTTGTCCGTGGTGGCCAATAGTGTTACCGGTAAACTTCTACAATTTGGACAAATCCATGGCTTAGTTTAAGCAGGCGCCTTAGATAGTCCCACACATTTTATATGGTAAGTCACACTGCAAAAATCACATGCTGAAGCCGGATCGTCCACACCTGGGTACACACAGTTGGGAGAACAGACAAAAGATGGTCTTACTGTCGTACTGCTACAGTCATTTGTTCTTGTCTTACTCTCCATGGCTTCCAGGTATCTAGCCATGCTTTCCAAAACATTGTAGCTATTCAAGGCCAGACACTGTGCGTTGCTGTAGTGCAGTTCAGCCTAGCGTTAGGCACTTGCCTTGTTAGGCTATATGATTCCGTTTGGCCACGCACCTTAGAAGATCTTTCATAGGTTGAGAGTTCCAAATATTGTACAAGAAAGCATATAATCAGCGTCAAAAACAGCAGTACAATATAGATGCAGTCAGTGATAATTTTCTTCGTACATCCGTGCCCGGTTTGGTGTATTTCCGTGTTTTTCAAGAGCTCCCTTTGAGTGCTGTCTTCATCATCCAAAGCGCCCTCGGCCTTTTGGCTATAAGATCGTGTGTACTATCTGTTCTTTTCAGCCAGTCTTATGGAACCACACATGACAGACCCATAATAAAGTGTGAGGTCTGAAGGTTGAAAGGTTGATCAGCTCAGTCACAGTGTCCCATCTGGGGACATAGTTCCTTAGGGGAGGATCCTCTCCGGGGTAACGTTTCGTTTTCGCCCGGTATCCAGCGGGAAGGGACTGTTAAAAGAGTTTTGTATATTCCAATGTACCGTGTTATATTTTTTCGCTCTGTTGTTGTGTATAAAAGTGTAATCGTAAACCTATGCCTATATTTTCGGCAAATCATCGTTTTGGGTTGTTCTTATGTATATTACATCGTTACCGTAAGGGTATCTTTTTATCAAAGTAACATTATTCACAAAACTACACAGCTTAGGCGATTTTCCTTAAAGGTCTGTGAACATGTAACCAAAACAGATGTTTTACTCAGTTATAGATTAAAGTTTCTTGATGAAAAATCCGTTGAAATTTTTGAAATATCTGTTCCTTTTCTTAAGATATAACCGTTTAAAGTTTGACCATTTCTTAGACGGTTTCATTTGCAGTGCAGAAGTTGCGATGTGAAGTGTTGTACATGCTCTGTATTTAGGCGCGTGTCCAACGGGGGTCCGGGGGTCCGGACCCACTGCTCTTGCCAACCTTATAATTTTTAAGAGTTTTTTAAAGAGTTTTCGACCCAAAATGCCGACTCATTTGAAAAATCATGAATCCTGGACACCCACCTGGTATTCCTTTTGTTAATCCTTTAAAAATTATAATTATATCTCTTAATTAATCACCAACTAGTTTCTAGTTTGGTGTGAAATGTGGATATTTTCTATGTAGTCAATAGCTCCATAGAAAATAAACCCCTCAGAGCGGCATGCTTTCATAAAAGCTGTCCTTTGAATGAAGGTTAAACAAAGAATAATGTAACATTTCATGAGTCCCTCCTTCCACGTCACAAATTTGCATACGAAACTCATGTTCATTCAAGGAGTGAATGCAAAAACAGTAATTGTCTTGCCTGTAAAAATGGTCAATATTTGATGGATTTTGATGGAAATTTCGACTATCTCTTTATTTGTAATACTGTTTGCATCAAAAAGACATTTATATGTCTACAGACCCCCAAGGAAATGAGCCTTTGTGAGCAATCATTCCGTTCGTAAATGTAATCAATCCTTCACAGCGCCTACGATAACTACATTGGGGCCTGCGCCTTAGAAACGTGTGGTACGCATGACTAGTTATCATGATACTTGAAGTATCATCAAAATTGTGTTTTTGATGTAAGAATGATCTTAAACTTAGCCTACAGTGATATTTTACCATCTGCAGCGACTTTATGTGGTAAAGATTTAAACTTTACGACAGGAAGTGAAATGTTCTCACTTTACCACTGCCGTAAGGGGATTCTTCTTGAATTGCTACCATATTTTTCATGTCTCTAGTTAGTCGTAATGACAATATCAGTGGAATAGATCCGCCATGTTTAATACAAGCCCAATTTACCCTTTCACTGGATCAGTGTTAAATTCCAATTTTTAAAGAGCACAGTGAGGTGTGTCCTGAGGCCCATTCTAGCTGTCATTTAGGTGGAAACAAGAAAAAGAAAAAGAAAAGAATAAAACCCGAAGAAACCTGTTTTGTAGTTTTACCAGTCAGAATAAATTGCCAAAGGAATTATTCAAATGTCAAAGGCTCAGTGGGTAAAACAAATAATGTCAGTACGATTTCTTGAAATCAACACGTCAATCATACAAAGGAACGATAGAAAATAAAAAACCAATTTTAGGGCAGCTTGGAGACATTCTTTTCATCGAAGAGACGTACATGGTACATTAACCGAGGGACTTCGATGACAACAAAGTGTGAATATGTAGACAAATTAGAATGTTGTGACGTAAAATTGGTATTCACAATAGGTCTTCATCGTTACGATACGGCAGTTCAAGAGCCTTTTAAAAGAATATCTTGTGAGAGTGTGTTTTGCATAATAATAAAGTTTAGCTCTGATCTCTTTTTTCATGCAATGTGGATTTTTTCCAAGGTCAAGCGTTGTTTGTAAAGCACGTTGTCTAAGTTTGGTGTCATAGCATTAAGGCCTTCATTATCGACCAAAATGTTAGAAAAAATAGACATCCCAAGGTCGTTTATTTTTCAAATGCACCCCAAGCATGATCGGCTCAAATTTGAATCGACCGGGGTTTGCGGGGCACCTAACAGGAATCTGGTCAATATTTGACTAAACTAATAGGCCTATTAATGAAAGCAATTTGGGTCAATTATGAACCAAATCTAGTCAAATATGTAACAAGATTCCGGTGAGGTGCCCCTTGGACATAGCACAGTCACAATATGTCCACGAGGTGCTGCAGTTTCTGCTCGGATAGCTATAATAATATGTCTATTTAATTGCTCTTCTAAACACCGCTCATGCTTCCTGTCAGATGTCCTCTTTGAAAAAGGGCAGAGAGATAACAAATACCCTTTACTGTAGGGCCATCTGTTCAGGATTGGGAGCTAATAATAGCAACTCCCTGCTAATAGTGAGAATCGACGAGGAGGTCGAAACAAAAAGGGTGCAATTAACTAACTTGACAAAACCCATGTTTTCGCCAGTCACCATTGTGCGAAACTCTCCCTCTAAAAAGTAGACTTGCATGAGTTTAGTTTGTAGTCATAATCATACTTAATAACACTTGAGTACACTTGCCTGTTCTCGTACTCGTGAGAATAGATAAGCCTATGAACTGGTACTCATACCCACACATTTTGAAAGACATGCCTTAATACTAATGCAAAATTTTGAACTCGTACTTAGTATGTAATTATACTCACAAGCAAGACCCTTCACTTGTACTCGTACACGTGAAAATGTACTCACAGTGCAAGTGTGGCCGTGACCAGCTGTACTTACAAATGGGGCACTTCACTTGTACTAGGACTCATGGCATGGTACTCACGCTACAAGCCTAAATTGTATTCATACTCATGGCATACTACAAGTCTGGCTTGCGCTCATAATCATGGCACTATTCACACTTATTGTCTAGCTTGTACTCATATCATACTCATGACATTTTACTTAAGTTTTACTTGAACTCAAACTCGTGACCTTGTACTCATACTGCAGCTCTGCTAAAGGGTAACACGTCGATAATGTCTGCCGGCAAATGTCAGGTTTTTAGTCAGGAAATTTGTGTTTTTATGATTCATTGTTATTTTTTGAGATATATAAGCAGTTCCCCAATCTTGTTTTGACACATCAGTTAAATCTTACAGATCTCCCCTTATTTCCCTCACCAGTGCTTGCCATGATGTTTTAAACGTAAACATTACGCATTAAATGTAAACCAGCGTATTATCTTGCATGGATTTGAAAATACGGTGACGGAAGCACTGTCTCATGAAGGTTAGTGCATTTGTCCAATGAACTCCTGCTCTATTCCCAGAGAACGTCGTGATCACGTCACTACCTCTGATGTTATAGAGAAGGAACTCATTACAGATAAATGCAGTAAGCGTCTGAATTAATAAAACCAATTAACCTGTACTCATTTATAGCATGGTTATTCATCGCGTGACAGAATTTCTTTCTCCGTATTTTCAAATCCATATACAAGATAACAAGTTGGTTTACATTTAATGCGTAATATTTATGTCTTAAAACACTTTGTTAATGTTATGGAAGAACGCTCTTTCCTTGGGCGAGAATGCATGAAAATGGGGCACGTCCCTCCGGGACTTAAAAAATCTAAAAGATGATACAGAGTAGAACGCGCCTGTATTGCATGGTACCTTGATCATTGAGCATACATTAAATGCCTATTAGCCTTTTGGATAGAATGCCTGTTAAAGGAACATGGTGTGTTTAAACAACTTGAAGATGGTGCTGACAGAAAAAACCTTTTACAATGGGGCTGCCCAGCCGAGTAAAAATTAACAGAGGGCGCTCTCATATGGTTCCTACACCAGTTGCGCGAAACGTAAGGGCGACCCCGAAGTTTGTAAACAAAACATCGCTTATTACGTCTAGGACTACGTACTCTCTCATGAGTTGCTGTTGAAGCTGAACATTAAAGAGCTCCTCGGTTTTAGAACGCCGCATAGCATTGTTTCTGGGCAGTACCCTAAGGTATAAAACGGATAATTATCAGGAGTGTTAACATACCCAGAAGAAAAGAAGACTACATCCCTAATATGGATCTATCAGTACCGGCCTAGTAGCCAACTCACTGCAGCCCGAGTCAAAGATAGGTCGCTCAGCTATAGCCCAATAGTTGTACTAAGAAGCATCATTCCTCAATAAATTCCACTTACATGGAACATTTTTCTCTTTTTCCAAGCTTTCCACATAAGTACTTTTGAATATGAACGCACAGTGACTGGTTTGAAGTTCATGGACCTACTGATTGGTCTGTTTCTATGGTATCTTCACTAGCGCACTTTATAATACATGCATTTAAATTCTTACGCGCTAACAACGGAAAAGCAACCAAAGCGTTCGTTTTCCAAGAGCGCAGTAGTGTGAGTCAATAGTATTCCGGACAATACACAGAGAAATGTATTATGCGCGTATAGAACGCGTTGTTAATGTGCACTAACGTCAACTCTTTTAAAAATGTAATTTTCTGTAACGCGTCCTTAGTTTTGTACGCAGATCACCGAATAGAACGACGCGTATATCAAATCCACACTTCCACCCCGGTAATAGACTTGGCCAAGTCTCTCGTGAGTGTTCTCGTACTGCTAGTACCTACAGCTCACCATATTTACCTTGGGTTTAATACGCCCTCTATCGGCTGCTTATTTGTATTGCTTCTCTCGTTGAGAAGCAATACAAATACGCAGCCGATAGAGGGCGTATTAAACCCAAGGTAAATATGGTGAGCTGTAGGTACTAGCAGTACGAGAACACTCACGAGAGACTTGGCCAAGTCTACCCCGGTAATTGAGCCTCCATGCAGAGTTAGCGCGTCTTACAGTGTAGGTATAGGAGTTTAATGGTATATATGCACCAATTCCTTACGTTTTGTTCCGTTTTGTATCACATTCGCGTCTCGAGACTTGCATGTCATGCATAATATAACTTTTTTACATGATATACTGTCCAGATAGGGTGATCTATGTCTGTAATATCTTTGTAGGAACCAGGGTTCCTATATAGTATATCGTATAAAGGGACTCCAGTAGGAACCATATGAGAGCGCCTTCTGTCGGTAAGACGAAAACGCCGGGCAGCCCCATTATTTAACGTTCAGCTCCACCAACAAAATTTAGTCATACCTTAACACTACTTCAGCTATCCTTTTAGGACCTTGTAGTCCGAAAAGCTTAAATTCTCACTCTCCAACGAAGTCTATCTCTGGCATAGAAATAAAAGTACTTTTATTTCTATGATCTCTGGTAATGGGCTTGGCTTTCTTCCAAGAGCTTTACCCTAATTGCTCATAATTGTTGCAAGATTGTTAAGAAATAACTTACCAAGAATTTACAATTTTGTTTCAAAAATTGATCATTTTTTAAGGTTAGGGTTAAGGTTACGTGTGTTAGGTACATAATAGATGGTGTTCCATAATCCGGACAAAGTCTTTCTTGAAAAATGTCTCACGTGACTGATATCCAAGAATTTGGTTGGTCGTATAATCTATATCCATCCTGAGGAAAACTCAGGACGCACACTGATACCTTCCCCTCGGGACTGTTCACCCTTTATTTTGTTCTGAAAGCCACCGACCTATCTTCTGCTTGTCAACAATAGCTTTCCTTCCCAAAAATATTACAGAAGAGTTATGATAGTCGCACTCATTTAAAAATTGGAAATGTGGGTCAAAACATTAGGCTATTCATGAATAACAAAGAAGTACATTTCTTATTTTACGAACCATTTTCTGAATTTGCTATCATTCTTTTCATGTAGGCAAATCATGGTTTAAAAGGTACGACACGTTTTCTATACTATACGATACAATAACCTCCTGTAAGTCTAATAGCCTAGCCTTAAACAGAGTACGATAAATTCCGTTACGTATGAATAAAACATTACTAATAAACTTTCATCACACTCATCATATGGTGTATTAGCTGTGTTCACCGTGTTACTGAATTCTTGGTTGGTGTCAAAAATCAAAACTCGAGTATTTAAAAAGGAAGTCGGACCAAAGGCTGGTCGCGTCGAGGTTGCTTGGGTTTGCCGGCGTCACGCAAGGATAAGCGGTGGAAGAGGAGGCACCACAGGTGATGACAATTTACGGGTACCACAAATAGACCCAGAAATTTTTGCCGAAGCGCGAGGAAAGTTTTTCCCTCCTTAGTAGGAATCCCTTTAACCGACACAGAGTACCCATAAAGGTCGGCACAAATTTATGAAAGAATATAGAAGTTTTGCATGGCAGACGCCGTTAGAATGTGGGACGCTCCATGAACGACTTGGTATCCACCCGGATAAGGTACAGCATCTTGGTGGGGTCAAAGTTATTCTCCTGGAACCTCTGGGGAAATAAATATTTTATGGTGACCTCTCGGTGGAAAATATTTAGAACTTGAAATGAATACATCTTACGATATCACAGAAAAGAAAATTTTTCAATATATCGCAATTGACGAACGGTTATCTTTGGATCTTCTGGACACTGTCAAAATTGGTAAATATTACTGAAATTAGCAAAAGGCATGTGAAATGTCATGTTTCGAAACTCTCTTGTGACGTCCATTTTGGTTGTTGATGTACAACGACTTTTTGTTTACAAAATTAATCTAACATATATTCAAAAATAATAATACTGTCTAACATTGGAAAGGCACCCCAGATCCCTTGTCCCATACTCTCTAAATGTAAAAGAGTGAATTTCACTCTTCGACGATTGCCTACAGTGACCACTCTTTCTTCGAGTGAAAATTTCACTCTGCTGAGAGTGGTAATTCACTCCAAATGAGTGAATTACCACTCCGGGCAGAGTGGAATTCCACTCGAAACAGAGAGTGGTCACTGCATGCAATCAATTCACTCTTTTACATGTAGAGAGTATGTATATATACATTTATGTTTCATTCTGCGGCGGTGGTTAAATAACATGTAAGTTTTATTACATGTGATTACATTGCCTCTGTGCTGTATTGTCAGCTATGGAGTTACCCACATTTTAGTTAATTTATCTGTGACCGTTGTAGACGTCTCACAAATGATTATTTTCAACAATGTAAGAGGAAGTTCAATTGTTGAAAGTTATTAAAATCTCTCCAGTCGCTGTTGTAAAATTTACCATGGATTGAAGATATGTCGGTTCGTCGGAATCATCAGAATTGTGCAAGTCTTATAGACTTGCCCCAAGCCTTTCACGATATTTTTCTCTCTTCACAGTATCTTCTCGATTAGATCTTCCGAACACGTACATATGGTTTTAGGCCTATCACTCCGAGAACGGACTCGCTCGGGGCCAATGATATTAATATATACTAACTATACTAAGTCTATATTTTGTAGGTCTGCGGTAGAGAGGATATCCAAGAGACTTTGAGTAAGTCTACGGCTGTTCAATGCCAGCCAACTCTAGTGATTCCGATGAACTGACATACTTTAATCCCCAACGAATGGAAACATTTTTACAACTCCCACGTAGTCTGTTGCAAATGATCATGTCATTCCGCCTTCCGTGGTTGACATAGGGAATCGCGTACAGTACATCGGATAGGTAATTACTTCACTCCGTGGGCTGTAAAGGCCACTGTTTCTCTGCAACTGCATAATTGCATTAAGCCTTCGCATAGGCTGCCAGCAGTACAAGCTTGTATAACAGCATTAAAAACCAGTTTTAATACATTTATAAAGCTAAATAAGAGGAGAATCACAGAGGAAACAGTCTACTTTATCCTTTATAAAGGAAATGTTGTCGTCGCTGCACACTTGAAATTTTCTCTACAAGAATGTCATGAGGGAGACGGGGGGGGGGCGCGTCCCCCTCACTTTTTTGGAAGGGTAGACATCTCCAAAAAGTCCCCCACTTTTTTAATAATATAACAAAATTACGAATTGACACTACATTTTAAAAGCTAAATTTCGCCCAAATATGGCACCATTTGCCATATAAACACCTTCCAATTTCTTTTTTTTTTTCCAAAGGCGAGGGGGACACCCCTCCCCTTAGACCCTGTCCCGCAGGACGGCGAATCCCAAATGGTGAAAAGTCCCCCCCCCACCCATTTGAAGTAGTCTGTTACACTAATGACTATAAGCACATTCGTTCACCACCGTGGATTACAAATTTCTTGTTTTCCTATCCTAATTGGTTCTTTTCCGTTACTGCAATAGCGTTTTACTTGTCTTAGTATTTTTTCTTAAAAGTGTCTGCTGAGTTTGCTTCAATAGAATTATTGCATTTGTCGAACAGAAAATTTCCATATCTTAAAACCATGATGTATAGATATAAAATGAAAGGCCTTTCAAAACGAGGAAGGTGGGTAACTTTCTTTTCAAGAAATAAAGTTCTTAGAGACTGACGAAAAGGAAAACACACTACCAGCTCATCAACAATTAAACTCCCAAATCTTTAAAACTATGAAATGATACAATATTCATAAATCTTTTCATGTGTGAAATTTTTTGGAAGAGAAACGTTTGAAAATGTTTATTATTAGGACTGTGTCCATGTTGATGCAATGTAACTACAAAATTTCCCTTTAAGGCTTTGCATCAACGTATTACACTAGGCGACGATAATTTCTGACGGATATTCATGATTTGTTCTCTTTAACTGACTTGTAATCGTAGGCATAAAGGTCGAAGGGGGAGGGGGTTGAAGTCTACCTGAAGTTTAGATAAATCAAATTTCTCCGACTTTTTATCCGCAAAATTCGGGCAATTCTGTCCCAGTTAAAGGATTCTGTTCAGAGATTCTATGTGGGCCAGAACTAAACTCCCCCTCGCCTTTAAAAAATGCTACATACATGTTTATGCTTGTTGCATTTGAATTAAAACGACGATAATGAGGACGCCTGCGACGCCCTTGCCGACGACCTCGCATGACTTTTGGGGTCGATCGCTTGTCATCTGTGTTTGCCGTCCACCAGGCTATAGTGGTACACTGCAGCATGGTGCAAAGATTAGTTCTGACCTAATTGTTTTAAGTCATATGTTCTCCTTATCTGTCAAACCATTTGCCTGCTTGGCGGACGTGTACTACTCCTGCAACTACATGGGCTGCACTCAGGGTATATGTACGTGAAAAGATGTGCTACATATTCGACACCTGCTATGAAGGTGATCAAGCAGTAGCGCTATTGGCAGACTGGTCAAACTCTTTCAAAATGCACTAACGTATCGGTAATGTACATGTCTGGGTATTTGCCAGATAAAAACAACAAAAAAGGGAGAGTAGAAGTTGCGCTTTCAATCTAGCAAATTTTCTGTGATTACTGTAGGGTGGTTTTTGAACAAATAATATTTGCACAACTGCATAATTTATTAATTAAAGTCTCATGTTTCAAACACCTTTACAACTGTCGATGGGGAAAACAAATGAAGCAATGTTTCATTTAGTCCATAAAGTCTCTATTTAACGATAACAGTAATTTAAAAAGCAGGTATGAAATCTCGTTTCCTTGGAAACTGATTAGCAAGAAAAAATAGTAATAAAATTTTACAATTATTGCATTTCGGTTTAGGGCAAATTCGGGCTGGATTTCAGCAGAATTGTTCATACGTACTACAGAGTGTGTCCTTATCACGCCTCAACGGAAATGGTCTGCACGATATCATAGCCTGTCCATAAAATATGAATTATGGGAGGGAGTTGTCCGTCGCTGATTGGATTAGCCAGCCTGTTCAATTGAATGATAACTGAAGGCATCCATTTTAAAGTAAAATGTTGTTTTGAGACAGAAAATAATATTTCATTGCAACCTTAACACCATGAAAAAGGCCCACGGTTTCGACATAACAGATTTCTAAGCTGCTACAGCTGCCAGTAGTTCATTTAAATTTAATTGCAAAACCAGAAAATAGAAGGCGCTGTTGCAGAAAGAAAACTAGAGACCCTATAGTGGGAGAGATTGGCCAACCATTGTTCTCAGATACGCGTTCTGATTGGACGAAATTCATGGGCACCATTTTGGAGCCAAAGTACGAGCTTGCGAGATCAGTGTGCCTGTGTACATTCGAGAAATTGTGCAGGCTGTACGTACGGCCGGACGTACACATCCTGTGTAAGATAGTCTAGACAGATATGTTTTGTTTCCAAAATTACTGCCGGGTTGTGCTGCATTTGGATGCACGAACAGACCAGAATAGGGTTACAAGTTGTAGAGATTCCCATCCTGTACAGAAGAACTTAGGCTTCGGTGGGCAGTAAAAGTTAGAAGGTTCAATTGGAATCAAATAGCGATCGCTTATGCGATGTAACTTTACAGTAAACAACTTAGTAATACACGTAGGCCTAACGTTAGAGAAGGCTTAGCCTTATAGTTAGGTTACAACCCATAGAGCAGGATATAGGTTCCTATATCCTGCTCTATGGTTACAACGTTCTGCACAAGGCCTAGCCTATACCGTATACGGCGGTTCCATCTCTATACTCCGACTGCTTGATATTCCAACACATAGGCCTAAACCCAAATACAACTGCTAACCCTTTGGCCTAACCGGCTAACCCTAATCCTAATACTCGGAACATCCCCATAGAGACGTTGGAATATCAGAGTTAGTTAGATGAGATTTAACGACACACCAACACGAATGTGTTATATAGTGTCAACAAGTTTAAATACGTTTCAAGTCCTTCCCTTTAGTCGCCTCTTACGACAGGCGGGAAATACCGTGGGCATATTCTACAACCCCCAGCCCACAGGGGGATGGAATATCAGAGCTGCAGTCCTCAGTCATAGCTAAGTGTAGGAGCAGTGGCGTATGGGGGGGGATTGAGCCATGCCCCCCACCCCCTCACTGATTCCGATTTTTTTTTACTTCCTAAAGATACGTAAATTTTTTAACACAAATTTTACTGCAAATGGTAGCATATGTGGCAAAAGATTGCATGTAAGGACACCCAATTTTTCAAAAATTTTCATAGGGGAGGGGGACACAATTACAGGTCAAACATTGCTCCTGGATCTATTAGTAACATGAGAATTAAAACTGACACATTTGCGTACCTTTGACTTTGATGTAGGGTTTTACATGGAATACACCCTGGTTAGTCATAATTTTATAAAACCTAGGCCTAGGCCCATGGGCGTCAATCCTGGGGGGACAGGGGACACGTCCCCCCACATTTTGGAAATACACCCATTGACGCAAGATTTTTGACAGAAATGGCCATGTCCCCCCCCCCCCATAGACACACCCGAGTAAAGATTGACGCCCATGCTTAGACCTTCCATAAAATAAAAAAATCTCTCTAGGAAGTGCTCCCCTCTATTTACCCCTTCCCCCGGACCTCTCCTGAAAGTTTTATTAAATAATGAAAAATCTTAAATGATATAGTTCAACTTGCTCACAACTTTCCATAAAAAGCACCATTTTGCATGTACGCCATCCTGCATTAACGAACCAGTAGCTTCTTAGAAAGAAGGTTGTAGACCCAATCCAGAATAGACCCCCCCCCCTCCCCTGTCTTACCTGCACAAAAATAAGACAACCTAAAATGACATTTTTTTAAATAGAATCACTTTTAAAACTGTCAAAATAGCATACACCATTCTTCATTTTCGTAACTTTCTATTAGCAAAAGTTACTTAAAATGGAGGGTGTTATCCCCTCCCTCTAGACCCCTCCCAGGACGGCTTTTCTTGCACCGGGTGACAAACTAGGTAAAGGATCCTTCAGACAGTGCCAGCCAGAGTCAACCAATACGAATGATTGTAACAAGAGAACAGAACGCTGTAACTCACTTGTTTTACATTTTGTACGGAAAACTGTATGCACACAGTGTATATGATACCTGGCCATAGTTAATATTTGGCTCCAAAATGGCGCCCATGAAATAAGTTGGCCAATCTCTCCCACTATAGGGTCTCTAAAGAAAACTGCTTACACACAAGATTCGGACCTCTCTGAGGCTTGGTTTCATGCACTTCTTTAATTTCAAAAATTCTAGTAATTCGAATAAGAGTTTGCACACTTTTGTGTGTGTAAACAACCTCATGTGGTAACTTAGACTAACAAGTCTCCACAGAAGTATTTAATCAACCATACTGAAAATATAATCTACGCATACCCCCGGACGAACAGCTGGTTTCACTGAATTTATTCTTATGGCACACTCTAGTGCTTATTATTTTGAAGCTACATCCGATGGTCAGCCGTACCTGTGCCCGCGGGGCCGATGTTCGACAGTTGGAAGCACGCTCCACAACCCTTTTAATATCTGAGCATACAGAGTATGACACGACATAGTTTGTACTCTTCTTCATCGGACGATTCTTATAGTTCAATGTACTTGATGTTTTTACTTGAAACATACGCGTAGGAAGACTGGGGGTGACCAGAGCGGATGGCCGCTCTGGGTAAGGCCTGGGGATGGCCACCCTGGTCTAAGGGGGAGGGGTGAGGATCCTTAGATGCAATTTGGTGCGACAAATTGGACAATTTTAAGGTAAATTATTGCAAATTTTTGACATTTACAGAGGAAACAAATAAGGGGCTTTCGTCCTTGGATTGAGGGGGCGGAAGCATTGTTCCGCCCCACCGCATTTTTTTACTAGGGGGCTAAATCTCCTCCAGCCCCCCGGCTACGCCTATGACTTGAAGTACCTCACATGAATAATGGTCTGTAGGCTAATGCTTGCTAGGCATAAGGTATTTAATGGAGTAAAAAGAGCGAGATGTTCACCCACAACTATAAAAATAAATTAGATTATTTTATCACAACCAATCACCAGTTTGCTTTAAAGCCTTATCAATATGAACTAAAATACCATGAAATAGCACAGCTATAGACCTTATGCATATGATGTCACAATGGAGGAAGTTCTCCCTCCTTTGGAGGAAAATGGCGGAAAAGCGCGTATCATTGCAAGTTACACCAATAAATGCAGACAGCTGATTTGTATACGCGCATAAGTCTACTACACGTGCGGCAAAATCCACGCCGTTTGTGCATGTGTGCTTCATTGTTTTCACCCAAAATGACGTCAGTGTGATGTCAATGCATAAGGTCTATACACAGCACACGCAGCGAAGGGGAGCCAAAACGCGGCCATTTTAGAAACCCATTTAGTAGCTGTCCTGACATTAACAAGTATTTGCATGGAAGTTTAAAATTACCTTACAAAACCGTATCGCTTTGAATGCTAATGGACCATGAAAAGTATCTTAAACTATTATTTCAACAGAGCAATCATGGCATGGATAATTTGCTCAAAACTTAATAAACAGTCATAGGAACGACTGACAAACAAATATTTTGAGGTTAAAGGGAAATTCTCGTCATCCCAGACAGTTCCAGTTCTCCCAACCGAACAACTTATAGCTCCTCCCATAACTGTATAAAGCTCCTCCTTGTGCAGACACAAACCTATTTAATTGCTCCAGGTCCATGTCCAGGTGAGCATACAAGGCTACAATGTGTAAACCAAGCACTCTCTGATGTGCATTGTGTGGAATAACTCTGCATCATTTGAATTTTCAAATTTTGATGTCAATCAAAGAGCAGTAACCAACAGAGAATTTTGATACCCCCACACTAAAAATATACTTTGGGGTTATGACTGCCTGTCTTTAATAAAATGGGGATCTGGCGGCTACATTTCTTTTTGAATCCTTATTCTTCCGTGATATTTAGTTCCGTGCACTGGGCATTACATACACTTTCCCTTTGTTTTTGCATGGTTTCAATTCCCTCACTTATCACGAAAATAAATTATTGAGTTACCCGCCTTACACGTAAAGCTCTTATGAACTAGGTGGGGCTTAGGGAAATTTCTGATCTCTTCTGAAAGAAGTTAGTATCCTGTTCATTCCATGAGTAACTGGAAGGATTTGAAAGCGTGGATTATTAATCTACCAGGTGCATGTGTTAGTTTTTGGTCATTATTTACTTATTAGGTGGTACTTCCAGAGGCGTAGGAACCGGTTGGGGTTATATTCCCCATCAAAAGTGGGGACTAAAGTATACTCCGCGCCCCCTTATTTGTCCCTTTTATGAAAAAAAATCAACCCTTAGCAATAAAATGTCACACTTTCAGTAAATAAACATCAAAAATTGCACAAGATGAAGCATCAAACTACATCTAAGGAAAAAGGCGTACGGGGGTCAATATTTCTGAGGGCAGGGATAATTTTTGCCCCAATCTGGAATTTTGGACCATGTTGCCCGAAGTTTGATACAGCTCTGTGGGTTGTCATGGCCCGCAAAAAGGGCATAATTTATTTTCTTGGCTGTCTCATTTGCCCGAATGAATCCACTACTTTTACCCGAATTGGGAGGGCATATGCCTCCTTGCCCCCGCCTCGTACGCTTATATTTAAGGATGATCAAATATTCGAAATTTCCTTTGAACTATTTGCTTTAAAATAGTTCTTGTATCACCTTAAATATATTTCAGAATCCTTGAGGGTCTCAATTTATAATTGGTTACTACACTTTGTTTGAAATATAAAATTAAAACTTTATCTTCAGACATAAGCCACTCTGATTTGGTCAGTGATTACTTGTGCCGATCAGTGAAATGTTATATGTGTTGCAGCCTACATTGCACAGCAGACAACTCAGATTATACTGAGGACGATGCAGTATTAACATCACATACAGTAGAGTACTCAACAGAATATGGTTAATACCCAGTGCAGGCTACAGCTTTGTCTGGGAGGTTCCATGGGCCAATTTCTTTTAAGTTTAAAGTGACTGGTAGTCGCGTTTTTTCTGGGAGGCCGTACCGAAAATTCAGCAGCTCGATATGTGGCTCTCATAAGAGGTAAAATGTGCATATTAAACTTCTCTCTACTGTCTGAAATAAATTCTGTTCTATATATCTTTTGCAAGGTCTGTAAATTGTAGAAAATGGATTTCCCATTTTTCTTGCTCTCGTCAGCAAGCTAACATGCTAACATGTTGTTGCTAATCTGTTAAAGATAATATTGTGATTCCATTGCTTCAACATCATACAGACATAGGCGGCGATCCGTCTTTAAAAGTGGTGGGGCATATAGTGACACTATACAAGCGGACCGCCACCATCGGAGAAAATTTTGGCCCAAAATACCCCCGAGATCACCGGAAATGGCCCTTTCTCTTACAACGTGATATTATGACAACTGTCAGAAGTATTTCCTCAAAAAGTAAATAGACCTATTGTGAAAAGTCTAGAAAAAGGTAAGATTTCCGAATCTGCGGGTTGATTTCATGGGGGATATCGTGTACAGTATCCTCTATCCAATTTCATGGGTGGGTATATCCCCCACCCCACCCACGCATAAAGACAAAAACAGCTTTTAAAACATTCATTCTCACCAACATACTCCGGCAAAAAACCATTTCTTCCCAAAAATGTTATGCATTACTTGAGTTGCATCATTTGAAAAGTTATAAGTTTGTATGATCCCATTTTTCATGAGCTACAAAGCATTGCATAAACTCTCTCTGTGAGAACCTTACTTCTTGAAGTAAAAGTAAACCTGTTTTTTATTTTGAGTTTCTATCATTCTATGTCCAAATAAAGGTTTTATATTTTTGCACCACAAACATATTTCGTCTAAATTTCAAAACGCTATGTCAGTATCCAACAAGATTGTATGCTTGAGACATTTCGCGACGTAACAGCTTTCTCTGTTCTGAAATTCGAAAGAGGACCGATTAGTATGGCGTCGATGATGCATATGTAGTACATACAGTATAGCCCACATAAAAGCACATTGTATATAGCTGTAACAACTTCCTGGTATGGCATACTCAGTGCATACGCGGACTGGCCGTTGTGGCGATGTGGCCACGTGGCTATCACTGCTTGAGTTTAATGTCGTTTTGGTGCGGTTGCTGAAAGACAGACCCTTTACCTACAGGCCAATCACTTTAGTCAGGTAAACTACCATTGGTCGTGAACACGAAACGAATTTTTGTTCTTTTCCTTAACCTGTGAGCTATTTTCGTAGTGGACCATGATTTAAAAAAAAAGAAGAAGAAGAAAAAAAAAATAAAACCAATCCAGGCTGCACCGACTGGGCTAAACTGCCGCGTTTGGAATTCACTGATCTTTAAAGAGATCAAACTTTTCCCAACCAGTGGCGCCGGCAACGGGGGGGGGGCATGGGGGCGCGTGCCCCCCAATGAAATTTTTTTGAAAATATTAAAATAATCCCAAAAGGCAATTAAGCTATAGATTTCTGTAGGGGGTAGGGTGAGGTAAGCTTTAACCGAGTGATAGATCTATTTAATCATTTTCTATCCAAATGTTTCTCAAACTATCAGAATTTTCGCAAAACTATCAAAAATTTCGCGCGCTCCGCGCTTCAAACCTTATCACAATGTTCTTATTATCAATATCGTCTGACAGCAACTCCCGGAGAAGCACAACAGCAAAAGTTGAAAGCTGTTCACGAATTACCAGGTAAAAGACTGGCTTTTTGACTGACATGTAGGTTTGTTGGGCAAGTGCCTCGATGTAGATTCTGAATGCAGGTTTGTCATGAAAATCTTATTTAATGAAAAATTTGCGCGCATGCTTTACGGTTTGCACTCCATCTCATGACTTAAGGTAATAATACATGGAACTATAATCACAACATCTGTAGGGGCCTAGCATCAATATGGGATCTCTCAATCTAAGTTGTTAAATGAAATGATTTGGAAAGTTGAAATTACGTATTTGCCGTTATACATTTTCCAAAAAATTTCACCGAGCGCTTTGCGCGCAGCCATTATCGGTATAGATGGCAGGCATGTAGCCACGGGGAGGGGGGTGAAGAGGGAAGCCTCCTTGAGCATAATTTTGGTATTTTTTAATGTTTATTTTTACAATATCGCTAGTGTTTCTCCTATTTATATGCGGTAAAATAGGCCTGGGAAGTGCCATTTCCAACGATCTGGGAGGCATTTTGGGCCAAAATTTTCTTGCGCTTTGCGCCAACCCATGGTGGCGCGAAGCGCTGAGAGTCTGTCTATGGGCTTCGCCCCCCCCCCCTTGACAAATTCCTAGCTACGCATCTGATAGATGGGGATTTTTAATACACTTACGACAATAAAAGGACTCTGAAACGCGCTTGTTACTCCTTCACCCCTTTTGCTATACCTATCAGGAGGTCTAATATCACCTTCCTGCCACTAGACTCTCCCTCCCGCCCATTCCCCATTGCTGGAAGCTGTTCATCTGGATTTTGTTTCAAAATTAGTAAAAATACGAAATTGGAAAGTGCTCTGCGTCATACTCTATATCATCATTTAATAGTCTTTAGGAGGTTTGTTGAAAACGTATATTCTTCTCTTAGACAACATAGGCCTACTCTCCTTTTTCACCTAACCAAGAATTAGAATTCACTCGATCTGAACATTTTCCAGCTATATATGATCAGCTCCAAAAATGTTCCAAAAGATAGCGCCATTTTGCATCTGAGAAACCTTAAATTAGCAAAAATTTCTGAAAGGGGAGGGGTTTTCCCCTCCTCTTAGACCCCTCCCCCAGATGGCACTTTTATTTAGTGAAAAAGGAAAGATCCTCACTGCTGTATTCAAACGCAGGGCGTATAAAAAAGGGAATATTTAAGCATCGCCACTCAATTGGAAAAAAAAACATCCAGCCAATTAGAATTCACTAAATTATGGACAATTTCCAGCCATACAAGCATGTGATCAGCTCCAAAAATATCACAAAGATGGCAACATTTTGCATCTAAGCAACCTTAAATAAACAAAAATTTTAGACCCCTCCCCCAGGACGGCACCTTAGCGTAGTGACACTCCTGACAAAGGAAGGATCCCCGCTGTGTATACGAAAGCAGGGAGCACACGAAAAAAACGTATTTTGCGCAGACTTGGGAGGTTAACTGAAGTGTCATTACGACATAATCTGTTGTGCCCCCCCCCCCCCAATCACCAAAGCCTGTCGGCGCCACTGTTCCCGACAAAGCTGTCATCAATATTTCTTTCATGTCCATTTTCAAATTGGAATTGTAAAGTCTTAATTCAGTGTATTTCTTTTTTACAACGCATTTTGTTAAATGTTTAATTATATGTTATATCATCTTGTACAACAAAATAAACATTGCTATAATTTCCAGTCTCATAATTCCTATAATTTTTATCTTTATCTTTGCAGGTGAACTTAAAGATTTAAAAAAAAAAGATCTGGTCACAGCTTCATTCTGAGAAACAGTTTTCTATGATGAATGATTTCCATGCAATTGTTTCACAGTTATCGATTGCATCTTCAGGAGATTATGAAATGAGCGTGCTCTCTTGACGTCATGGCGGAAGAATAATTAATCTCATAGAGGATGATAAATTACTGGCCATCACGGCAATCACGTCCAAGCTGCCTAGAATAAATGTCATCTGTTTAAGCTCTTATTAGCGGAAAACATATTGAAAAGGGATCTTTCGACAAAATTATTTTCTCGACGAATTGGAATTGAAAAATCTGTGTTTATTATTTCATCGGAACTGAGGATTTTATATTATGTGGTAACTTTTGTTTTTAATCCATTTGTTTCGTATAAAATGACCAAGACGATGACAGAGGCCATAGTCTGCCCTGTTGGTGAAAGCTGAGCAAATACTTAAGAAAATTCGCCAGTGGGACAGTAAATGCTTGAACTGCTCATTTATCTGGAAATATTTAAAGCAGAGACCATCAGTTATTATGAGCTGGGAAATTGTTTTGATGAATATTATGAAGCGTGGTGAAGCACCACCTTACGACACTTTAACAGCATACGATATTGAGTAAAACAACAAAGTAATTTACATTTTCAACAGAAATATCTAAGTATCCTAGGAAAATGTCGGATTACGAGTTACTCGGGGAAAAGGCTAGTAACTGTGATAATATCACAATGGAGACTTTACAATCTCTGGAATATACTCCAGTTGAAAGCTTTACATGTGGAGTAATAATGCCCATCTTGCTTGTCATAGGGATCGTTGACAATATCGCTTTCATGTGGGTCGTTGCAAGGCTACCAGCCATGCGGACACCGACAAATTGCTATTTAGTGAATTTAGCTGTTGCTGACGTCTTATTTCTCGTGTTCGCAATGGGGGAGAAAGTATGGATATATATACAATCACCATACCAAAGCGATGCGATTATATTTGGGGAAATTCTAGGTTGTGTCATTTTTCCGTTATTGTCCGATATCTCCTATTTTGCGTCTCTCTGCTTTGTGACGTTGGTATCATTCGAGAGGTACATAGCTGTGTGTAGACCCCAGAGTCGTAATTACTTCCAGCGTCGACTTTTTATATCCCTCATGTGCATTGGTAGCTGGGCTATTTCCACGATACTCTCAGCAACACTTATACCAGGGAACGCTCGTTATGATTTTTATTGTTTCAATCTTCCGGACGAAGCGTCAAACGAAACGTACCCAGAACAATTCGCGATGTGCAACGCTATCAAGGAAGGTTGGAGGATCTACGGAAATGGCCTGCAGACTCTGCCTTTCTTTTTGACCCTTTTACTCAATATTGTCCTCTACGTAATGATCGTAAGAGGATTAAATCAATCCATCAAGAGATTAAGAGGTCACCAGGGAGGTAAGAAAGACCAGGACACCCGAATAAGAGACCAAATAGCTCGGATGTTGATTCTCAATGGTGTAGTGTTTTTCGTGTGCTTAGCGCCGTTCGAGCTATCTTCGTTGATAGCCATGTTTGGTGGTCAATTAGACGTTCACTGGGTCACAAACTCTGGCCGAGTACTCTCCTATCTTAATTCGGTCGTTAATCCCATCATATTTACCACTATGAGCCAAAGATACCGAGAAGCGTTCAAAATGGCCTTCCTCCCTCATTGGTGTTACAAAATTGACGATGAATGTAGTACCACAAATGGACCACCTCCTAGCACTTCAAACACATACATCAGAATGACGAAAGCGAAGGCTTAATGTCTTCCAAAGTTTATGATTTGAACTGCTTTTTTCTAAAGCCGTACAACAAAGTTGCAAGCATCCAGAATTACACGCTCTCAACATTTCTCAAGTTACTTAATTTTTCTATCCGTTGATTGGGTGAAAAAAAATATTCATCTGTTTCGGGTGTCTTCGATTATAAACAGTTTGGGGTAAAGGGCCTTTGTGTGTTGTATTGCATAGGACAAAATTGCGAAAGAAACTATTTTACTTAAAAAGACAGGAGTTGACATATATCTTTCAACCAGTTTGTTCTGAGCGGTGACTTGCTTTATTGAAACTGCCTGGTTCTTAATACACTTTATGCACATAACGTCACAATGTCATAAAAACCGAAGTAGCATGCTCAGAGAACACGTATGTGCACTCTTATGTACACCCAGTAAGCGGCGTGTCCTCTGTGGAAAGTGAATTTCTAGGTGATGATCAATGCATACGGTTTATTTGGTCGTGGCTCTACCTGTAACGTAAGATGCGTAACAGTTTCATACAGTTTGTGGTATAATAATTTGTCGAGTTGTCGAGGTTACTGTATTATAATTGAAATAGTACAGCCCTCTTTCAAAGTCGTGTGCTGGTGTCACTGTCTACTTGTAAATGGAAAACAAGTTTTCGTACTAATTTTTACATACCGGGTATCTCGTATACACGAAACTTTACACAATGTACGTTGCAAAGTTAAATTTTTGTTTCTTGCAGCAGTAGCGCGTGTTCCGTTGTTATAACTACCTTCTAAAGGTGGTTTTAAAATGACTTTTGAAGGGAGAGAAATTAAAGAATCCCCGCTAGGCTCTCCTGACCTTAGGCCGTAAGCAGTGTGCGTGTGTATGTGTGTTTGTGTGGGGTGGGGGCAGTATACGCAGTAGCCTCCGAGAAATTTTTAAAGAAAAATTTTCACTACATCCATGTAAATTTCCGAAATTTTAACATAAAAATCAAGTTTAGATATAACATTATAGGCAAGGAAAGTGCCATTTCCGGCAAGATGGAGAGTATTTTTGGCAATATTTTTCTTGGTTTATTACGCTCCAACAGTGAAGGGCGCTCTCCTTAGATTTTGTCCCCTCTCCTCCCTTAGACTTTGTCTCCTCTCCCTCAGCCCGACGAAAAAATCCTGCGTAAGGCCATGCCTACATAAATTGACAGCATTAAACTTTCATAAAATTCTTAAATCTTACTTGCGTACCCCACTACAACACTCGTGAAATCAAATGGATCGTCGGTTTTCTTCGTCTCTTTAAGCCCAGGTCACACCGCCACGACTACCTGCGACTCTCCGTCGTATGCAATTTGCATAAATCATAGACATTCTGGTGCACCGACTGCATCCAACTACGATTGAACATATTCAATCGGACCGACGGGTTACGACACGACGGAACTCTAGTCGTGGAACCGGCCACACCGTCACGACCACAGTTGACGCGGTGGGTGCTCGCCGTCGTGTCGTGGGTTGTCATGGCAGTGTGACCCGGGTTTTAAACAAACTTTTCCTGCAGATATGGCTGAAATTAATCTCAACAAGCAGTTACATGGTTTGCACAAAAGCACATACAAGTAAAATATCCAGTCATTAGCGGCTCGCCATAGGGGCACGGGGGGCACTTGCCCCCCCCCCCAAAAAAAAAAGTTTGCAAAGCATGGTCTTCAATTTTCAAAAATAAAAATAATAAATAAAAAACATGTAATTCGAGATGGGTTAGGCCCTCCCTTTTCCTTGAGTGGGCTTAAAATTAAAGGAGTGAATAACTTTCCAATGCAATGCGAAGGTTTAACATTAATTGAGTGCTTTCAAAACGCCATTTTTTCGGTGCGCTTTGCGCGCGTTTTCTCAGTTGCGTGTTTGCTACTACCGTATATATACTTCACACATCACAAATGGACCTGCCGTTAGTGCGAGCTAAGGTAATCAAAACAAATGATCACGTTGTAATCTGATTAGCTTAGGCATCATAATGTCATTTACAGAGTGTAACGGTAATGCTGGAGTTAAATGCCCATAGTTTTGCAGACACTTCAGAGCTTTCGTGGTCATTAGATACACAACCCATTAGCCGTGTTGATTATCATCCACGACTAAAAGCAGTTTTGCCAGGGTGTCACCTGGCCAGATTAGCATAGGTATCTGTCTACAAAAAGTTGTAACGGGCATGTAGTCTAAAAGTATTGTGTTTCCCACAGAAGGAGAGGTTTCCCTTCCCTTGTCCAAATTGACAGCGCCGTTAGCCCACGAGCGGTCTTATGACTGTCAAATGGCCTGTTATAAGCAAAATGTTCTCCACCTCTGTGCTAAAGTATATACCGTTTCAATTGATTTAAAATAAACACACCAAACAGTCAATCTAAGCTCAGTGTGATGAGACTTTTGACTAGTGGCCTAGCTATTTGTATATAGGATGAGACGTCGTTCTGAGTTAGGGGAATTCCCCTCCCCCTGTAAAAAATTCGTTTCGGAACGGTACTGAGATCCAAAATACTAGTGCTATCATTCATCGTTCTCAAGTGTCTTCATGCTCGAAATTTTCGTTAGTTTCTGAAAACAATCCAGAAAAACCAACATTTTATGGCTTCTTGGCAAAGCTGAAACATATTGTGGCACAATTAAAGAAACAATAAAATATTTAAAGGTGGGGCTCATTTTACACAAATGGATCAAGCCGCTTTGCCCATTTCACCTGGCTCTTACTCCTTCCCTATAGGGTAGTACGGTAGCGATCGGTTGATATGGTTGTATTTATTTTTAAAGTAGTCTTCTCATGACTAACTGCCTGAAATGGTTTGTGAAGAGCTTTTAAAAACTACATGGGGCATCGCTGTAATACATAATAATAACCATACTCCCATAGGCGTAGGAGGCAGGGGGCTGCAGCTCCCCCAACAAAATATTTTTGTGAAAATTCGGGCAATATTCTGAGAACTTTTCAGGCACTTACTGAAAGAAAAATAATGTGATAATGTAGCTTAACGGAAGTCGATACTTAAAAAAAAAAAACTTCCTTGGTAAGGCCCCATAAAAAAAAATTACTTGTTTCTCATCACCGGCCGGGCCGATTTTGGACGCCGGGTGGATTTTTTTTTATTTTTTATTAAAAAATAAAAACCTCCCGGGCCGACGTTATCGTTTCCAGGTCTGCATTTTTTTTTTTAAATAAGAAAATGTGATCTCTGACATCGTTTCTGACGTTTTTTGCATAAATATATTGCCTCAAATCACTCCGACCAAATCCCACAATCAAACGTTCTTCCCGTACTTGCGATCATTGCTGTATCAATATGCTCTGCCGGGCACAGACCGTTGTGGATTCACTAAAATGTGCTGCAAGTCCGTAATGATACTGAATCACACACACACAAAATTGTCACAGACTGCGCGGTCGGCTAGTGCCAGCATGCCGTGTCAAGCAAGTACGATACTGTACGTTTTTCAGTCGCCACTCGCGTGGAGAAATTTCGCTCGAATGACGTGCATGTGGTATGCATAGCAAAACCTATTGGCAAAGTTTGCACCACGGAGTACTGAACTTGAAGTGACAACACAAAAAGTAACAGGGATAGGCGAGTTGAAGTTTTATATCGATTTGAAGGGAATATATTTAGACTAAATGTGCAGACCGTGTAGTACATTCAGTACAAAGGAATGAGAATGATATTAAAATGCAATGTTTCAACGTTGCGAACTGACCAGCTGCGAAGGTTTCGCACCATAGGCTACTAACGTTAGTACTATACTGTGCCAGTTGAACGTTGGGCTTTAGCGTGTGTGTACTACAGTATATAAAATAGGGCCCAGACAGAACACACTGAAAATTGGTTGGTAATAAAAAATAAAAAAATAAAAAGGACCGGGCGACGGATTTTTTCAGAAGTCAGTGATGAGAAACAAGTAATTTTTTTTATGGGGCCTAATTAAAACATAGTTCTGATTTGGATTGCACCAGTACCTATATATTCGTTATTAATTCACCAGTGTGTTTTTAATGGTTAAACTTATACATTATGATTATCAGTGGTGTATTTAAGGAGCCATGAGGCCATACCCCCGTCACTGACGCCGATTTTTTTTTTTTTTTTTTGTACCTAAACTAAAACACAAAATTTTACTTCAAAGGTAGCAAATGTGGCACCAGATTGCATGTATGGACACCTAATTTTTCAAAAAATTTTCAAAGGGGAGGGGGACACCCCCTCCCCGTAGACCCCGCCCCCAGGCCGGCGCTCACACAACATAGTACCTGCCCACCCCCCATGAGAGAAATCTTGGCTACACCACTGACTATTAGCAGCATTTTTGTAACGAATTCCCCCAGAATTATAACCAATATGGAATAGCTAGTAACGTGGCAAATTATTGTATGTAATTGGCATGCGGTGTGATAACGGATGTATGCCTATATGATATGTAGATTAACATTTTGGACGCGCGCGGAGCGCGCGGAAATTTTTGTTTCTATTTTTCGGGCAGATCGTTACAGCCCCCCCCCCCTTAATCAACTTGGGCCCCTACTCCTGTTGAGGCTATATTACTATCCGGAGCTGACCATTAATATTGCTGGGAGGGGTGTCTTCCGAACCTCCCTGAATACGGACTTGAGTTTGCCCCCCCAAACAAAATTTCTTAGAGCCGCCCATGTATCCAGTGTCTGTTCCTTACTTTCCATTCGAAAACACTTTGAGTGGTTTGTTTGCAAATTTGAGGCTAAGAATATTAACTCTGTCCAAATGGCCCAATTCATTTTTTGTCAATTATAATTTTAACATTAATTTTAAGAACTATGTTATCCTAGAATTAATTAATTCTGCATTTAATCCACCTAGTAGAATATTTTGGGCTCTAAAATGCATGATTATTTCCTAGGAAATTGTATTTCCGACTGTCGCGGTAAAGGACACCAACCAACGTAGACAGATTTTAACATTGAGGAATTTCACATATCGACAATAGACCAAACTTTGAGTAAACTCGAGAAAATACAACCATTTTATTCTACGCTTAGGCCTATGCGTTGCATCTTACAATTTGTTGATTGATGTAGGTGATGCTATACTACAGTGGCAGAAACGCTTTTCTGAAAACGCTTACTTTTTCCTGTGACCTGACCTAACACTTACAGAAATAAAAACCTTAATTTTAAAGCTAAACATGCTGCCCGTATCAAACCATTTCACGATCAAAGTTTGCAAAATGTATTAGCCACTCTAGAGGCAAAGGTGAATTTGAGTATAGTCGCTACTGAGTTGCTAAAATGTGTTTTTCAGCAAAGCACTTTGCGTGCTCTAGTTCATCCATCTGAAACGGATTCTATAACTTCGGCTAGGGGTTATCCAGAAGTAGACCGACGTCCCCTTCTGGGAGAGTGCCACACTCTGAATCTAATTGGCGTCATGGAAACTGAAAACTACCGGCCTCATGAGCCAAGAAGCTCTGGAGGAGGAATCCTCTTTCCTTCAGAAGATTTGATCTCATTTGTTAACTGGGAGTGAGTTACCAATTTGGAGTCCAAAATTGAGGTAGAAACATGATTTTATATGTGTATCACAGACATGAGCTTCAAACCAATGTTTTAGGATAAACACACAATAACGGTCGGATGGTCTTGAACTTCCTGAAGCCAATTACACATACACCATACCGATGCAGTAACGATTAAAATTATAAATAGAGAGGTTTTTTGTCCTGCTAACAGCAAAATGACACATTACATATTAATTTTTGGAAATCATGTTGGGCGACTTACCCACCTTGCGCGAAATTTGACGGGAAATTTGTAGGCACACAGTGCATCACGGTATATTTAGGCACACTTTTCTTAATTTGGCTTTACTTGTGGAATTTTTTCTACGGGGGGGGGACGACTTTACCCACCGCCCATTTATTAAGAGGGGGCATGCTAAATCCCTAGCTACTAATTTTCTGTTCTTACAATTACTCAGTCTTATGAACGTGAGTCCTATAACGAAGGATCAAAAAAATGCGCATTTGTAAAAGTACGGTCGCTTTAGCGTTAGCCGACTTCCGACAAACCGAGGGAATCTATTGGGGACGATGTTTGCATAGCCTAGACAAACACACGAGTTAAAGTGTTATTCTAACAATGATAACACCAGGGAGATTTCACCAATCATACGATGTCTTCTTTTCATGTAAGGATTTCATGTTGTTTTACATCAGAGCTAACAGCAGCGGTTATGAAAACTAACAACATGGCTTCTGCGTTTTCCGCACGCTACAGTAAACCTATGCTGCCACGAAACGCACGATGGACATTTACAATCTCTAGTGGTTTTTATGCACTTTTATACTCATTGGGCATGCCATTGATTTGCTAACGCTATACCTGTGGGGAATTGAGACAACCGAGTTGTGAATTGTTATTGCAAGGAAATAACGTAAGAGGAAGAAAGCGAGAAATATTCTTCATGAAATATTGGTAACAACGCACCAGATGTGTCCCTCGAGTGGTAGCAATTTTGCAAATTATCTACGGAGGACTGAGCGCTCTATTCAAGCATTCGCAAAACGATTTAATTTGTTAAATCTAGAATTCAAGCTCTGTTCAACCAGAAATATTTTACGTCCTTTAAACGAATTTCTTCGAAATGGCATCGGCCTCATTTGCAAATCCTCTGCAATTATAACAACTAACCATTGTATTAAAACTTTGTACTTTTTTGACACTTGATTAAGTGTATGTTTCGTCTAGGCATAGACTTATATCTCAGAGCAGAAAAGCTGCATGTTAGTAATACCAAAGATACAAAACTGTATGAATGTATCAAATGAAATCGTCACCATAAAGAAAAGAAAAGACATTGCAAACATCGTGACCTAAAAACATAGATATCCGATACCGATAAAACCAAAGTTAGGACTGATTACATATCGTATCGCCTGAACAGTGGAAATACATCAACCCTTCGAGGTTGACGACCCAATCCACTCTGTACTTTTATCACAAAAGTTAATAAATCAAAGTTTTTACTGTATGAGGGCCATACATAAAACTGCCTACAGTATAGCTAGGCCATGGCAGGCCCGCTTTACGCAATATGCCAGGAGTTACGAAGAAAATGAGATCCCACGAAGCAAATGGGGTATAGGAAAATGCCACAGACGTGTATCGAGTAATTGATAGTTTCAAATGTAGAACCTCGGGCCTGCGAAACACTTAATACGGGGCTGAACCTTGGAGCCAATAGCTTCAAAGATAGACATAGGCTAACTACCTTTTAATAGCTTTGTTGTATCGTATATCATAAGATAAGTGCTATTTGCAAAGATGTCTCAAACAGCGTGCAACAAGTTGGCCCAGGCGGATTCCTTCTTTGTCGCCCTTGGGGGCCCAAAGATGAATTTAATTGAGGGATATATTGTAGTTGGCGGTTTACTATTGGTGTGAAGTTCATATAGACCCATTTCACATGTTCAAAAGTGCTTGATTGGGCATTTTTGAACCTTTCACCTTTGATCATTGTTTACATTTTATCAGTTTGGCTGGCGAAGCTTTAGTACAAGCCGAAAGCTTCTAAGCCCAGTGCTGTTCTTCCATCTTTCTAGCTTGTAGTTTACTTTCACCATTTACTTTATTATTACTATATTCATTTTTTGGTGATGTCTGTGAATCCACTTTAGATCCTACTGGCTGTCTGAAGAAATAGTGTAAAGCTTAGTGTAAGTGTAGTGTTAGTGTAAAGCTTTTTCAATATAGCCTATATATATATATATATATATATATATATATATATATTTAAGTATATAGATATATATGTATGTATATACATACATATATATATATAGTACTGTCCAAAGATATAATATATATATATATACATGTATATATAAATTTTTCAATTTTGCCGATTCTCTCTCTCATAAAGCTTTTTCAATATAATATCTATATAATATATATATATATATATAATATAGATATAATATATATATATATACATGTATATATAAATTTTTCAATTTTGCCGATAATATATATATATATATATATATATATATATATATATATATATATATATATATATATATATCGTGCAGGCGACAATAAGAAACATGCACAAAACACATGGCATACGGTTAAAATCCATCTGAATGTTAATTAAATTAATGAAGAGTCGGATCGTGTCAAATCTACAAAGTGAACTGAAGAACGGTGTAAAAAGGGTAGATCGACTATGAACAAGTAGGTCGAAAGATAAGTAAATCTTTCAAAATATTCGAAACTAATTACTTATTTTTGGACACACACACACACACACACACATATGTATATATATATATATATATATATATATATATATATATATCTATATAATATATATATATATATATATATGTATATATAGTTTACTTTCACCATTTACTTTATTATTACTATATTCATTTTTTGGTGATGTCTGTGAATCCACTTTAGATCCTACTGGCTGTTTTAAGAAATAGTGTAAAGCTTAGTGTAAGTGTAGTGTTAGTCTAAAGCTTTTTCAATATAGCCTATATATATATTTAAGTATATAGATATATATGTATGTATATACATACATATTTATATAGTACTGTCCAAAGATATAATATATATATATATATATATACATGTATATATAAATTTTTCAATTTTGCCGATTCTCTCTCTCATAAAGCTTTTTCAATATAATATATATATATATATATATAATATATATATAATATAGATATAATATATATATACATGTATATATAAATTTTTCAATTTTGCCGATAATATATATATATATATTATATATATATAATATATATAATATATATATATATATATATATATATACATATATCGTGCAGGCGACAATAAGAAACATGCACAAAACACATGGCATACGGTTAAAATCCATCTGAATATTAAATTAATGAAGAGTCGGATCGTGTCAAATCTACAAAGTGAACTGAAGAACGGTGTAAAAAGGGTAGATCGACTATGAACAAGTAGGTCGAAAGATAAGTAAATCTTTCAAAATATTCGAAACTAATTACTTATTTTGGACACACACACACACACACACACATATATATATATATATATATGTATATATAAATATATATATATATATATATATACATATTTGTAAGCTAACGGAGATACTGTATAACAGCAGTGCTGCAGGATTGAATGACTGGATCTCGAAAGAGATACGTGACAGCAGTGAAGGCTTGTAATGTGGTAAAAATAAACAGTCGTAAAAAGGTTATAATATATATATATATATATATATATATATATATATATATATATATATATATATATATGCATGTAGATCACTGGTAGCTATTAGAGGCATAACATGATAGAGGGTCTACTGTGACGATGAACAAACCGACGACATCTTCTAGGCCTATACGCATCCTGAAACATATCCTTAACTTTAATTGTCCGAGTATTCGTCCCATTCCTAAAATTATGATATCAGAACTTTATAGAGGTTTAAATGAGCTGAGAAGTCGCCTAAACAGAATAATTTCTAGGACCCGCCGACTTTGCTATAAGTCACAACCGGTTATGGTTCTTGGTTTATCCATTCGATCAGAAATGCATTGTGTCTAGTACACACAACTCACAAACGTACGTACGTGTGTAGTATATTACTGTTGCATGTTGTAGTACGATACTGCTTACTTTTAGGCCTAATGTAAATATAGTTAGGCCTATGATTTTTTTCATTTAGGCTATAAGGAGTTTGATAATGGTGGTTAGAAAAAGCGTTACAAGTTGAAACGGACGTGCCCGCACATGACACGGATTGGCGCTATATAACATTGGTTATGGCGCAACGTGGGATATTCCCACCGTGGTAAGGAGAAATCGTCGACGAACGAGCCAGCTATGTTACTTAAACTAAAAAGAGGATCGATGGACATACATAGTCCATTTATGGACAGGGTGTTCGAAAATAGACACTGTGTAATGGTCCTTTCTTGGAGTACCCCCACACTAACACTGGTTTTCTCCACTCCACATTATCGGTGGATAATGGTGAGGGGAAATCGTATTTTGATTTCTCCTTCCCACCTTTACCGAAGGAAGGGGTGGGAAAACTGGCATGTCAGATCTCACACCACCGCGATGTCCTCGGCTTCCGGTTATTTTGTACGCTCATTCCTCCTGAACATAGCACTTAGCCCAGTTTCCATCAAGTTGACGAGATATTTATGCTTTACTTTGGCTCGTACAATCGACGATCTACAGATCTCATCATGACTGGACGTATGTGATGTTTCAGCGAGGTCAGTTAAAAGTACAAGCAAACTATAAAACCTAATAACGTTATAATTTTATGCACTAGGCTTACTTCTACTAAACTTTCTACTGTACTATACCTCAACTCTTCACACCTTTTTGGAGATAAGGGGACCCTTCGAAATACGATAAGCATATAGCTGTGACGGTTAGTCTAAAATCAGAAACTGGTTTCTCTGTCTACTAAATCAGAACCGGTTTTATCAACAGCCTTAGCTGCACATATTGCATATCCAGAGGCGTTTGATAAGCAGGTTCCTTCTAATTTTTGTCGTTCGTTACCCATACTATTGAAAATCAAAGGGGGTCAACGGATGGACTTGTTCCCCCACTTTTGAAAGTGGTCGGGATTGTCCCCTCACTTTTTTCTAGAACACTAGCAACAATAGAAGACACACATTTGGTTCCATAGCTTGCAACATAGTTGTTTCAATGAAATAGAAACCCTGAAAATGGTGGAAACAGCCATTATCCTGGGAAAATGCCTAAGATTACACCATAGATCACGCGGCTTCCAAATATTTCCACGGTCTACAAGTGAGCCCCGAATCCCTCCCTTTCAGGCTTTGCGATTCGCGCTTGAAGTAGGCCTGGTCAAGGTCACGTCCCCACTTTTGAGAAGTTGTAGGCGCTCTTGGGAAAATGTCTTTTACCCATGTGGACACTCCTTACGGAAAGAAGCGAAACAGAACTCGTTAGCAATCATTTGAGAGAAACTAACCGAGAATTTATCATCAAAATCACTACAACGCATAATTTGGTATGTACTTCACAGTTCATTCCAATCAAGTTACGACTGCACTGCTAACTTGCAAAGGCTGTACTTTATGCGTCTCATGTTTCAATGGTGACTGCTTTTAAATATCGAGTTTCAGTTTCTGCCAAGAATTGATAATTTTACCAGCATGTTCTCTGGGCTATGTCTTTCTTCAACGTCCTTGCTAATCCTTAAACATTATGATATCCAGTTATATTGATATTTTATTTATAATGCTGGAATTATGCCAAGTAATAGCAAAATGAGTAGGCACGGAAATCATGCACTCAAATCGCGGATTTCGCACAGTTTAGTTTCGTACTTCGGCCTAGATCTCCATAACATTAAACCTGAAACCACTACGGTTATTTTTTATGAAAAATTACAAGGCAGGTTCACCGTAGTCGATCATGAATTTAACACGATTCTCAAAATCTCCTCTTTGCCTAAACAGGTTTTTCTGTGTACTGTTATGATAAATTAATACCTTAGAGAGGTAGCTAACATTATTTATTGATTTCATAAAGAACTGGTGAAGTAAACTCTGAAACGATGAAATGAGCATAAGCACACTGTAGGTATATCTAGATAAACAAGAGCGATCATGCGAAAACGCAGAAGAAATTAATACTTGTAAATGTGGGCTCAATTTTATAAAAGAAAAACAAAAAAAAAATCAAAAATAAAACGAAAGAGCATCAATGCAAGCTAAGCGTAACACACAAAAATACAGAAAAGAAACATACAAATATGTCAGGTATACTTTGACAGACAAACAACTTTCCGTGTTTTCTTAAAATAGGAAATTAAATTGATCTTGTAAAAGCTAACTGCAAGATAATTCATGCTGTCTTGACTGCGCTAAAACGCTGTTCTTCAAACCCAACCATTCTCTTGTCTAAGTGGGGTATATCATGCCACCATCCCAATAGCCTGAGACCATTGCAAATGTAAGGAGCTTTTAAAGAGGCTTATTGAGTTGACATCGATTATTTTTGTGACGAGTTTGAAGGAAACTATTGCATGATAATATTTCTAATTAGCCTGATTACTCATGTTTCACTTCCTGTAGTTACCGAAAATGTAAGAAATATAGTTTTTGTGGACAGGGGTTGCACATGATTAATACCTAATGGTAAAATGTGTCTGGTCACGAATTTGTAGTAAATGATTTTAATCATTAATTACACTATCATTGCCGTTTCAGTTAAGTATCAGGTGTGCAGAATCTCTTAATTTGACCATTTGCCATCAAGATGTGAGTATATTTCAACAGGCTGTGAAAAATCACAAATTTAATGGACTAAGTCAAAATGCCCTTTAAGTGTATTTCTGTTTAAGATGCTTGTGTCGATTGTGTTTTCGAGCTCACTGCTCTATATGAACTACACACCCATAGGCAAAAGTGGGGAACCATTACAACTAGCACAATTCTCCATGTCCAACGGCTAACGAACTAGATCGCTTGGGTGTAGCATCATTCTACTGGCTGAAGGCGCACACTACGGTACAAGGATTTGGTCCTGGGGTGGGGTTTCAGACCCAATTACCCCGGAGGCACCCCAGGAATTCCCACGGTCATGGGGTCCAGGGACCCTCCTCAGGGCGTGTTTTTGTAATAGGGGTTACAGGTCAGGAGAGCAGGGAGTCATATCGGGATATTCCCCCAAATCGGTAACTTAGAGGTCACTACTATTTTTTCATGCTTGAGTCAAGAAGGGTAACCTTCACTTCCCACCCACGTAGCTACGCGCCTGAATGGCTGTCTTTTACAAAAGAACGAAAAGCTCTCATTAATAATGCAGTTGAAACTGTCTTGTTTGGGTTAGGTAGACAGTGTTACAGCTGTAAAGATAAAAGCAACAGATAATGCGTAACTGGTCGATGAAAGTGCTTGAATTTCCACAATTTACTAACCACAGTCAACAATTTTGATTTTTTTTATAACATTGACTTGCTCTCTCAAGATTTAGTAAAAGCGAGGAGGAATTTATCTCATCATCTTGGATTTACTTGTAGATTGAAGGTCTTCTATTTGTGCTCAGAGTAAATTTTCGTGGGATGACGTCATCGGAAATCAAACCATTTTACATGTTTTCTTTGATTCCAGGCGGAAAATTTGTCTTATAACTCCTTTATTTGACATTCACAAAATCACGGACGCGTATAGATGTTGTTGATGCACTGTTAACGGAAGGTAACGACAAACTAGCTGTGGCACATCGTTGTTTAACGAGACTATCTTGATATAAGAGCCGTGCTCTGGGACACTTGTCCATTAACTACAACAGGATTTACAATCTGTATTTTCATGTTTAGAGAAGACTTGAGGTAAACTGACCGTCGCTATGACCTTGTAAAACCGAAATAGGTCAACTATACCACTTAACAATGCTCTACATTCAACTCATGCACTACCTTAGAAAAACAGAACAGTCAAGAATTGGCTTTTCGTGAATTAAAGCGTTCCCCAAGATTAGACAGTTCGATTAAACCCCTGATTTTCGCAGGTGTCACAAACCCTAACGAGAGCTCTGCGCAAGTCCACCTTCAATCTTGACGCCATGCCCCCCCCCCGAAACCATAATAAGTACGTGCTCTTCTTTATTCCCAGAGCAGATGGATTTAAAGCTGTTATGTGTAAACAGTAAAAGTATGCTGAAAATTTTAAAATGTGGTTTACTTTAGGACCGGCAATGAAATCTTTCCTTCATATTAAAAAACTTTTGTTTCTACCGTACTTTCAAAAGTTTGTTGATACTTTACCAAGTTGCAGTAACACTGACCTCTCAGACTTGCATATAACATTGTAAACTTCTTTTGTTTTACGTTTCGTGACTTCATATTAAATCTCCTAGTATAGTTTCTAGATTTAATCTTTGCGAAAAACATTGCACTGATATCTGTAAATAAAACTCCATTTTTCGTGAAATCGTGATATAAAATGTACATTCAAAAACGACAGATTTTCTTACAGTTTTTCATATTAACACCACTATTTTGTCTGGTTCGTCGTAAGATAGATGTTACAGTGAAAATACCTAAAATATTTTTGTTTGTTGAAGGGCTGGTGAAGGGGAACAGATTCTTTCAAGAAGAAACGTTGTTAATAAAGTAAGGTGTAGGCAGTCAAACCGAGAATGAGGGCAGTATTCTAACTTCTTTCTCGTATAAATAAAACTACGTGAACCTTGACAGTGTGTTTAGTTGAGAACGTGAAATGCTAAAAAGTGAAAAGGCTTTGATTCCAAGAATGTTAGTAAATTTATTTATTTTGTACCACAAAGAGTATCAGCAGGGCTTTTCCTGTAACACAGTAAACGGTATTAGCGCAGCATTGCCGGAATTGTGATGAGAAATCTCTCATGAACATAATAACGTGCCACGCAAAACACCTGCATTGTGTAACAATTATATAGAGTATTGTGTACCTTATAAAGGAATGCTTGTTTTTCTCCGGACATTTTTGTTTGCACTCTACCCAGTGCGCTATGGCGTTATCGGTGAGGGAGGTTTTCACTGGCTACGGGCTTTTGTGGCTTGGCAGTTCGACTGTGTCAAAACAAACACACACAATCAGCCTGTCAACGGTCCACTGAGATCATATTACTAACAGCACATGCTCTTAAATAGTTAAAAACGCATTAGAAGCACTAGGTAGGGAGTTTTCTAGATTACATTTAGAAGTACACCTCCGTACATTCGTACAAAAAAAAAAAATGAAAAAATGAAAAAATGAAAACAAAGAAAAAATAAATAAGTCAGTTTTTTTCTTACCGATTTTCGACGGTCAGAATGCCATGAAGTACGTAATGATCTTTAACATGTCCTTCCACTTTTTAATTTAGTCATAGTAAATGAAATGTTCCATGTTTCATGAGATTTTTTCATTTATGACTTTTTTATCAAAATTTAAATAACGTCATATTTTAATTCATGTTACCTCTATTAGCGGAATGAGGCTAATCCGACAAGACTCCGTCGTATCAATCTGTTTGTGTGGTAATTAGTTTCCACGTTGTTTAGTGTTGTTGATCGCTAAATGTAGGAGCATTCGATAATTTTCATTTTCCCATTCGAATTGGTAAGTTTGTCTATCTGTAGTTGATGTGAATTTTTGATAGTAATTAGGCCTATATTCTTCTGATCGTAGCTAACGTTATCAATGTACCATAGTTAAAAATATTGAAACTTTTGAGTGGTTAAATATTATCATCGCATTCTGCGATTATTGTTATCGGAATTGCATGAGGTTGGTTGGTGGCCAAATGCTAAAATTTATTAACTTTCTTTTTAAATTTGTATTTGTGATTAATTATATATGAAGAGCGTAAAATAAGGGTCTTCCATGCTAATTTTAGACTTTAAAATATTACATTATTGTAAATACTTGCTGTATTTATTTCAATACGAAGTTACAGTTAGATGGATCTTGCATCTAATTTATAACGTATTTTGTTTGTTTTCATTTCATAATTAAAAGTTCTGTCTGCAGTAATGAAAATTATTTCTTCAACAGTGTTTTTCCATGTGTAAATACAAACCGTAATATAAATTCAGGAAGCAGGGTAACTTTGGCTGCGGCTTCATAGATTATTTCAAGAGTACAATTAATTAATTGTTCTCTAACTGCCTGCAAATACAGTCACTAATCTGGGAGTAAGTTTAGTTTCAAATTGTATTTTGAAAAGCTTCTATTTGGTCATTCTTCCAATCAAAATGCTTAATATTTAATTTAAAGGGGAAATGCAGTCACCCCAACTTTGAGCAGTGTAGTAGACTGTCCTGTTTCATGATTGGCTCTTGAGAGTCATGTGACAATATTTTTTCTCCTCAAATGTGAAATTTACAAGAAGTAACTGATTGGTTTACCTTGAATATGCAATATTAAAGTCCTAACATATTATGAAAGATACTTTGAAGAGAAATAAGAACACAATTGTGAGATTTAGCTGTTGCTTCAAAATAAGTTTGGGGCGACTGCTCTTGACCTTTAAACTCACTTTCCAGGTGGAATACTGTGTGTTTCCTCAAGGATATTTTGCAGTCGATTTAATTTGCAGTGGATAGCTTAACTGCCACGGTAATTACTTTTGCATCAAGAAGGGCGAGGGAAAGGCGGCTACAAGGAGGTTGAGCACATAGGCGTGAGGGGGAACGCTTTGAAAGGGGTGGAAGGTGTGTGACTGAGAAATTTCTGTGACTGGGTAACAACGTTTACTTAAATTTGCCCTGAAAGTTAGGGCCAGAGCCCTGCTGTTCAGCAAAGAATTTTGTAGGTTGTATTTTAGACTATTTACCAACGTAATGTAGAAACAAATGTCCTGATGTTTACGGTGGCATGCCTATAATAAAGCTTGCAGAATCACCATGAATTTATGCGGGTGAACGTACTCTACTTATTACGCCCAAGTCAGTAACCATGAGCCTGCTTGTACAGTTCAATACTTCCTTGCTGATTGGCTAATTTATATAGCTGAGCGTAATTTTTAAATGTTTTCGTTATGTTATGTCCTTTTAATTATCACCTTGTCATATATCCTTATTTTCTCGGTGGAATGATTTTTGTCGTATTGTAAGGTGGGCACATGAAGGAATAAAATATTGGCATAAATTCATGCATATTTCACAAGTCTTCTATCACCGTGCTTGCTTACGCATTCCGATGATTACATCACAATTTCTTACGGTCAAGCCTCGATATACTGAAAGCCTGTGTTTAGGGCGGAGAGGGACTTGAGTCCTGAGGGCAATGCTACCGTAATATTTTATGTTTAGATGTATAGAAAAGTCGGCAAGAGGGCGCGCGCGAACAACATGACAGTTTATTCTGATTCCAAAATATGGCCATATTTTGGTACAAGCTGCATCTACAACCCGGACGAACCCGGAAGCTTGTCTCTGTATTTGACCTGACAGGCGTGAATTAGTGCATACAGATCTAGTAAGCAGGCGCAAAGCTAAGATTTCTTCAAGGGGGGGGGGGGGCATACTCGAGTTGAAATGACAAAATGGTGCCAAAGGCGCTGTGGAAGCGCGAAGAACTCCCTCTGAGGAATGGGGTCCAGGGACCCGCCTTAGAGCCCCCTGGTGGGGTCAAGGGACAACGTCCCTACAGGGGTCCAGGGGGTGAAGCTCCTTGCAGTTCATGGGTATTAACGACCTTGGAGAAATTACAATATTGCATTTAACCTTCTTCAAATGACATTAGAAGGTTACTAAACTGACCACTTTTTTCATTATAAAATTACACTGAAACACTTTAAATTATCTTGAAAAGGCCCACTTTGAATGACTAACTGTCGAACAGGATTAATCAAGCAGAGGGCATGACAGTTTCGGGGTATGATGGGTGATGGTGAGGGCTTCCTGGGGCTTTCAAATAATAATTTCTAATTTCACCCAAGCTGTCCTAAGTGAAGTAATAATGGGAAAACCTACACTTAGGATGGATGCGCGAGAAGCGTGCCCAGAAAAATCGCATTTTTAGGACATTTTCACCTCATTGCACACACAAAAGTTGCCCATTTACACACTAAAGTAGCGATAATGAGTCAAAGAAAAAAATTACTTAATTTGCTTCGAACCTATTAGGTAAGTTCATTTGTTCCAAGATTTGTCGTGATTTCTAAGAAAAGCAGTTAAACACCGTCTTCGCTTGGCAGTAGGAGTGGTTGGCTAGAATGCTCTAAGTTCTTTATACTTTTCAGTACAGAAATCGCTGAATTTATGGGTAAGTTTATAAGTAGTTAAGTGGAAGGAGAAAACAGGTAAGAAGTTATTCCATTTAGTGGGAGGCTCATATCAATGGATTTAAAACGTTTGGTACATCAAGTAGATCTGATTTTCGGGGTGTTTATATCATCATAACCTTTGAAAAAATATCCATTATGTGGGGCGTACAGCATCAAGAAAGAAATTTGCACATTTGTTTCAAGATGTTACTTCTGAACATATACCAATGAACCAATTGGTTGGAAACTGGGACGTTAAACCTCATCTAACTAACTAACTAACTAACTAACTAACTAACTAACTAACTAACTAACTAACTAATTCTGAAGATATAAAAGAAAATTTTATCACATCACATCAACCCCCTTCATCTGATGAAACTTTCTAACTTAAAAACTAACTTTCTAAATTAAAAATCTGTTTTGAGGTTATGGACATCATATGTTCCTCCAAATACTCTACAATATATAGATAAGGTTAGGGACGTTTACAAATAGGAAGTAGCTCGAAGGATAACAAGGTTCTTGCCAACCAAACGTGATAACATACACACACGTCTTTCACGCCCTCCCGACGACTACAATTTCCTCAGTACACTCAAAGTCACTATCTCCCATATCAGAGCAGACAGTGAACTTATTATACTCGGTAATGTGAACATTGATTTTCTTAGAAAAACTGGTCCTTTATATTGTTAATTGAATTGTTTATTATCAACGTTTGCTTGCAAACAGGTTATTGATTCACCCACTAGGGCGACTGATTCATGTTCCTCTCTTCTTGACCACATTATCTGCAATAACGACAACGAAATCTCCCAGTCCGGTACCTTTAGCATAGGCCTTAGCGATCGTTTCCTTATTTATTGCACTCGCAAAACTGCTGGCAATAAGCAACCCAGCCACCATCACAACGCTTAACACATTACAGCAAACAAAGCTTAGTGACTGCCATTACAGTACCGACTGGTCTGAAGTTTATTGCAGTGATATGGACAAGGCGTTTTTTTATAAGGATCTTTACTGGTTTAATGGATATTATTGCCCCCATTAAAGAAATTCGTTTAAAGAAACGTATACTGAACCATGGATGACCAGTGAGATATTGTATCAGGCTGCGGGACCAGCTTTTATATGATTCAATAGAGATCGTAACTAAGACCTCTATTCAAGCTATTGTAAAATCAGAAACAAAGTACAAAGGGACGTAGAACGCGCTAAAAGCAAGTACTTCCATGATAAAGTTGCTGAGGATAAAGCTAATCCCAGAAAGCGTGGCAACATCTTCTTAATCCCTAGGTTATAGCTCCACACCTGATAATGAGGCACAGATTGTCCTCAACATTGATGGTGAGGTTTGCTCTGACGCAAAGGGCGTTGCTAACTATATAAATGACTTTTTCACTAATATTTCTAGTTCTCTTGTCAAAGACTTGCCTCAAATCACCGGCAAATTTGATGCTGATTCCAGTGCTTTCAAGAATTATTATAACCAGATGAATGTTGTTTCTAACTCCTTTAAACTATGTAAGGTGTCTACTGATTTTGTGTACAACGAGATAGCCTACGTTCATTGAATATTAGTAGAGGCACTGGCCTTGAGCGGATCCCTGCCAGATTTATTAAAGACGGGTCTGATGTTTTAAAAGATCATCTGACTCATATAATCAACCTATCCATTGTAACTAGTACTGTTCCCCTTGATTTTAAGTGGGCCCGTGTAAAGCCCCTTTTCAAAAAGAAAAGTAGGTTGGATGTTAGCAATTATATGCCTATTAGCAATTTCAGCGTTGCCTCAAAATTACTCGAAAGAGCTATTTTCACTCAGATGGAAAAGTACCTGAAGGAAAATAACATCTAATATGGTTTTCAGTCCGGCTTTAGGGGTGGCTTCTCTACCGATACCTCGTTCACTCAGTCATTTAATTGACTATATCCGCAGTCAATCTTAGTTCGGTAACTACACCGGAATGGTCTTAATAGACCTTCAGAAGGCTTTTGATACCGTGGATGATAACATCCTCTGTTTAAAACTTCGGGCTATGGGATTTTCCAATGTTGACTGGTTTAAATCTTACTTGGGGGACAGGAGACAGGTTGTTAGTGTCAATGGTGTCAACTCTGACCCACTTTTATTATTCCCTGCGGGGTACCTCAGGGCAGTATTCTTGGACCCCTTTTTTCTCTATTATGTTAATGACATGCCTATCAGTGTTAATTGTAAACTTCTTCTATATGCCGATGACAGTGCCCTAATTGTTTCGGACAAAGATGTTAGTAACATCTTAAGTAAGGAATTAGAGTCCTACAGAGAGTGGTTGGTTGATAACAAACTCTCACTGCACTTGGGAAAAACCGAATCTATCCTTTTTGGATCCAAAGCCATGTTAAAGTAATCCACCCCCTTTCTGTCTCATGTAATGGAAATCTTATTAAACCTTCTAATTCTGTTTATTACCAAGGAGTTGTCCTGGATGAGACCCTCTCAGGCGAACGCATTGTTTGTGACATTCTAAAGAAAGCTGGCTCTATTAAAATTTTTACATAGACATTCCAACTCTCTAAACAGATGTACTCGTAAGATACTATGTTCTGCGTTGATTCAATGTTATTTTGACTACCCCTGCTTCTCCTGGTACTCCGCTATTTCTCAGCATTATAAAAATAATCTCCAAATATTGCAAAACAAAATTGCTAGATTTATTTTTGACAGGGGTCCACGTTTTCACATTGGGCAGACTGAGTTGGACAGTTTAGGATTCTTATCTGTTGATGACCGGGTCCAACAACTTAAGCTTAATTTGGTTTTCAAGATTTTTCATGACACTTGTCCAGAGTGTCTTAAGTATAATTTTACTAGATTGAATGATTCACCTACACAGTACCAGGGGTAGCCTTTTCAATTTTCTTGTTCCCAAAGTTAAGGGCCTTGCTGAATGTACTTTCTTCTTCACAGCCATTAAACACTGGAATGCTCTTCCCAACTCCCTTAAACAGATTAAGACCACTCCCAATTTTAAAATGCATGTTAAAACTTACCTTGCCAACAATTCACGAATAGAAGACCAAACTCATTCTGTTATTTAGCCCTTACTAGCCCCTGTCTCTCACCTCAGTTTTAGTGCAATATTTCTTAACTTCTTTTGTACGTGTAGTTGTCTCTTGCTCGGTTGTTCCGTCCTTTCTTACGGGACTCCAATAGAATTAAGCTTTTTCAAGGCTTTTTGGGCTATCCGTGGTACTCTGTTTTGTACTCTCGTTTTCTTCTTTTTCTTCTTTTATTGTTTTTTGTTTGTCTTATCTTTCCTGTTGTTCTGTTGTTTTAATATTATAGAATAAACCTAATCAATCAATCATGAATGCACGTTATTCAATTGAAATAAAGTTGTAGCCTGTCTTTATGCTTTCAATCTCAATGTTCATGGCCTATCCAAAAAATATTAAATGAGCCTTACCTGGAACTTGAAGTTGAAACTTGATTATTATTCTAAAGACTACACAGGAGGAAAGACGGCATGTCCAGGTTTATCCTCGAGCTCCAGGTGTGCTTCTCACTCTGTGAAAGAAAGGGGTATTGCCACATTTAGTGTTCTGACTCTTAGTATAAAATAGAGTAAATATGAAGTAATATAATAAATTAAAATTCTTGAGAAGAATATTTTGTAGCTCTCTTCTCGGATTCAAATATGCTGGCTACTTCTCTTCTGCCAACTTTGGGCGATTTGCAGTCTGGGCTCTTAAATCCGTAATGGGTTTTTCAGCAATTTGCGTGCGAAAATGTCATTCTGTCTTTCAAAAGCCAAAAACGCCTGTTATTTGCAAGCCCACCATTTGCTCTGCTTAAGCAAGTCTATAGAAGGGCATTGGCATGCTTTAGTTTCCCCTCCATGAGAGACTTTCGTCAGGGCTGGAGCCTTGGCAAAAACGCGAGAGGGAGGGGGGCGGCAAGCACGCAGCCAAAGGGGGGGGGGCAAAACCACTACGAAAATTTAAGTTACCATTGTCGTTACACATATTTACACATTTCGCCTCCTGGAAAAATATTTCGCTACCCTGAAAGCGATCTCATCCCTTTTCTGGTTACGAGCTGAGGGGGTGGGGGGATGTCACCTGCTAATTGAAGCCACCATGGATGTAGCTAGGATAGGTAACACCCGGACGAATCCTTCCTTTTTCACCCCGGCCAGGGAGTCGCCCGAAGTGAGTGGTCTAAGCGGAGGGGTGACATTTATGTTAGTCAGTTAAGGTTCAAAATGATGCTATCTTTGAAAAAGTTTTGAACTGATTCTGTGTATAGAAATTTTCATTGTGTAGTGGATATTTCTTATTTCTTGGCTGGGTTTAAAGGATGGCGTATTGTCTAAGGCCAGAGTGTGACACCCTCACCCTTTGAGAAATTTTTGAGTAATGCAAATATGTTTATTAAAAAATGGTGCTATCTCTGTTTAAGCTTTGAACCGGTTATGTTTTTATTATTGGGTGAATTTTACCGATTTTTTGGCAAGATGCCAAGGTGCCAACTTTGAGAAAATTTTGCATGTGTATGATGGCTAAGATGCAGAATGGTGCTATCTGGCAAGATGGCACTAATGGCTTTGAACTTATTATATGTGTAGAAATTCTCAGTATTTAGCTCTTTTGTTTGGTTGTCCATGGCAACACTTCAAGGCTACCATTCGCTGTCGCATAGAGTAGACCCATCAAGAATTTTTTTGGTCACAAATGCCTCCCACATTACCGTAAATGGCAGTGGCGGCGGAACCGGGGGCTTGGGGGCTCAGCCCACAAAGAAAAAAGTGGAGGGGCTAAAGGTATGTTCATCCCCCCCCCCCAATATTTGCCAAGTGCTCCAAGAAGTGGGGACCGGGGGGAGAATTTCGAAGTGGGTGCTGAACATATTCTTCAGAGGTCCAATGCACAACAGGGCAGTAGCCTGCGGGGGCAGGGGGTAACTGCCCCTAAGATTTCCAAAACGTAGATAAAAGATGGCCTTCTTGAGAAAAAATACTAAAATGCTGAAAATTTCACTGTCCAAACTTTGATTTCAAGGCCCCAAAACCTGGAAAATCGCATATATATGGGTTTCTTTTTCCCAAATTTTCCCGGGGAGGTCCCGGATCCCTGTTGTGGATGCGTTCTTATGCGGGTTTCTGCTGACAAATGAACGAACTTCCTCTTACAATATACACCGCTCGAATACACCAGCATATACGCTGGCTAAATATTAAATAACCTATGATTACCTATAATTATTAGCTAAACTTTATGAGCTGGTAAAGAAACTTTTAATTAAAAGGGCATAAGCAGTGGCCGCAAATCTATATTGAAACAAAAGCTAAATTTCAGAAATGTCCTCTTATTTCACTTCAAGTATCTTTCTTGATATGTTAGAAATATTGCATATTTAAGGTAAACTAAGCCTTGGAGTTACCCTATACGTGAATTTCACAACTCAGTGAAAAACATTGTAACATGATCCTCAAAAGCCATTCATGAAATAGGATACCCGGGTACACTCATTCAAATTGGGGTGACTACATTTCCCCTTTAAGTCAAATCCAACTTTTCTTCTGCAAATCTAAATTTGGTTCTGAAGCATGAAATCTAAAAGTAAGGAATGTCCAAATGCAACTTTAAGGTCTAAGATGTGTCCTTTTCCCCATCTGGAAGACTTTTTGACCGACCACTTTCTTGTAGGCCTACGACACGGATACGCGCCAACCGATGATGGTTCCCCCAGTGGAATACTAAGAGCGCTAGGGTGAAGCCCCAACCGGGTACCAGTCTTGTAGGGATACCATGCCACAGCCGAAAAATTCTGTAAATAATTAAAATTTCAGGTCATGTTATCAGTCCAAAGCTTTACCAAAGATAACACCATTTTAGATCTAGGAAAACAGAACAAGAAAAATCTCTCAAAGAGTAGCGGTGTCATCCCTCCACCTAAGGCAACATCCCCTATTATCACACCCTACCAAAATAGGAAAAGAAAACACTAAATAATGAGGATTCCTTAACATATAATCATTTTAATGCTTTACTGAGCTGTACCAAAGATAGCACCATTTTGCATCCAAGCCACCTCACAAAGACAAGAAAATTCTCAAAGCGTATGTAGTGTTCTCTTAGACAGCACTTCTTGACTTACGCCGAGCCTAAAATAGGTAAAATATCACTAAATAATGACAATTTGTAAAGATATAGAACGGCAGTTCAAGGCTTTGCCAACGATAGCACAACTTTGTACCTAAGCCAGGTTTCACTTGTATGATGTACCCCTCCCCTCAGCACCTCACCTAGGATGGCACTCATGTACAGGTGAAAAGGAAGGATCCTCCCCCGGTGTCAAATATCTGTAGATACGTCACTTGGTGCTCCGCCTCGCTTGTGTCATGAACTGGCCTCTACAGATTCCGCCCAGGCTACGCCCTGGTATACTAATGTTTAAGGGGAAAGAGGGCCCCATGAAAAAGTACTGGGGGCGCTAAAGCCCCTTCATCATCATGCATAATTCATTATGACTCTTGTATCATCTCAACTAATCTGATATGTATTAACATTTTTCATAGATTGATTTTTCTCATTAATTGAGAAATTACAGACATTAGATCCATACTTCAAGGTTGGGTACATGCAGCATATAACACTCGGAAGCGCCGTTTCCGGCCATCTGGAGGAGGGTTTGTGAAGCCAAAAATTTTCTTGTACGCTCCGCGTCAACCGATGGTGACGCTCCGCTTAGTCTTGCTGGCACTCAGTCCCCCCTCATATTTTTTCCGTTCCGCCGCGTCTGGTAAATGGTACTTTCTAGGCCTTGTAACTTTCATCTAAACATTCTTTTTTGAGAATTCATGTTTTAGAAATTTAGACTTCAAGCCAAAAGAGTAAATTCGAAAATGTTTTTCAGTCAAAACACTTTGTAGGGGAATCAGGCCTTGAGGTTACTTCATTCATTTAAGCGTTGAACTAAACGTAATCTGGACTATTTATGCTGTGAAATGAGTAAAAACAATGAGTGTACCTACTAACAGAATAAAGAGCTTGAGCCTACTTTTCCAAGTGTGTCTTATACATCATTATACATCATATTGGAGCAATGGTGTAGGGAAAACATACCAGTGAGCCACAACTGGAAAAAAGACCGTGGCCGGCCAGACTTAAACCAACTGGTTAGAAACTGAGCCGTAAAACCTCATCTAACTCTAACTCTTATACATCATTGCTACAGTCAGTTTCGCAACATTCGTAAGCGGGCATGGGCGGATCCAGTACTTAAGGAAAGGCTCCTGGGGAGTCTTCAGGGGAAATCTGGGGAGAGGGAACCTTTGTATGCAATTTTCCAGGTGCTGAGGGCATGAAAATCATAATTGTAATAATGAAATTTTCATTGTCACCGTACTTTTTGTTAATAGTCTAGCTTTTATCTATGATTTGAAAATTTCATATAAATAAAGGGGTCAGCTTGCCATTTTCTTCCTATCTTCTTAATGGCAGACAGATAAACAGAAGTGACGAATAACCTCGCATAATTTGTCATGGTGGATACATGGTTTTATCAATTCAATTCTCAAGTTCCCCTCTAAAGGATAGTACTATCGTCAAACCGTTTACATCTTTGATATTGCTTCTTGAAATCCCATAAAAGAGTTATATAGAGGTGTAATACCTGGGTAAATTAAAGATTTCTTTCAATTTATTCTCCATTTGACGTTTGATTTTGTTCTGTATTTACTGTCTGAATAAAAGAGGCACAGGCTCAGGCTTTCCAGAAGGCGCGTAGCCTATTCATTTAATGGATTTGGGGTGCATAAAATATACATACCATTTCGGTCTATCCTTTAAAAGCGCTTTGCTAAGTACCTCCTCATTTTCGGCGACAAAGTCATCTCTTAAGAAGCAAAAATACCCGAGAAACCATATTCTCCGACAAACCACCTAAGTAATGTTTAGGGTATTAAAACTATATATATGCGGTCGTAAGATTACGCTGTGTAAACCAGTCCACAGTTTGTCTATATCTTGTGTCTCAGATACAGCAGGGAGTTGCTATTTGACAAATAGCAACTCCCTGGATACAACGTGGTCGCTACCAATGGAATAAGATGACGACAGACTGATTTATTATATGGATCTAACGTCTTTTTACCAAAAGTTCCTTCGGATGGATGCCGGAGGGTCAAAACCGCACGTCCACCCCTGGGATATCTGCTCCCAACTTGGTGCTATACTGTATGTTCCCTGCTAGGACACTTTGACCTACCGTGGCCCCTATTGGGCCATCGGACACTTGTAAAGTGCTGAGAGCAAGTGAGACTGACATGCCTTCAAAACGGGTCTAATAGTAAGTTTCTTTTTAGTTCAAGCCCACCACAAACCTTTTACTATGAAACATTGCTAACAATGCCCTTAGTACGCTGTGTCCTCAGTACGTATACACTGAACGCACAGTGCCACAGAAAAGAAGACATGACTGTACCTCTGCTCTCTCTGTCTCTCCGTGAGATCTAAATGAACACTGACGTTGAATTCAAGGAGTCCTAACTGCAGCCATTCTCCACAGTTGAACAACCTCATGACTAAAGCCGACATCTGTGTAGAGATGAAAAAGAATCCCTCTTATCCTAATTTATACATAGATATTGGTCAAAAACTTAACGTGTTTACAGTCATCTTTATGGCTATCTATAGATTGAACAGAAACTTAATAATCGGTCAGTCAGGTGCGTAGCCAGAAATTTGTTAAGGGAGGGGCGGGGGGCGAAGCCTGTAGCCAGACTTTCCAAGCGTAGCGCCATCACAGGTTGGCGCGAAGCGTATAAGAAAATTTGGCCGAAAAGTACCTCCCAGATCACTTCCCAGGCCTTGCAAGTTGCATCTAAACATTTTTTTTTCATTTTGAGTTACTAGCAATATCATAAAAAATCATTGAAAATTAAAATATTAAAAAATATCCTCAAGGGGGCGCCGTCGCCCCCCTTGGCTACGCGCCTGTGGTCAGCATGAATGGGATTCTCCTACATGCAGCACTAATAACAATTTGAATAGTAAATTATTGACGACAATATTTCATTTTTCTTAATTAGCCGGACGACTCTCTCCACTGTTTTTACTCGACGACTAATTTTGTAACAGGTGATCCGGCCTAGAAAAAGTGCAAGGGACTTACAGCGACTCCATAATTCCCTGATGACTACCTCTTTACATCACATAACCAGACACCCAGACGCCTGGGTGATTCCTTGCCACTTGGATATAATTTTAGCACTGTCAATTCCACTTGACACAATTTATTGTGAAGTGACTGTACTTAAAAGCAAGTTGGCGTATTTGAAAGTACAATATCCATGGGCATAGATCAAACAGGTTGATACCTTGTCAACAAAATAAGGCTGTTTCCACCATTTGGGCATTTCATACCAGGTGTAAGATCCAAACATGTTTCATACTTGACAAATCATGTTTACAAGGTTTTCACCTGTTGATCTTTTAACTTTGAAGTTCTCAAAACATAGAAGAGATGATGGAACAACCACATGCCAAGTATGAAACTTTATGAAGGATTTCTCCCTTGAGAAGTAAGGTTTACAAGCTTTTCAGTATGAACTCTAGTAACCTCAAATGACCTTTGACCTTCGCCAAGTACTATAGAGACCGCTCAATATTTAAGGCCCACCTGCAAAGTATGAGATTCATATACATTTTCCTTCTAGAGAGATACATTTACAAGATTTATACATTGTGACCTACCATCACTTCAAATGACCTTTGACCTCCACAAAAACAACAGCAATTATCTACTGAATATAGGGCATCTGCATGTCAAAAAGTCACTCACTGTTATCTCTCTTTGAGATATTGGGTCTACAAGACGTCTTCAAAGTTCCACTGTTTATTCAAAATGGCCTTTGACTTTCATCAAAATATACGTATTGCTAATTAATAAGGTGCACTCACACAGAAAGTATGCGATTAATTAAAGTTTTCCTCCTTGACATGTTTTTGTTACAAATTTTTCAGTCTGACCTATGATGATCCCAAGTGACCTTTGACCTACATGAAAAACCATTGAAATCACCTAATCAATATAGAGTATCCACACTTCAAGTATGAGATCCCTAACCTTTACCCTTCTTATGATAAAATGTTTACAAGCAATTTTTTTGGTTTTACAGTTTGACCTAAAATGACCTTTGATTTATACTAATACAATAGGGATCATTTCCTGAATATGGAGTATCTACAAACCAAGTATGAGATCCTCAAGCTCGTCAACCGTCACCATTTTCCAACGTTTGACCTCTGGTGACCCCAGCTGACCTTTGACCTTTACCAAAATCAATAGGATCATCTACTTAGCATGAGCATGAAAATGCCAAGTATGTAATTCATTGAAATTTCCCTTCTGAAGATACCGTGTTAACAAGAATTTTTCATGATGGCTTTTACATTTTGACCTCAGGTGGACTCAAATGACTTTTGGACTCTACCAAAAACAATAGGGACTATCAACTTAATACTGGGTATCTAAATGCCAAGTAAGAGACCCCTCACAATTACATTTCTTGAGATATCGTTTTTACAAGTAAAGTCACACACCAAGAACGTTAACGGCTTCTCAAGAGTGGGGGCATAACCTTGACGAAAATCAGCAACGAGGGATCTGGGGCCCGCTTAAGGGCCCGGGAAAATTGTGGTGTAATCTGAGGCATTTTTCCACCATTTTAATCCATTAAATGGCTGTTTCCACCATTTCGAGCTTGATTTTATTGAATTAGCTATTTTGTACGCTGCGGAACCAGACATGTATACTTTCTTTTCTGTTTGGGCTTTGGAAAAAGTGGAGGGAGAGTGGGAGGGGACAAAAGATATATCCCCACTTTTAAAAGTGGGGGGATATGTCCCCTGTCCCGCTCATGTTGACGCAAATGTCACACACATATACACACGCGCGCGCACAAACGACAACACCATCGCATACGCTGGATTTCCCTCCCTTCCGCAAACTTCTGTGCTATCTTTGAAATACGGAAACACTTTAAACCACAATAGTTTGAAATAATAAATTTAGATTTGTGACTGGCAATCTTCTCATAAATTCCCAATTAAATTGCAACACATACATTTGTAGACAATCGTGTAACCATGGAAGACACCTCCCTACACCTAGGCAGCACTCGAACGTTTCTACAAACCGTATCCTTTGTGCAACACTCTTAGGTAAAAAATCATGAAATATATTAAACTAGGATAATGATTCCGAAACAGTATCGCATTAGCTCTAAGAGCATGACGTGTGGAGGAGAAATTTGCATTTTCTATAACATGAACAATAAAATTTAATTACACAAACGAGCAAGCTTTTTCTGAATTTGTGCTGACAGACCTTATCAACACTGCTCACCTAAATTCATACATGAACGTATATATGCTTATGTTAAGATATCTTTCATTGATCGGTTAATCCATCCTTCTACTTTTGCATGCATTCATTAATTCCAAGTTCGATTGCCACAGGGGATTTTCTGCTGCGAATGACTGGAACTGACGTAAGACAGAATTCATGACGATTGACCTTACTATTAAAACGATTCAATTAATGTATTCATGAAGTCTCCCGCGGCTTAAAATAAAATTCCAGTTTAGAATACCACCAACTGCCCGAAGGAGATTTAGAAGAAACAGCAGATCACAGCTTTTAAGTGACAATTTGATTTAGTTCTCAAATATCTCGTGGATCAAAGGGCTGGCTTTGTCTGTCCTTTATATTTTACAAATAAACGACATGTGAACGTTTGGTGTTATATCCGCAGGCTAAGACTATCCTTCTCTTCCACTTGGTGGTATTATTCTAAAAATATGTAGCAGCCAAAAAGTATGCATGACTTTTACGAAATAAAGATAAGAATGAAAGATACAGGTCAGATTTAAAGTCAAAGACTTAAAATAAATCCACGAGGAAAAAGTGTACCAATTAGGGACTTTTGGGACGATTTCTCCTGTTCTGGTTTTCCAACCAGGAAAATCAAACGTTTCTGCGTTATAAGATTTTTTTATAGTGTAGCACCGCCACATACATATGTAACTCAAATGACCTTCAATAGGTAGTCAGTCAAATGAAGAAAAGTGCAACTCAAACATCTGAAACTTTCATTTCTTTACCGACCTTTCTTTCGTTCACATTTTCACAGTAAAGAGTATGCTTACAACATTGTGTCCATGCCATTTGGCCCCACTTCGGCAGTAGCACCGTCTTTCAAGTGCTGCAGTGATTGATCGAGAAACAAACTCTCAATGAGCTAGATGCCAATTCCTTTCCCACTTACAGTTGTATATCCTTGGAATCCCCTCTATTGATCCCTGAGAACACATTTCTTTACCAAATATTGTGTGAGGGAACCTCTTGTCTCGCTTATAAAATATTTACATGAGTTCTTTAACACGTTTTCATACATGTATAGTATTTTCACTTTTAACACGTATGTACCGTATTTTCAAACGGTAGCTTGACCTCTGTTAATTGTAAACTTTGATGTAATGAAAGAGGTAATGACTACCTTTTGCATTTTTACATTTAACAAAGTCATCCCATCTCTTGGAAAGACATCCTTGTGTTATCACAAAACAAGAAAAGACCTTGCGTTATGTAGTATGGAGTTATCCTTTATAGTATCGCTTTAAGTTTCACGTAGAATTTCCCTGCTGTTTGTCCTGAAAGATTAATACTAATTCCTTTCCTGACTCCAAGTTTGTTAACCTCCATCATCTTCTCTCTTTGTTTTAATTCTCGGAAACCCTTGTGCTCGACCACAAAGCTAACCCGTCCTTTGCCAAGTTACTTATGCTCATTGCCCACCAATTGCGTTAACTTGCGAAACTGCTTGCGCCAGCTTGCGAAGCCAAAATAGCGCAAGTAGCGCAGCGGTGGGCAAGTGTTCTTGCGAAAGCTTGTGCAAATTTTCCTTGTGAAATTGCTTCGCAAGCTGTTGCGCTACTTTCGAACCTGTCCAAAAAAGCGCAAGCCAGGCTGCGCTAAAAGTCTTTCGCAATGCATCGCAAGCAGTAAGCAGGCGTATCGCAAGCATACGCAAGGAGCGCTATGCAGCGCAAGTCGGCACAATCGTTCCCTGGAAAATACAGCATTTATACTAGGCATGGTCAGTCCCGTCTCCGTCTGATGCCTGTCTCCGTCTGATGCTCTCAATTATAGGAAGTGTTCATTTGCTTTTTGACCATCCTACTAGTGCACACGTTTCGCGAATATTTGCGCCGGTGGGCAATGACATGAATAACGATTCCCCGCAAATTTTATAGCGCAATTACTTGCGGAAAAAAATTGGCGCTAAAAAACGCAAGATAACGCAGGCTTCGCAGTTGTTGAGCAATGGGCATTATGCCCATTGCCCACCAACTGCGTTAACTTGCGAAACTGCTTGCGCCAGCTTGCGAAGCCAAAATAGCGCAAGTAGCGCAGCGGTGGGCAGGTGTTCTTGCGAAAGTTTGCGCAAATTTTCCTTGCGAAATTGCTTCGCAAGCTGTTGCGCTATTTTTGAACCTGCCCAAAAAAAGCGCAAGGCAGGCTGCGCTAAAAGTCTTTCGCAATGCATCGCAAGCAGTGAGCAGGCCCATCGCAAGCATACGCAAGGAGCGCTATGCAGCGCAAGTCGGCACAATCGTTGCGGCCCAGGAAAGTACAGCGAGTATGCTGGGCATGGTCGGTCCCGTCTCCGTCTGATGCTCCGTCTGATAGTCTCAATTATAGGCAGTGATCATTTGCCTTTTGACCATCCTATTAGTACAGTGCACACGTGGGGCTGCAGCATTCTCCTCACCACAAAATGACTCCCAAGAAGGCCAGGCAGCCAAGACTTAAAGCTTTATCAGGAAAAAGAACTGTCTGTAGCTGAATGGTATCAACAGCACCCTGAGTTTTATGATAAGTCGATGATGGAGTACAGTAGTCTTGTGCAGAGGCCAGTCTCGAATCTTCTGTGTCCGTAATTGAATTCAACTGTGAGCTGTTTCGCGAATATTTGCCCCGGTGGGCAATGGCATGCGCTGCAAATTTTATAGCGCAATTTACAGCGCAATTACTTGCGGAAAAAATTGGCGCTAAGAACCGCAAGATAACGCAGGCTTCGCAGTTGTTGGGCAATGGGCATTAGTCATAGCCCTCCTCAGTGGTTCTTCTTTGTCTAATAGTTCCACCTAAACAGTTGAGTCATAGACAGTTCATTACCCCAGTCATCTCTTTACCTTTATAAACTATGTACTTGTTCTTTTGAGATAAGATTCGTATTCCAGACTGTGTGCAGTTTAGTTACCTTTATTCTGAAGCTTCTTGTGTGTAATAAACTTTTACTACAACCATGTATTATGTACTAGACGAGGTAGTACTTCCATGCTACAACTTAAAATATTTTCTGTCTAGAGTCTCTCTTTTGTGTTAACTTCAACGTCGGCCAGGAACCCGCGTAATGCTTGTAATCAAAGACCTTCATGGCATTTGCTATCCTGTTCAATTTCGATTAAAACCTTGAACAGGTGAACATCCTTTTCCATTCATTTATCATCCCTGGACTGTGAATGATATCGTCCCACCTGACCTTTGCTCAACTTCTTTACACTTAGCAAAGTAATTAAGGTGCGTTCACACTAAAACCGAAATCTGCTGCGTTATGCGGGCTGGGGGAGGAAATTTTTTTCAGGACTAATAAGGGCAATTTTATTTCAATGAAAATTTAAAAAATCGCCTTATTTGTTCTGAGATAACAAATTTCGCGTCGCGCCCGCGAAACGCAGCAGATTTCGGTTTTGTTGTAAACGCACCTTTACAGCGTGCCTAGACCTTTGACTATACTTTTTCCTGCAGAATATAGTGTGTTTCGTATGTTTTATTACTCTACAATATGAAAATCTTGTCCACAACCCAATATTTAATTTTCTTTACCAAAATTGTTAATCCATTTTTGAGTAAGTGATCAGGCCCGTAGCCAGGCTGAGGCACGGACAACTGTGCCCCCTATATGGAAATCGATCGAAAATACAATTTTAATACCTGTTAACGGTGGCCCCGGTGTGACACTCGGCGATTTTTGACCAAAAATGATCACAAAAGGCGTTTAAATCAATAATGAACATATTTTGTTTTCTATAACATTTTTTCAAAGTTACAAAATTTTCTCACGCTACACGCGATTTTATCTTCAGTTACATGTAACTTTAACACCCTTTTCATATGTTAGCGTTATAAGCGGGTTCCACAATTACCCTATAGTTGTTCTTCCGTGAAGGCTTGATTCTGGAAAACACAAAATTGAATCCATGAAGTTCTGTCCCCTTTCTCTTACCATTTGGAAGATTCTTAATTCAGACTCAACATTAAAAACATATTTTGAGAGAAGCGTAAAGTGTCTCAATGTTGAATCCAGGCCCCGGCGACCAGTTTTAAAGACAGACACTCTTCACCCCAAATACATGTTTGGTTGGAAGAAACAAAATTCTCAATTGGTCATTGATGAATGCTCTTTGATTGACATGTGTAAGTCAAAAGATGTAGAGCAGCTCACATTTCACAGCATGCACAGAGAATGTTCTGATTACATATTATGGCCTTGTATGCCCACCAGAATATGGACTTTAGCAATAAACTAGGTTTGTGTCTGCACAAACCCGTAAAAGCATCGCATACAACTTTCTTCAGAATCACAAACATCAAGTTGTTTCAGGTGATTTTACGAAAATTCTAGGAATTATTGGTTAGTGCCATACGGGTTTAATACTTAATGGAGAATGCCGCATGAAGCGTAAGTAATCGCCATCCTGCAGAAAGTTGCTAAGATATCTACATCCAGCTTTCGACAACTTAGAACATTTATGAATAACTAATGAGCTGACATAAATGCTTTCCTCTTGTCATGGAATAACTTGACTGTTATTACCTGTCTATGCCAACCTAAAGAAAGAGGGCATAGGTCATCCTTCTTTAAAACAGGTCACTTGTTGAACCTTTTATCTTGTGGGAGACATAGTGCAAAAGAAATTTCCATCGACCCAACTGAGCTATATTGATCACACACTTTCAGTCACATTGCCTAAAACTGCTTTTTGAACATCTCGAGTGTCTTAAATTGACAAGTTATTCCTATCACATTTTTTTTTCAATTTTTGGTGCTTTTATCTGTTTCATGTAATGACTAGCTGAAAGCTAGAAGCAACGGATTGAAGAAGCTTCCCTTTTATAGCTTTGAAACGCTTGAAACGTTTGATAATGAAGGAATAACTCATCAAGGGAATGAGGGCAGCATTTACCTAGACTTACATCGAGACACATTGCATGATTGTCATTTGAAAAAGTGGCATGTTGATGCTCTTAAAAGAATGTGAGCAATCAGCGAAGAAAGGAATATTATTCTCTTTTATGTAGTGTATCTGGGTCAGAATGAAGGATACACTTACAATCACAACTACCAGCTCTGAAGGGTGATGCAGATGCATTAACGTTTAAAGGGAAAGTGCAGTCCCCAATTTGAATTAATGAACCTGGTCATCCTAATTCAGGAATGGCTCCTATAAAGCATGTGACAATATCTTTATTACTAATTTGTTAAATTCATGCAGAATAACTCCTTGGTTTACCTTCAATATTCAATGCAGAAACATTCTGAAAGATACTTGTGAGCAAAATAAGACTGGATCTGAGATCTTAGATTTAGAGGATTTTTGAAAATAACTTAAGGCGACTGTTTTCTCCCTTTAAAGTCTTACGGAGAGTAAATTCTAAACATACCTAACCAGGGGCGGATCCATTGGGGGTTTTAGGGGTTTAAACCCCCCTTTGATTTTCGAGGAATTTTTTTTCATTTTGTATAATATATTGTTTATTTTCCCGGTATGTTTAGAAGGTTATTTTCAGTTACAGTGCAATTAACATGCCATAATTATAAGTTTGCTGACAGCGTATTTTTCCTTCTGTCGTCCCGATTCTCTCTCATTCAAAATCGTTATAGAGTCAGTGAGTCCTTCAAGAGGAGGTCCAGCTCTAATCTTGGTTCCCATATGCAATGAAATCGCATCCAGTAGTGCCTAACTCTGCCTTAAAAAATGGGAACGCAACTCCAGCTTTTCGCTTGTACTCTCGCTGAAAAATTCAAATATTGCGTTGACTGGTAGTGGTTGTCGTTGAATTGGAATCACTTAATATAATCAGAAATCGAGAAGGCCAATCATATTTTGGACATCCGCTGGATGTAAAGACGTTCAGGGAAAATTAGACTGTTCAGTTGGAACATACATCTAAAAAAGTTACCATTGTTCTGGAAGGTATTATAATCCAAAGTTCGCTTATATACTGGATCCCTTTCATTTGTTACACAAGATATATTCCTTTTTTATCCAAGAGTACGTTATGACCAAGATCACGTTTAAACATTATTCCATGCAAAAGAGTGGGTGTTTGCCTGGAGTTTCTTGCACATGGGAAGTGCCAGTCAGGCGCGGTTCTAGACCGAGATTTTTTGGGGGGCTTAGAGGGGGCTTGAAACGGAAGAATAAAATTTTCTGTCATTATCAATACCGACATTGGGGAATGATGCTAAGGAGGACCCCATCAGTGGCGTACCCAGGATTTCTCTCACGGGGGGGGGGGGTCCCTCCCCTTTGAAAATTTTTGAAAAATTAGATGTACTTACATGCAATTTGGTGCCACATACGCTACATTTTGAAGCAGAATTTGTGTTAAAAAAATTTACGTCTTTTAGGAACTAAAAAAAATTGGCATCAGGAAGGGGGCATGGCCCCCCTGCGTACGCCACTGATAGTAATAATCATAGGCGTATGGGACTCTTACAGTTTGGGGTCCAGAAAATTTTTTGCCCGAACTTCTCAAAAAGTTGCCAGAAATCCGTTGCAGTTCAGGTGCATGAAATAGACCACTAAACCACTACAGGCGCGCAAAGCGCGCGAAAATTTTTGCACATTTTTCGGGCATTCGATCAAAAATTCGGGAACTCAGTAGAAAATTAGGGCAATCTTTTCACTTCTTCATCTCTGCCGGAATTTCAATTTGAGTAAGGTATCAAATGTTGTTCATGTCTGGTCTACTGTTACAAAGGCATACTGAGCTGGATTTGAGTAATCACTGGATTTGAGACCGACTTTTTGGCGCTCAGAGACCGACTTTTGATTTTCACGGCCCCCCCCCACACACACCTGTATTTACGCCCCTGGGACTGGCGTCGAACGTAAGAATGCAGCTGGGTAAGCTAGTAGGCGCCCGCACTGTGCCTACCGTCGTAATACAGTACTAAGGCGAAGCGTGGCTGTCGTACTACATGCAGTCAAAACAACGGTGTACGTACGTGGACGTGGATACAAGAAACGTGATCACATGCCTATCTTGCATGACACATTTGAGAAACTAAATCCACTGGACTAAGATGTGCACAAATGTACTGGACAATTTTGTTTTTCTCAATACACGCAAATATAGCATGAAGATAACACACCACCTCGGAAATTTTTTTTTTGGGGGGGGGGCTTGAGCGAATTTTTGGGGGGCTTGAGTCCCCAAAGCCCCCCCGTAAAACCGCGCCTGGTGCCAGTGACCTGTAGGTGGTATTTTAGCATATTTTCCTTCGTGCCTCTAGACGGCATGGTTGTATGTACAGCAAGGGAGGGTATCAAAGAAACGTAATGTTTCCATGGAAATGACAAACATACAAAACATGAAACATGAAGCTGGCCTAAGTATAGATTGTAAGGTCTGAAAAGGGTCAATTTTTCTTGGTTCACGACGCTCAGTGATGGCGCCAGGTGGAGGGCAGGGGGGCCATGGCCCCCCGTCGGGGCATTTTTACAATTTCGTCGGGGAGTCTTAGCCGATATGGTAAAGTGTGTAGTCCCCAACGGCGACAAGTCGCCCCGATGGTTTACCTGTTTTTTGCTCTCAAGAGGACAATTTCCCTTAAAAGAACCCAAAATTTTCGGCGCGCTAGGCGCGCTGTAGAGTCAATCCAGTTTCTTCAGTACATCCATTCTACATTGCTAAATAGCACAAGACATGTCAAACGTTACAAGTAACATGTAGGTAGAGTACACAGTTTATGTAGAGGAGGTCGTAAATTCCATCCCATATCGCAAAAAGTCTACTTGCTGTTGTCTTGTGTGTGTCATGCGTTACGGTCAGTTGGTGAGCCACTCAAGGAGCAAAGTTTGGGTATTTCATAGGGTAGTCCAGTTCGGGTTTCGATAAAATGTATGTTATCCCTGATATGGTCTACAACCCCTACAGGTTTTCTTTTTTCTTTTTGTTCTTAATGAATACATATATTTTTTGTGTAAAACCAAAAGAAAAAAAAATCGCGCGCTTCGTGCGCTTTGCAATTTTACGTTTCAGATTCAAAAGTACACTATCAGTGCGCAACTCGGCTCATGAAGTATTCAGTGATATTATGCAAAATATGCCTTGCAATGACTTGGAATATTTAGGCTCCTCCATATCCCCTCCTCACCACCCCCTCGACATAGGGACTGTCGGAACTTCGGGTCACTGCATGATCCGGCCCCCTGTCGGGGAAATGCTGTCGCTACCGACCTGGTCGGTTTACTTATTTTGGCTTTCAAAGGGTCATTTCTGAGATAAAACCCAAAATTTTCGGTCCACTTTGCCCACTCTTCCTCAGGTCCGTTACTAATAACTAAATATATAGTACAAACTCTTTCCACCTTTTCAAGTAATTTAATATAAGTAAAATACATGGATTTATGTAAATGTCGGTCATTTCCTCTTATTTTGCTAAACCTAGTTAATGTTCCCTTGTGTTTGTCGTGCGCTACTGCTTAGGGGTTAGGGTTAGGGAAGTTCAGCGTAGGATATGCCCGATATGGCCCAACATGCCTTGACAATTGACCTACATGTATATGCTTCAAATAAGTACAGGTTCTTGTTAGTGTAGGCCTATCCAAAGAAATTTCGCGCGCTTCGCACGCTTTGAAATTTCACAGTTTAGATTCTAGGAAAAACGATAAATCAGGGCGGAAATATATTTCTCTAGTATATACAAATATTATGAAATATATACCCCGCAATGACATAATCTAGTAAACAAGTTTTCTTCAAATCCCTTCTCACCAATTCCTCGACGACATCATGGCTGTCGGGGCTTCGGGTCGCTGGCCCCCCCGTCGGGCAAATCCTGGCGCCACCCCTGACGCCGCGCCAACCGATGGTCGCGCTCCGCTTAGATAACGAGACAACCAAAAATCCCATGCATGAGATTAAGCTTACCAGTTGAATTTTAAGGCCCTAATACCAAAATACTTTCAGAAGATTTCAAAAAGAGGTACCATATTTTCTTATTGAGCACAAGCGAGCAACTTTGAGTGAGTCACTGTGAGTGCCTAGAGAGAGCACAACAAATGACTGAAAGCTCCGAACTCCTGACGCTCAAGAACGTTATCGGGCTGTATAGCATGCATTTCTCACAAGAAGGAAGACAACTTTCTGACAGGACATTTATCATAAAATTTCCGACACAGGAAATTTCAATGAAAACTTGTTTTTATAAGGATCAAAGAGCCTAGGAAACGCGTGGGAAATGCCATTTCCTGCAATCTGGGGTCTTCTGGAACCAAAAATTTTCTCTGTACGCTTCGCGTCAACTTATGGTGGCGCTCCGCTTAGATAGTAACTATATCGCAAAACCCCCCCTTTAGTCAAAACCTGCATCCGCCCCTGCTAAGCACTAGTTGACAGACTTCTAAGCAGTAGTTGACAGACTTCTACCTCTCAAAACGTTATGACCTTGTTGACATTATTATTAGTTGCTGACAAATTCACTTTCCTACTTATAAAGCTTTGGTACTGGTATGATTGTGGAAGAAATACACTAGGCGTTAGATGTTTAAGCCAAAAAGAAAGAATTTCGAAGAGCCTACTTGGGTCAATGCTAAAATCGGTAAAATCTGTCAAACCCCAGGTAACTTACAAGCCAAAATTGAAAAGGAAATTGCCTGTATAGGTGAGTTTTTCGACAGGCTTGAACCAATCTAAATTAGTATATTTTGTTGGTAAATACAAGCCTTACCGCACCCGGGGAGTCACACCCAATTAAAATAATACACATTCTCCTGATATACCCTTTTAGACATAAACTATTATTCAAAGGCTAATTCATTGTGGCGTAATGATTTTAAAACACCTAACCGTTTTTTGCTTATGGCGTACTAGGCTTTCTAGATTCTTTGTTGATTATATACCCCATTAAGGAACATTTGTACTTTTACCTAGTGAGTAGTGGTTAAAGAAGGTATCAATAATGAAAATGCAATAATACAATAAAAAAGAAGACAAAGTCCCCATATTCAAACCTTTGGCACAGGGCCTATTTTATGAAATATTGAAATTTTCAATGATACCCTTAGTTAAAAATGTTCGCCTTATTCGAGCAGAGTATTAACCATGGTTACTCCTGATCAATTATTTCCGATTTTTCTCAAAAAGACCTCTTTTTGACGTTTTTGTGCACAAAATTTTAGGGCATCCCCCGGGCTTTGCTCCCCTGAAACCCCTTTGAAAGCCTGGTTTATTTCTTCTCATAGATATAAATTTTGCTAATTGTAATTTCTACCGTAGTAAATTGCTATCCTTGTGTTACAGTCATTCCCAAGCTTATATTACTGCTTTAGATGTAACAAGGTTGAAGCAGACAGTTTTCATAACATGGAAAATAATCATTTAGCACGCATTCATTTCATTCACCTCCAAGTCTCTTAGTAGCATCTGATTCTTTTACGAAATGTAATATATTAATAGCAGTATACAGAAACCAAATGACGCATTCATGTGTAATATGTTTACAAACAGACCAACAACTCTCTTACTGACATTTGTAAATTACGGTATTGTCGTTAAATTACTCCAACCTTAAATTCTATACATTCTATATGTTCCCAGAAGCGTAATCATACTCATGGTCTTACTCGTAAACATACTCGAACTCATAGTCTTGCATCGTGCTCAAGGCTTTGTACCAGTACTTGTACTCATACCCTTGCACTAGTACTGATACTCGTACAAGGGCCTTACACTCGTTTACTTGCACTACAAGTCTGTTGGTTAGTAGTTTATCTAGGAGAGTATATATGGTTTGTTATACCTAGGCCATTAAACCAGTTGTACCCTAACGTAGAGTAACTTCTGCAGGAGACAACCAAAGATAATATGTAAAGCAACACATGACTTGGGGTTTATATGGCTAAAAACAGCAGAACGATGTGTCTATTAATCCGTTAAATGTATAAAACCTAAAGCATACCTAAAGTCTAAAATTTAATATATATATATATATATATATATATATATTATATATATATATATATATATATATATATATATATATATATGTGTGTGTGTGTGTGTGTGTGTGTGAAAAAGCTTGTAAAAATGAATTCTAACGTCCATCTTCACAGGATATTCCTGAGCTGTTGAAGCTTATTTACTCAATTAAAATGGTCGATTGCGCAATAATTTGTGATGTCATTCTTGTACCACATTACCGTCTTTGTTTTTATTTGCGTTTTCGAAACACACTGCACCTGATGAAGAACGTGATTACTGTCTTAAGGCCGGTTCATACTCCAGTATAGCGCTATAAAGCTATGAAAGTTAATAAACACTGCTCAACTCTGAGCTATGTCCGTGAGTGGCCCGGGAGAGCAAGGGATGACCACATATGGATCGTATATCTTTATAGCGGGTGAAAATTTAGGATTATGAACCGGCCTTTACTGTTACAGGCAGACTTGACTTTATTTAAGCCTTCGCCATGAAAAATGCTTTGCAAGAAAACAGTAAATTTTTCAAGGTTATATAAACATTTTAATTTCAAAAGGAAACAAAAGCAGGTTATGTGAGTTGTTCAAGAAGGACACCACACATTTTATATCTCAGCAATGGAATAAGCCTTAAAGATGGGAATTGGATGGGTGAGATTTATTTCCAACTTCAAAAATATATATTATTGTAATTCTAGAATTTTGTACACTTTCAGCTGTTCTGGATTAAAATGGTGTATGTAGAATACAATGGTAATACATTTTGTAGTTTTTTATGTCAACCGCTAACGCATGTGAAAAATTAGGTCCCTCCTTTATCAGTTTATGGCATTGTCTTCGATCTATTTGCATTCCACGTCCTTTCTCCTTTCATGTCTTATTTCTCCCTGATTTCTCTCTCCCATTCTCTCGCTTTATCGCTTATCTTTTCATAGGAAGGTTTCGATTTTGTCCGGTTGGTCTTTGGGGGATGGAATTTGTTGTGTGATGTCCTTCATCAGGTCTTGTGTTGTCATCTTTAAAGACTTCGAGGGGAAAAGTATAAACGAACTGCTCGAATACGTTTTTGCGTCAATAAACAATCAGGTCCTTCTCTCTGGAATTTTCTAAGAGAGATCTTTCTTTGATCGCCTTCAGGGAAGATTTCTCAGCCACCATGGTCTTTGTGAATCAAGGGATGCTAATCTGATGAATAGATAAGACTTTCAGGCGGAAAATTTTACACTTAATTACAAACTCAACAAAGTCTGGCTAAGGAAGCTTGTTGACAATTAAAATTATTCCTCCCTACGTCAACACATAAAACTAGCATATTTTGATTTAATACTTTATACTTGTGCGTCAAGGCTAAATATTTAAGTTCTTTAAAGACGAGACTTTCACAAAAAGAATATCTAATGATGGTTTAGACACACATTGCTCCTTGTGAAACATTTCAAAAGCATGCTACGTAGTGAGAAATGATACAGGAAGCATTTTAAATTATCTTTTCTTGAAGAAGGGATAAGTTGTGTTTCAGAACGTACAAGACAGACTAAGCAGTGAGTTGCCATCTGATGGCAACTCCCTGGACTAAGACATCGTGTTACAAGTAAGAACAATTAAGGAATTATGGAAAGAAACACTCTACAATCTCATAGGGCTGATCGAATTAGGTGATCCCTCAAGAAATATACACGAAACAAGACTCAAGACTAGACAACTAGAAGTAGAACACCACACATTTTTTATTACATCGTGTCTTCAATGTGTTACCTACTGCCTCACTCCACCTTGGGTATGTGATGTATTTTGTATTCGGGGTCCTACAGACTCCATCTGACGCAGAGTATCAATGACCTTTGATAATGCGTGGTACCTTCAATTAGGATCAGGTCCGACCATAGAAATAAAACTAAGGTGGGTCCGACATATCGGCACCTTAAAATACAAATAGTAGTACTCTTCTTATATAATAATTATCTTTGCAAAGATCTGGGAGGGTCCTTTTCGGCAGTGTAGATAGTATATGAAGCCATTCACATCCCGGCCAAGATATCTATCTCAGCCACTGTACTTAAGAAATCTCAGTTATTGGATGAGTAAAATAAACAAGGTAGAAGCAAGTGCTTTACCGTTAGTACGTTTAATAAGGAACAAAAGTATGATTGCACATTGTGCATTGTGACTGACTGAATATCTAGTGGAATTCCACGTGTGTTTCTAATGACAAAATGCGCCTGCCTTAAATACAGACTGTCGGGGTTCCTGGAAGAAGGGGGTATTGTCTTTGACGTACAGGATAACATCGATCTAAGAAATTTCATGTTGGGAATGAGCAAAAGCTGAAGAAAGGAGACTTGCAATATGTACTCGAATAAAATCACTTAATTTTAAAATGTTGGGCTACTAAAAGGTCTGGGTGACATGAAAATGACATTGTTGGATATTTGGTGTAAACAGCATTAAAAATTTAGAAAACAGCCCCATTTTCCATCAAAATCCATCAATATTGACCATTTTACAGGGTAATTTCCATTTGACACTTGAATATGAATAGGCATAAGCTTAACATGCAAATACAAATTTGTGATGTCAAAAGATGGATATACGAAATAAGGCTAATAGCCTTTTTTGAAGCTTCATTTCAAGAAAACTTGTAGTGTTGTTATCCCCTGGGGATTTATTTTGAAAGTTGAAATCGCTTCCTTGAAAAATATTGATATCACTCATCAATTTGTACAAACTATCTGATCAGTATTTAAAAGATAATTTATACAGGGTTAACAAAAGAAATCTTAACACTGTGCAACACTCCTCCTCATCATTGTTTGAATAGGATATGAGTTACTTCAAAAACTATCAAACTTTGAAGAAGTATATCTTGAAGACGGTAACAGATGTTGAAGTAATTCCAACGGATCTTTTTTCTTTTATTCGTTGGCTTCAATTTGATGTCAATACGCTTGCAACATCATTCCCGTCTAGTAATCCTGTCACAGTTGACTAGGCCCGTACGCAGGGGGGGGGGGGGGTTCGAGTGGTTCGTCAATGATCCTCCCTTTGAAATCGAACCCCCTTTGTGAGTTAGAGGTGGTTCGTCACTACTTAGGCCTATGACTTCTTCCGTTCTCTTGCAATGCAGCGCTGAAACAGACTGTTACAAAATAAACACATTCCGTATGAACATTAGGACAACATAACAGCATGACTGCGTCGTTATTCCAACACCTCCATTTTCCGCGCCCTTCGAAGGCATGCAATATCATTGGTTCGAGTAACTTTGATGTTCGAAACGAGGTTAGGCTATGTGTAGGGCCTACATTTGATATCATTCTACACCCATTTTCTTGTAAAGAATGAGCTGGTTCGTGTGATGTAAATTTCCGAGGGATGGCCACTATGGTTTTTATGGTTATTAATATGATAGACAAGTGGGTGATACAAGTGGGTGATTAAAGGGGCGATTGCATCAGGTCATATGAACCCTGATTCCAGTTTAATGTCTCTTCCCACCATATTTGGCCCCCACGCATGATACACCGCATTGAACTCTGGTGAAAAATTTGTGTTTTCGAGGGCACATTACCGCAATCTAGAGCGTTTGTGATGCCAACCCAGGCGTGTAGACAAGGGGGAACGAAGGGGGCAACCGCCCCTTCTTGAGCGTATTTTTTGTATTTTTTAATGATTTTTTATGATATTGGCCTTAACTCAAAACAAGAAATGTTTATTTCCAGCGATATGGGAAGTATTTTTTGCCAAAATTTCCTGTACGCGACCTATGGTAGCGCTACGCTTAGGTAGTTTGGCCACAGGCTTCGCCCCCTCCTTGGCAAATTCGTGGCTACGCGCCTGTGCCCACATGCTTGCACAGACTTTGGAAATGTATGACAGACAAGAAAGTCTTCAATGACACGCTTGTGCTTTAGAATAAGTTATTCTCCAGTCTAGCCTGGAGTTTCATTCTTTAGCCTCAGCTCAAACCATTTTGAGGGCAGAGGTCAGGTCCGTCCAAGAGGTCAATGAGCCACAGTCACGCATGATACGATAAAGTGTATAATACCCTTCGGCGGACAGTCTCCCCGACAGTTAACCTGTACTTTCTTTTGAGGAGTCCATTTCGTCAACAGCAACCAACAGCTTTCTTACTTTTCTCTCATATTTTGGCTAAATAGTACAGAACAAGTTTTGCTTACTATACGTAACCCTCAAACGCTTTGTTGTTATCGTATGTCTCGTGTTACGGTAACGAGTTGAGATGGGGCCATTTCGTGGCCGTAGATGGGGTAGATACCTGCAGGCATACCATTCCCGATAGGGGTCAGCTGCCCTGACAATTAAAAACTTTGTTTCCTTTTCATGAGTGCTGATTTTATCAAATCAGAACTACCAAACCATACCAAAATTTTTACAAATGCTTCGAAAACAATCAAAATTTCCGAGCGCTTACAACCTCATGGCTGTATGCTTATTTCCAATACCGTCTAAAACGTATTAGCATCATTCAACGGCAAGGACTGTCAAACTTATGCTGGTTGTTTTAATGTGTACACGTGATTAAGGAGGAACACAGCGTTGTACTTTTGGAAGACATATTTTATGATAATCAAAATATTTAGAGGAGTAATTCACCATTGTCTTGTTGGTAGACATATGATGTTTGGAAATTGAAAGAGTCTGTGTGCAAGGTCTGGATGCAATTACTTTTGTAATGAAATATGGTATTTCCTCTTCAAAATTTCGTCGCCCTTGGCACGCATTCGTAGCGATTTACATTCTGCATTTAAGGCCAATAATATACAAGGAATAGTTCTTTTAAACACTTTTCCGAAATCTAGATGGAGCAGCCTTGCAGATGAGGATTCAACACTTACAGATCCACTTTCACCAACGCCACATTTTTCTCACTGCAACGCAAAAGCTCCCATGTCTGGGTAACAAGGGACGTAATAAGTCAAGCAATGGCGCCACAGTTGCGTGTAAAATATACTGTGCATGCACGGTGTAGTGTACAACTAGTAAGTAATGAAGAGACGCAGTGTCCAGATGTGTTTGTTACACTTGTGCCCTCAAAATGGCCCCATAAACAAAAGACGAAAAAAAATTATTCGAACCCCCTCTTGGAAAATCCTGCGTACAGGCCTGTTGACCTTCTAAGAACAATGCTTTGATGCGTAGGTTGAAACCGCAACCAATTTAGGGTTAGGTGTTTCAAAACTAGAAACGACTGTTAGATTGAAATAAGCCAATGAGGTTTGCCCCTTCCTATAGAACGAACCTCATGCAAATGAGCTGCAGAGGGAGAAGTTCAAAACAAACTCAAAAGTTTCCGGAGGTTTCCGGAAATACCAGGTATAGAATCATGTTCACATTTATATATAAAACCTTACTGGTATACTCTCATCCGCGCCAAAGAGCGTCCAAACATGCAATATTTTTTAATCTCCTAGCAACTGGTAATGTTGTGGCAGTATCGAAAAACCCACAATCTTACAGTAGATTTAGTAGACGACAAATCTTTATTGTATGAACTACCTAATCAAGTGTAAGCCTTATAGAAATGCCAAGAGAGATACAAGAAACAGATTACTGTGTGACCTTGGCGGCGTCAAACCTCGCTTCAAAGCGATGTATCTCCTCCCAAATAACAACTCCCTGGCCCGAGCATGTCACCATAACTTCTTTATATGCAGGTATGTTTACTTGAGACAGAATTACTAATACACCTGATGGCTCTATTTGAAGCAAAGTTAACTTCCATTTGCACGGTTTGTACCAAAAATATACCAAGTTGTGACCAGAAGGGCCAAGCGGCTTTAGCTGATTCCTTGCCTCTGGAAATATTTTAGTACTTCTTTCACTTTCCGGAGTTCAAAGTGACACAATTTGAGCACCAAGTGCCCACAAAGAAAGTCCTGCTAGCTACCCTCCACTACAGGCAAATTTAAAACCTGTTACTTCTCGCCAAAAGAGTAACAACCCTAATTTGAGACAACACTTAATGAGAAGCCATCAGAGTGCCTCGCAATAGTGAAAGCAGCAACCGACTTACATGTCATCAGAAAAGTTAACAAGCTTCAACAAAAGCAAGCAAAGTCAGCTATTTAACTGGTCTGCACAAGAGTACTTCAGAGCAGGAGTGTAACCAACTTCATCAGTTATGTAAATGATTTTGATAGTATAGTATATAGTTTAACGAATGGGAGGAAAGCCATCTATGAGATCTTTCAAGGTTACCCTTCATGAAGTACCATATTTATGAAGTTTACACCAGTTAACCTCTGGTGACCCCAAATGACCTTTAACGTCCACGAAGCAGTATACTTCTTTTACTTAATATGGGGTATCCTCATGCTTGGTATGAGCTGCACCATTTTTATCCCTTTTAAAATATCATGTTTATAAGCAGCTTACAAGGTTTTCACCACTCGATCTCCAATGACCTCAGATAACCTTCAATCTCTATCAAACACATTAGGGTTCATCTACTGACAATAACGCATCCACATGCTAATTATGAAAATCATGTATGGTCCCTATCTTGAAAAACACAGCTTACCAAGGTTTTTAGTGCTTGACCTCTGACCACCTTCCACAACAACAGAATTCCTCCTCACAATATGACAAACCTATATCAAGTAATGAGAGTATCCATCATTCGCATCTTATGGTAAAGCGTTTACAAGCAATTTCCAAAGTATTAGTTGTTGTTTCACCTCCTGTGATCTAAGGTAAACTTTAACCTTAACTTCAGGAAGAGTATGGTTCATCTACCAAAAATACAAGAGTTCTTCCTCTAAATATGAAAAATTTATACACTATGAATGAAAAGTATCTTCTTGTATGTAACTTGAGATACTATGTTTACAAGGCTTTTGGATTGTGACGTCTGTCGACCTGAAATGACATTTAACCTCTACCAAAACCAATACTTTTCTTCCTCTTAATATGATTAATCCATATAACAATGAAAAGGGGTCATCATTCCTATCCTGAGATATCTTGTTTAAAAGCAATTTCCAAGTTTTGGAAGTGTTATGTCCGGTGACCTCAGATAATCTTTGACCTCTACAATAAGGTTCATCTTCTGACTATAAAGCATCCACTTACCACGCATAAAAAGTATCCATGCTTCCTACCTTGAGATACATTGTTTACAAGGTGTTTGTTTTACCTGACATGACATTTTACTTCCACAAAAACAAAAGTGTTCTTACTTTTAAAATGTTAAATTTATATACACAGTATGACAAGTGCCTATCATCCTGTCTTCAGATATCGTGTTTACAAGCTAGGCGTCACAAACACCCATACACATGTACACACGCCATTGTGATAGCATAGATACCTTTTGCCTTCGGCAAGGACTCAATAAATTGCATGAAGTTCATATTTTGGTTGCATCTTTCTAACTCTTCCTCTTATTCCAACAACATTGACAGCTTGCGAAAAACGTGTCAAATGCCTTAGACAGAGATGTGAAATGTTAATACCACAATAATAACATCAAAAGCTTAATGATATTGTAAAGAAATTAATGATATCGTTTATGTGGAAAATAAGTAGTGAGAGCCCAACAATGGAACTCTGAGGATCGCCACTTGGCTATTTTGTTTAATAATTACTTCTTCATATTTGAAAGCAATAAGCTTTTATATGTTTGTCAGATAGCTTTTGATCTCTACTGCTTATATTTTGCTTGTAGAATAGATTCATAGAATATTCAGTTGTGTCAAACATATTGGAAAGATCGCTGTTTCACTGAATTTGTCAATAACATCGATAAGGGAGAGTTCCTGAGAAGGAAATGGACAACACACTATATCATACGGTATTTATTAAGAAAAAGTTGTTTTTTTCTAAACACAAGTCTTTCTAAAATTTTTAAAAAGCACAGGAAAACACAGATTTGGTTGTAGTAAAATGGCAACAATCACTTGTTTTTTATAAAAGGGTTTAATCTTTGAAATTTTATAAGTATCTGTTTATTATATTATGTACAAAAGAGAAACTATCAATGTCTTATTTGTTTTGGTTTATAATTAAGTACAGAGGGAACCACAGCTTGGCTTGTTTCTTCATTATCTCAAGCCGTTTGGCTTATGGGAAGCTGCTCCCACTTTGACAACATTGCAACTGCCTGCAGGTGATATAAATGAAGACTCCTCCTTACCTGCAGTCAGTTATGGGGAATTACTGTATGTCATATTTTTGGCTACATTATAGCATAAATTAGTCCAAAGAATAATAAATGCAATGTAACCTTTAAAGGATTCCTTTAACAACATCGTCGCAAATAAAACGTAGTAGGATTTGTTTCTTTTACATTTGTTTAAAGCAGTGCGTATGTTATATCATGTCTATTTACGTTTTAAAATGTAGAGCATGCATATATAATGATGCTTCTGTGCTTCTTGTAAGATGTCATGACATTCAGTATCGTTAGTGATCTGGATTTTATTTTTGGTTGTCTTATTGAGAAAAATAGTCATTTTGCAGCCCATGCTGTTTTTCTATTGACAGTAAGCAGGTAAGTAGCTGTATAAGTAATTCAGGCTGAATACAATATTGAATACATTAAGAGCAGACGGAGCAATGTTCATGTCGTTTGTCTGAAAACCTGGTCCAGTCAGTATATCTTAAACAAGAACAAAAAATTTTCATGATACGTTAAGAATGATTTCAAGAATCTAAGAAATCTAAGAAATCAAGTAGCATTTCTTGAAAAAAGTTGAAATAAAAGTAGCATAATAAAATTGGAAATGGTCTCTAACATTCCAGCTACAATCACTTCAGCAATAATACTATTTAATTTCGTAAAGAGAAACACAAGAGAAGCAGTGTTGCTTGTTACTGTATTGGGCTTGTCCATAATTGGGTAGAAATCATAGGCGGTAAAGTTGATTTCGGATATATCTTTAATCTGGCTTGAAAAAGCCATGATTTAACCCTGGGTTTATTTCGAGATTATGGGGTACCTAAAATATATAAATAAAAAGGCATTTGGCACAAACTGTCTGACACTCTTAAAAATAGTTTGCGAATGACTCCTCTTTACAACCGTAGAGAATTAAAGAGAAAAGGTGTTAGAATATAGTGATAGTCAATTTTGCAAAGAAACCTAAATTTAACTTTTCCAATATGAAGCAGAAAACGTCTCGACAGTTGCTAGGCCACATTTGTGTATCAAACAAATTTGCATAATGACCAAGTAGGGCGTGTAATCTTCCTTAAAGCATACTAATTATCAGTGTAATTTTTGTTCATAAATACAAATAACATTTAAAAGTATATCTACATTGCTATGTCATATGTATGCCAAGGCCTTACCCGACGGGCTCATTTGTTCACAGATCATGCTTTGTGCGTCCCCCATTCCCATACTTGTTCAGGAAACTGTTTATCAACAAACTCGCTAGAGGGACAGATGTTTGGTTCGTTTCTTATACTATAGTGCTTTTTTTTAATCAGAAGGTACATTTGATGAGAAAATAATAGAAGCATACAAAAAGACTAGCCCTTTGGGTGCAAGCTCAGCAAATTAAAGTATGCAGGCTAATCTCAGATCTAATCTCTGATAACAATGAGCATCAAGTTTTCTCAAACTCACTTTTATTCGAAGACTCCTAAAGACTTGCTTTACACAGCAAAATAGTACGTCAGGTTACGTTAAGATAATACGGGCTATTTGAAAACTTTCAGTTGCAACTGTTACAAAGTAGTTGAAAATGATGTAATGCACTGATGACGATGAATCGGTATTTGTTGATTATAAATAATTCCGAAATGACACTTAGTTAGCAATAGCCCTCATTTCACATACTGTCTCTTTTCACATGAAAGCCCAAAAAGCTGTCATGTCGGGGGAATAAACTAGGCGCAGATGTACAAGTGTACACCAAGTGACCAATCAATCGAAGACGGGTTGTGGGGCCACTGCTGATGCCCCGTACAACATTACGTGTGTATGCGCCTCTGCACTTGAAAAGGTGCAGTGTACAATAACATATACAAGCTTTTCCACGTGTGCCTCCAACATGGCCACCTAAGTAAAATATGATGTCACGTAAAATTGGTCTATTTTGTTCAAGGCGATACCTCCATCTTTTCATGATTTGCGTAGATGAATGACGTCAAAAATCTGATGAATATTCAGTGAAAAGATTCTTTTCCTTGACGAAATAATGTGCAATCTGTGTAGTTTACATTTTATGAACTTTTGTTAAAATACCAAAAAATTGCAAGGGAGTCTTACACTCAAGGCACTGATTTGTCTCGTGAAAGGTAATATTCCTGGATTTACGACTTGATATTAAACTACCTCCAAGAGATAAAATGTTATCCATTTTTACAGATTTTACGTAAACTCTCTATCTCCTCTCTTATAGGAGCTTATAGTTACGTGACTTGTGGCAATTAGCAGTAGAGTATTTTTACAATTTCGTCGAAATTGCTGCAAGAGAGGAAAAATATTTGCATATGCACATCAAAAACAGAGCTGATCAGTCTTAAAAGATTTCCCATATACCTGGAGCATTATGAGAGACTTTAGCTTCGTGTGCATGGTCAAAGACAGATCCGTAGTCAGACAAGACACTGAAATGGGCGAGACAGCTTCAGGAAGGGGTGAAATATTTTTCAAAAATATTTTGTAATTTTATGACTATATCTGTCGTCCTTTATTTCTTATCGTTTATCCTCTAATTATTGTAGGCCTATTCTATTTCATCTGACCATAGTTGTGTACTTTCGAGCATGTAAAAAGCCTTCATGGGATATGATAAAGTTTTACTTGAATTTGAACTTATACCTGAAGCAACAATATATTTGTTCGAATTCATCAGTACAGATAACAGTAGAGATACGGTACTCATTTAGTGGTCTTTTCATTGGTTCATCCTAGTACGTACTGGCAAAAACACTTTTTGGCAGTGATTTGTTATGGAGATTGCTAATACGTTAAGATGAAATTCTCTTTCATTGAACACAACTGTTCCCCTCCCAGGATATACGTTGGAAAATAGGCAAAAGAACGATTTTCGACATACAATCTACGTCATTTTTTAAATTTGAAAAAAATGAATTGGGTCTTTGCCCCCCCCCCCCCTCGCCTTAACGATCGTTTTGTTCTCTTGTGAAAATGATAACAAAATTGGATGATCCCGGAAGAGGAGGTAATATAATCACGGTTGATATAAAACGTGATACAGGCTATTGGACAAATTCTGTTCTGTAATATACGTATTCCACACTAAGTTGAGCTCTACCATTTAGACTTTGAAATACCCTCTCTTTTTTAAAAACATTTGAAAAGTAAGAAATTGGGAAGATAAAAAATATTAGTTAACTGTCGCTTCAGAATTGTTGTTTATTTCCCTTACCGTCGATTTTTTTTCTTTTGAAGATAAAGTGCTTATGTTTCACGAGAGGCAGCTACTTCAATTGTGGGAAACGTTGAAGCATCTTCTAACCCTCCAGTTTTGGGAGTATTACACTCTCAGTGTTTTGCGGCAGCTGGGGAAGGCATCTACTCCAACTGACCGAAACGTAATGGAGGAGTTCTGTAAAACGCAGAGATGAGCAGAAAAGGTGTGAGGTGAAGGTTTTAAGATATGTTTTAGTATCTTACTTGTAATTTAGTATCTTACTTGTATCTTACTTGTAAATCACTTGGGAGGCCCTTCTAAGAGAACGCACAGCGAAGTAGATGCATGGAACTGCCACTTGGACCAAGTGACGTTACATGTAAAGTGGGGCAATTACGTGACAATTATATTTGTAAAGACAGATTTTTTTATTTTGGGTGCTTACGATCAAAACATTTAAGTTACTTCGAGGAAACGACAAAGGATAAAATCTACGAAAAAAAAGAGTGACTTAACATAAACATTTATTCTTCTTTGACAGCCCCATATAGTAGATTTGTTCATATTTTCAGCGTTTGTGTTGTTAAAAATTTGATGTCATACCTATGACAGTTAAAACAATGACTATGTAAATCCTTATTATATCCTGGAGTTGATTGCAGCCTCACTTTCCTTTCGCGAAAATTCCGTTTGTACTATAAATTAAGATATTATGTAGAAAATGATTGTAAATGCATATCCATTTTCGAATTCCGATAAGGTCAATGGCCTTATAAATATAGCCGTAGAAGTTCAATATCACGTATGATTAAAGTGAGAAGCCGCGGGCATAGCAAATATTTTGTGATGAATATGTTTACATTCTCGCCTGCGAGAACTTCAGTCAAGAGTATTTTTGTGTTCCAAATGTCAAAATTCATGCACTTTTTTGCAATTTTTCTATGTCAATAGGATCTGCTGTTAAGTTCAATTAGAAATGTCTACACTTAACACGCACGTTTCCCATTTAAAGAGGCTGTTGCATGATCCCAAAAAACTTTAGAAACCTCGGGTATCTCTATTTACATTGGTGACTGCACTTTGATTGATATAACTCCAAACAGCAGCTTCACTCTAATCATGGAGCTAATAAGTGCATTGACGACGTGTACAGATCACTGATGTAGCCCAATGTATAGCAGACAACTCACACACAGTAAGGTATGGATATGGCCTTGAGCAATTTAACCTCATCACAGGCTACTACAGCTCTGTCAGGAAAGGGCACTACGTAGATGCTTGTTTTTAAATTGAAGGAAGAAAAGTGCAGTTGGGAGGATTATTTTTTGTTTTGGGAGAAATAATACGACCCTTGAGTGGAAGTTAATTAGTTGTTTTGTGCGGTATAATTCAACTTTTTTAGTTGGAATGTTTTTTCGTGGCTAGTAGCAACATGCATATCCCAGTTGCAGCAACAAAATATTAAAATTAGTGCAATTTATTTGTGGCGGAAACGTAATGGGCCGACATCTTAAGATATTCTCAAAGGATATGTCTTTCATTTTGCCCCATTTCCTTTTCCGACACTATTGTGACCTTAAACTGATACGATGAGCTGCGTCCAACGCACAAAAGAAATCCTCATGAGGTGTTTTGAAAAAAAATTGTTCGTTTCATCGATACTGGTGGAGCTTTCGTAATATAGGCTGATGGTAACCGTTCCCCTTCAATGACTCAAAAAAATACATCTGGGACCCTTTTTCACAGTTTTCAGCTACACCTCCGGTGACCTAGGAGGTATTTTAAACAATTTGTATACACTACACACCAACGCACCGACGCTCGAAATATTGGGCTGCCTCACTCATTGTCGAGGCATTGAGTACCTACCACTACGAACTGGCCTTCCTGCAAATGGTCAAATACAGTGGTGTAGCCAGGATTTCTCTCACGGGGGGATGCGGTATGATGTGTGATCGCCGGTCTGGGGGAGGTTTGTAAGGTCCCCCTCCCCTCTGAAATTTTTTTGAAAAATAAGTTGTCCTAACATGCAGTCTGGTGCCACATATGCTACATTTGTAGAAAAATTTAGTTCCAAAATTTACGTATTATAGGTTCTAAAAAAATCGGCATCAGTGAAGGAGGGGGGAGGGGCATGGCTCAATGGCTCCCCCTAAATACGCCACTGGTCAAATGTTCAGTACTTTTCTAGCAATGAGTACTTATAGATGACCAGTTCAGGCATGTGATCTGGAGCCACGGTTGTGTTGACACAAATATTTTCCCCACAGATTTGTTGTACAGCTCAGCAGGCTATGAGGTTGATGACATGATATACTCCACCAAGACAAAAGAACGGTGAAGATTAAGCACAGTTAATATAATATGCTTTTACAACACAAAAAATGAATAAATTAAGTGCTAAAATATTTTGAATGTATAGGACAAAACCAAAACTTCCGCAATTACAATTATCGACATTTATTCAACGTGTAATTGGAAATGAATTTTTTGTCACTTTTTTAGAGGTATTAGTTTTAACACTGTTTGGATTAATGATCTCCCTTTGAAAATTGTTACATTCTTTGGTGTTTTTTTGGCACGGGAATGACAGAATACTTACCATCATAAAACCTTAGAACTGTTTGTTTTCTACAGAATCACAAGCAATGCAGAATATGTTCGACTTAGTATTATTGGTATGAAATGAAAAAACGGACTTAAAGCATCCCTTACATCTCAAAGTCTCATCTACAATTATATAGACAGAAGTATTCCAACTTGCAGTCTACATTGGGAAAAAAGAGAAAATAACTTTACGACGGATCAGTGAGAGAAAGACGTTAAAAAAGTGAGCTGACCAGAAACTGCCTGATCAGGTTTCAAATGAGGACTGGAGACAAAATCCCTGCCGGTTCCAAGTGAGATTTTTCTTCAACAGCTTTCTTTTCTTGGAGACAGAGCTACGGGCAGAAACCCAACCCAGAATATGGCACTGAAGCACGGCTCGCGGTCGAAGGATTTACAATTACAAAGAGGAACGGAGGGAGAGATCATGATATTTGACGAAATTAGTGAAGTGACATGGTATAAGGTTGCGCATTAGTGGGAAGAGCGCAAGCAAATCGATCGATACGTTGTACAAGCAGAGAAGTGTGATCTTTGTTGCAAATCGGACGTACTTGTCTCAAGCAAATATAAACTTACCACATAGGTCAAATATGAACGAAAAGTCCACGGGGTCACCTTCTTGGGGTGACGTAGGGATGTAATGGTTTTCAGACGTGGTCTTTGTAAGTGAAAGCCTTGTGTTTTATATCTCTTTTTCACAAATGTCGACGGATTGATTAAAAAACCTTGGAATTTCTGAAAAAGATCAGGAATGGTCGGAGGGAAAGGTTCGATGAGACAAGCGACTTGTTCATATAGCGGTTACTTTTCATCCAAATGCCGGTTAACCTACTTCAAAGTTGTCAATACCGAGGGTAAAGGTGTTTGTAACTTAATAAAAAGTTGCTTCGTTGTAATCCAAGAATACCTGGTACCTCGTACAAAAATTTGTCATTCCCAGCTTTGTCCTTTATTCTACTTACATGGGCTATCGTAAGGGAGTGGATATCCAATAAATTCGTCATCTTAGAAGGAATAAGCTTGTCTTATGTATGATGAGACCTTTCAATTCTAGAAAAAAGAATGACATCATCTCAATAGAACCACTGCCATCAAAAAAACGGGTATGGAGTGTCCCTTCAGAAATGCTATACTGTATGGTGAGAATATGACATTACATGCATGCATGTGTGGCTCTTCTAGTAAATGATTAGGTGGTACTGACATATGCGCACTGTAAAGCCAAGTGCAGTATTCATAAGTTAAAGAGGAATATTGCGTTTAAATTACATTAACACCTTATCGACAGAAAATAGCCATATCAACCTAAACCGTTCAATCTCACAAATACACTATGGCAATTACAGTTCTTCCCAAAATATTCCTCGTTACAAGAGTTATAAATGTTGCATCGTGTGAAACAATTCAAAGTTACTATGAGCTGCAAAGCATTAAATTTAGTTCTGTGAAAACTTTAATATATTAAACTAAAGTTACTAAGCTACCTAATTCTGAATTCCCTGCCACAGTAAATGTATAAAAATCATGGATTTGAAGGGATGAATAGTTTTTTACAACAGCTGCAATATTTTCCTTAAAGGGGGAATGCAGTCACCCCAAAAAGAATTGTATAGTAGACTATCCTATTTCCTGAATAGCTCTTGAAAATCATGTGACAGTATTTTTCTCACTCAATTGTAAAATTTACAAGGAGCAACTGTTTGGTTTACCTTGAATATGCAATATTTATGTTCTAAACTATCATGAAAGATACTTGGAAGAGAAATAAGAAGAAATTTGTGACATTTAGCTATTGTTTCAAAATAAGTTTGGGGCGACTGCTTTTGACCTTTAAAGTAATGGTGACATGCCATAAAAAGTCCTGTTTTCATTTGGCAGTTAAAGAATAAAATCCTCCAATGAAAGATCCGTTGAAATTATTTCAATATCTTTTGCCGTTCTCAAGACATACCTCCTCAAAGTTTGATGGTTTCTGGAACAACATATGCAAACATAATGATGTGGAGTGTTTCACAGTGTTAGCATTTCAGGTTAATCGAATTGCACCAGACGTTACCAACATGTGCACAAATGAGGCTCTCTAACCAATTTGGTGGCAAATTTTCGTGGTGATCACATCGAAGAATTCTCAAATTTTGTCAAATTATCTCAAGATGATGTTCACAAGCTGATAGACAAGTTTGTTAGTAAGCAGTGTATTCTCAACCAAGTTCCAACAAAAATAATCGTCAAGGAATGCATTGAAATCCTACTATACAGGCTACCTGTTATTACTAATATCATTAACCTATGTATGAAACATGGTGAGTTTCCTGAACGTGGGGGATGGGGGGGGGGGGTGGGGTTGTTGTGGCTCCGATTTTGAAAAAAAAACGTGCCTACCATTACACTTTCCTAATTATCGGCCTGTGAGTAACCTTCCATACCTTTCAAAACTCGTGCAAAGTGCAGTTCAAGTGGAACAATTTGAACAATATTTGTTTATGAACAATCTATTACCTACTTATCACAGCTTTATAATGTGTTGTATAAACACCTCCCTAGTTGTCAGGGTTATGCCGATAACAGTCAGTTCTGTCTTGCCTTTAATCCAAAGCTCGCGCAATCTCCGCTACAGAGAATTGTGTGGGCGATGCACGTCATTGGTGTCTAACTAAAAATCTTGAAATGAATGATGCTAAAAATGAACTTATTTTCATTGGCTCAAAACGTCAACTTTCAAAACTCCCTGAGACCACTGTTCACGTTGGCACTGCTGTAAACCATGTCCGTAACCTGGGTGTTCTTTTTGACAAGAATCTCTCACTTGATTTGCACATTGTAAATGTCTAAAAAAAGCTTCGTTTAGATCGTCGTCGTCATCATCATCATCGTCGTCGTCGTCGTCATCATCGTCATCATCATCATCAAATAATGAACCCCTATCCCTAATCCTAACCCCCATCAAAACAATTTTAACTTCCATGATAAACCCCTTTAGGGGATACCAATGCTACAAGTGTCCTTAAAATGAAGGTTGAAAAACAAAGACTTTCATTATGTTCATGTTCATGTTTATTCATTAGGTAGGTAAGAAATAGAAAGCACCGTGTAAAAGGTCAATGTTTGATGGATTTTGATGGGAATTGCGGCTGAATCATATATCCATGTAAGTAATTTTCATGTCACCAGACCTTTAATGAGAATTAGTGGCAGTGTACAGGGGCGTCACCAGGACACTCTGAATGGGGGTGTGCCATCTTTTGCCGATTAAAGGGAAGAAAATGCCGACAGAAAAATGAGCGTGTAGGGCAAAGCAAGTAAATGCAGGGTCCAGGGGCCCGCCTCAGTGTCCCTGCAGGTCGGGTCCTGCTTCTACCCTGCGTCTGGAACGAGTATGTTGAACCTTTTGTATTCCAAACGTTTGTCTTATATAGGATGTCAAGGTGGCGACATGGGTGAGGAGGGGAATTTTTTACAGAACCATTCCATGGCAACATATTATGCACCATGTGTATATAATTGATTAACCAAGTTTAGTGCTGATTTAGTGTATTTCCAGTAGGTCTTACTTTCAGGAAATGCTTCGTGCTCGAGGCAAACTTTAGCGGTTCGCATTAAGGGTAAAATACATCGGCTCTTAGATTGGCTGGCCCAAATCAGTGATAACATATACCTTGCACCGGGGCCCCTCCGGCCTGATGATGGTCAAACCCACCGTCGCCGCTTACCATACTGTGCGATAAGTAAAGGAACAACTACGCGGTTGGAAATTTAATTCCTGATGTTCACAGAAAACTATGTAAACTATCGATAGGTCACTCTGGAGAGGGGGCTGTGCACTGCTTAGCTATGGAGAGAAATGGAACAACGAAACCCAAAAGCGCTACAAGCGTGCCAAAATCTTTTGGGGACAGACGAATCTGCCTTTCTTGAGAGCGAAAACATGTAAACCGTTTGTCTGGGATAACATACTTTATCGCTTATACTAAGGCTCCCCGACAAAATTGGAAACTTCTTCCTTTTACGTAGATTCGACATAGCCATCTGTCCAGTGGCGCCGGCAGGATTTGATGATTAGGGGCACTACAGGCGATGATGCCGTAATCCCATCCCAGCTAAACCCAGAAAGTCGTTGGTAAGTATGAATACTCGTATCTATGATACTTTGCACCCAGGGTGGACCCTTCCTTCGTCACCCAGTGCTAAGGTGCCGTCCCGAGGGAGAGACTAATCGAAAGGTATATCCCCCTCCCCTTTGCTTTAGGAAATCTTGTTCGTTTGAGGTAGCTTAAATGCAAAATGGTGCTTTGTCAAAGAAATGTTCAGAAATGGCCATTATTTAGTGATGTTTTGGCTTTGGCTTGGTCCCTTCCAGTGCAGTGGTGGTACCATGAGACCGGCACAGGGCGTCCTGGATGCTCTGGGATAATTACAAAAATGGGGACGTTAGTTGATTTAGCTGACATCCAAATGACACCTCAGCAAAACACACCAAGAACTTCACAAAAATCTTAGTTTTACTCATTTTGAAGGAGAATCAAAATGTACAGCCTCCAATAAGGGGAGTAAAGGTATAACAAAGTGGTAGGGGATTAAATAACTTACATGTTTCATGATGTCTATTCTCAGCAGATGCACGTAATGACCTTTGAACAAGCTTGTGTGATGAGTAATATACTTCAAATTATGAACAACACGCTACACATGATGCCCATAATGTAAGAATGCCACATAATTGCCTCTTGATGCAAGCCTGAGGTTTGAATTAAAGTTGTAGGAAAAAAGTTCCTTGCATAATGTCCTAATAATGGTAATCAGGCATGGACTGTAAACTATGGCAATTCTGCGCTGAGCGTGCCAAATTTGGCACTGGAATTGTCATAAAACTCGTTTATGTACCTTTGAACCACGTTTGGGATGGTACTGAAAAAATAAATTTGATGATTAAAGCACGCGGAGCCCGCGAAAACTTTTATAGTTTGAGACGGATTTACAACAAGTTTGATAGTTTGCGAATGACGTGTGATAGAAAAATAAAAAAAAAAATACATCACTCAATCGAAAACACACCTCACCCTACCCTTCACAGAATTTACAGGTTAACGCCTTTTGGGTTCACTTATGAAGGTCGAAAATCAAACAGTGTCACTTTTGTGTAACATACAGCACAATTGTAATAATTGTGACAACATCACAAAAATGCCATAAACCCTTATTTTGCTTTCACAGAGAGACGTAACATATTGTGTTCTATGTGAAACAACTTAGTCAAGGAAGGAGTATACGCTTACCATTCACATGTTTGACAGTCCAATTAAAATCAGCTTTAGATGATAAAAAATGAAAAATTAGAACTCAACACATAGCAAAATTATGCCCCAAAATAAGATATATTCATATAACAACGAGCGCATGAATCGCCTCCATGCGGAGTTGAGTTGATTGCCTAATATTCTGATAATTACTAGATAATTTAAAACAATCCGTCTTTACATCCCTCCTAAATATGTGTCAACCTTGTGACAAGCAAGATTATAGAGGTAAATAGTAATATCAATGGTACTGATGGTAAGTGCTATATAAACACATAGTGAAATTTTTAGCATCTTTGTCATCTAAAGATCTATTCTTATCTGGGATTACTTACGGATACAGTTAGTAGCTGCAATGTCTTTCATGACAAAATTGTTCAATCTGTCCTCTGATACTGACAGTTAAGTCAATAAACACTGGCATCACTTGATCAACTGATTAAACGTGGACGTAATATTCACTGTCAATCCAAAAATTAGATGACTGATTTAGTACATTCCAAGCTGTTTTGAACCTTTCATACAACCTCTTAACACTGGGAAGGGACTCAATCAGTTTTGAAATCTCTCTAACCAGACAGACTGAAGTGGAAAAGGAAGGTATGTGGACTTCATATCTGCACCAAATGCATTATTAAGTTTTCAAAAATCCTCGAATATTATTGTTACCATGGTGACTTTTGCGCATACTGTAACTTAGTTGAAGTTTTTTCGGAAGTTATGTTGGCTCTTGCACGCATGATGATCAATACACGTATTGGCAGTGATACACCACATAAGTTTCGAAGTGACATCTTACTAAAGAGTGTATTACTTCATGCCAGCAGACACGTAGGCACGGGGGGGGGGGGCACGAGGGGGCACGTCCCCCAAATTTTTCAATAAAAGGTCTAAAACTAGAGGAAAGTTTTATTATGAGACCAACATTTTTGGAATACAAATACAAGAAGAAAGAATGGAAAATCCCACACCATTTTGCATCTAGAGTCCTTGAAATAGGCAAAAATTTTCAAAGGGAAGGGGACACCCCTCCTGTTAAACCCCTCCTGTTAAACCCCTCCCCCAGGCCGGCGAAACTACAGCATCAATGTGCCCCCCAAATTGGTTATTCTGGCTACGGGCCTGCATGCCAGTGGCAAATACTCCTTGATGTGACATCGGTGCTAAAAACATCAAAATGAGCTAATCTAGACCTATCGAAATGCAAAAAATGTCGGGAAAGAATTATATTTTAGTTTGTGCATTAACATAAAACAGTCTCGTCATTTCACATTATTTCAGTGTGGTAAGCTTGCAGTTACATAGTTGATTTTGTTCCTTCCTTGCACTTATTTACAGCTTATGGAAATAAACAAGGCATGGTAAGGAAACAAAAGAGAAAAAACAATTTGCATATATGTCGATTAAACTGGATCATCAAGAATTATCAGCTGAAATGGCGCCCAGAATTATCAGAGCCACACCTGCGAAAGATAGTCCTGCGAAAGGCACTAGCTTATCATCAAGTCAAGGGGTAGAGGCCATTTGTATTGAAAAAAAAATAACGGGGGCCTTCTTACAATTGAAAAAGGAAATGGAAGAGAAATTGAGTGAATATCCAAAATGTATAGTGTTACAGTATTTGTGTTATAATGTATAGTGTTACAGTATGTGTTATATGTCACCAAAGTAAGCACGCTCATGCATTTTTAGAAGTGGTGTTTACGGATTACAAATCCACATAATATAAAGTAACCGAACTGATTAAATTTGAATACATTCAAACACACACACATATATATATGTATATATATGTGTATATATATATTATTATATATATATATATATATTATATCAGCTAATATATATATATATATATATATATATATATATATATATATATATATATATATATATATATATATATATATATATAATATCAGCTAATATTTCATGGCGATTAGAATTTTCGATCTGGGCAGTTGGGTCCTTGTGTAGAGCACTTGCAACACATCAACGGGTATTGATACGTTGTATTCCCTCTGTTATTGACAAGTCTTTTCGACATGTTTTGTTATCAAGTCCTTTCGATCATCACCAAGTGGACAATTTGTTAGCAAGAAAAGTAGTTTCAGCTTCTTATGCTTCCTCTTGTAGTTTTGCCTCTGAATTTTAACAGCTAGCTATTACCGTGAAAGGTCTCTCAAAGACATCATAGGCTTAGTCTGTGACCTACTTGACACGAGCTGTCATCGCTTAAGAAAGTATAATAAGCAAGCTGGTAACGTCATTCGTAACTTCACATGGATTGGACAGCGATTACCCAGGGAAACGCTTCAGCAACGGAATCCAAGTGTTACGAGGAAGCGAGAGAACCGGTTTTGCGCGAGGCATTTATTTCTGAATTGTGAGGCTTCGCTACGACTGACGTCTTATGGACTTTCAGAAATCATTGTTACAGTTAAAGTGTCTCCACGGACGAAAGGGCAAGAAATTGGTGTCAATGCATACTTGAATGAAGTGTTTGAAGCCTTGTATAGTCCCATAAAAAGAAATGATTGAACTGATGAAGCAGCTCTTGTGAGAAACAGTGCGTGAGGCATCAAGTAAACAAAACCTTCACATCAAATAATTAATATTAATAAGGCTGCACTAACTTAACGGACATTGACACACGTTGTATATTTTACTGTACAACATTCCATGTTGTATAGGAGGAACTAGAACTAGACAACTTAGCTGACGATGAGATACTCGACTTGGGATATTTGTTGCACTTGTTAATTTACGACCATTCCAGGATTCTTATCAACGAGTGTCCTTGAAAAATTTCCCAAGGCAACAAATTCTGATTAAAACAATCGTGATGTTGAAAAAGTGCTTGAATAACACAGTTGTAACTAATTTTGTTCTCCAAAATTGCAATTTTAATTTGATACAACATGTGACGCTTGACAGATGAAGCTAATATCAGAGTAGGTCTTTTGTAATAAACTTATTGTTAGCAACAAGGTGCACTCACTGATGAAACTTTATTACAGCGGACAGGGTCGTAAAACTTCGTGGTGTCCAGTGTGCAGTGTAGCTTAACTAATAAATAGCAGTGTACTTTTGTATTTACTTTTCATTACATAGCTGATTGGAAAAATTAGCTGGAGTTCTTCGGTACTTTTCTGAGATATTCTTTAATCTAAGAGTTTACGTGATGTCCATAAGCTAGGTAATGTTTCAAAAGGGACAAGTAACAAGTGACAGATCTCTTGAGAATAGCAAATAAATTATCAAGGGTCACCGTAATTTTTTCGCAAAATTATTCGTATGCCAGATGTTCGCAGCAAAGGGCTACAAATTTTCAGTAAATCTGAAGTATACGGTAAATGTAGCCTGGAGTGTATTCCTAAGAGAAATACATTGTCCTCACATTGCAGCATATTGACATATATACATAACTTTAACGTAGCAACCTGAATTGTTTAGCTTTTAAAGGTATTATAACCAAACTTTACTACAGAGTGACGGATTAAGATCCCTTGTTTAAAAGTTGTCAGAATTATTTGAATATCTTTCCACTATTCTCAAGATATACTTCTTAAATTTAACCATTTCTGAGATTTTTCATTAGCTATGAAAAAATTATGATGTGGAGTGTTGCGCAGTGTCTGTATTTCTTTTTTTCTGTTAATAACTTACCGGCTAGTTGCTAGTTTGGTGCAGCTCCCTGTTTGGTGTGTAATGTGTACACTAGCCAAGCAGTTAATAACTTCCAAAATAAACCTACCGCTCTGGGGGCACATCAACATTACAACTGTCCTTGGAATGAAGGTTGAACAAGCAAAAGATGACCGTAAGATATATTTCGTGAGTCCTTCTTTTTAAGTCACAAAATGAAATATAGCCCTTGTTAATTCATTATTTAGCTGAAAAAGTAAATGACACGTAAAATGGCCAATATCTGATGGATTTTGGTGGGAATGGTGGCTTCCGCTTTAACGTTTTAATGCTTTTTTACATCCATACGTCAAACGGCAGTTATATGAAATTGTAGGCAGAACTTGAAAGTATCAAACGAGTGGTGTAGTAGATTTACACGTTGTTTCAAGAATGCAGCTCTGCTTTATGTCGAATTTAAGTGTTGCTGATTTGCACGTGACCAGGTCCCTCTGCGTATATGAGAGATGATTGCATTTCTTTCCATCTTCAACAAAGAGCTCAACGGGGGGGGGGGGGGGAGGACAAGAAGAACATCACTTTGTAGTTTTATCCTAGTTCTAGTGTTTTATGTGTGTAACTACATTTTCTGAATATTTAATTTTGAACTTTTGTGATTAATTAGAAGTTTGCTTGATGTTCTGGCCAACAAGACCTACAAACCATAGGCTTATTCAATGTTTAAAATTTAAGGTCGTGGAGTTTTGAAACTCAAGTGTCTTTTTATTATTAAATAAAATATACCCCCAAAATGGTTATTTAATCACCATTCAGTCTTTCATGGAAATGTGACTTGTTCCAGTCGTGTATCCATTTCTTTGTATTACTGATCTAGCTTTCTGTAGAACTTGTAGTTAACTTTGAATTGTAGAACGTAGTGAAGTTTTGTATGCTTGCTGTGATGTTGCCAGGTTGTTGTTGGTCGCCATGTATTCTGCCTATATTGTATTACATTAAAACCGATATGACGTGTTGGTCTTTTACTATCTATTCAAGCGACAAATGGTGCCATCATCTAACCTGCTAGTTATATATAGCTCCATTCACACAAATACTCTTAGCCCGCTGTTCACGTAACACTATACGTGTATTTCTTGTATATTCATTGAAGTCTTTTGACGGAACCAGCTAGCATGTTTACAAACTACTCGTGAAAAAATTTTAAAAATAAGTTCTTCTAAGACTCGATACACATTACATTGTCTATTTCCAACCTATTGTGGTCATCGAAGAAAAACGTTTACCAACTCCCCCTTTAAAGACTCCTCCAGACCCTTACATTCAATGACTATTTGATCACGTGTACAGTACCAGAGATTGTTTAGACCTTGCGAGATTGTTTTTTTTTTTCCAAAGTCTAATTTTTGTTAGAGTAATATCTCCTATCATTATAATTAACCATTTGTGTGTTAATTCAGACAATCTTAGCATCTGACTCCAGTGCAAACATGCATCCAACGTTTACACAAACGACTCCTCCAGACGTACGAAAGCTTTTGCTTTAACCTATATATACTTGATATAACTCACATACACTTTAACTACAATCTCACTGCAGGGAGTTGCCTCTAGTGGCAGCTCCCTGCTCACTGTGTATAACATACAGCGTTCTGGTGAAAGCTAAACATTTAAAGTCCAATTGCTTATGTGTACAGTTCCTTCTTCGGCAAAAGTAGTTTCATAATTTATGCATGGTTACTCCTGCTATCGGAAGATCAAAATTTTGAACTTTCAACAGTCCGGGGGATAACCGTTTTTAGGTGAAAACGTATTTTCACTCAGGTGAAAACGAATTTTCACTCGATCGGAGGAAAATCTTGCCATGGGTGGCGCTATTTTCAAATTTCTCCCATAATGCATTGCGAGGATACCGTGCACATTCAACGCAGATACGTTTAGAACAACCTGGAAATTTTCGTCTCTTTCAGGAAAAGGAAATACCGGGATATTTAGAAACTTTGTAGCTAGGAGAACAAAAAAACCGATTCCTATTTAGTACTTTACCGCGCAGTTTTTGAAATAAAGAGCAATTTTGCAAGGCCCTTTGTCCAAGGCCTAATTTATATACTCGACACAGCCTCAAGCTGTATGCACCGTTTTCCACACAAGGGTGTGCAAGTGGATCACGCTAGCACTTGTGTTTATTAAGCACATTGTGGGAGGCGCCGTCCGAGTGTTTCGCTCTATAGGCGTGGAGTGTTATCTCATGCTTGAATACACGCACGTTTTAAATAGATCGGCGGCTGTGAGGAGGTAGGCAACAAGTGCTCATAAATATTCATTTTTTAGCGAGGCGAAATTTCCCCTCATCGAGCGAATTCTCATTTTCACCCGAAGGCGGCTATCTCCCGGACTGTTCAATGATTCAAAATTTTGAGAACCTTCAAATTTTCACCGATGACGATGATATCCCCATTTTAAAATGACATCTTAATAATAATTTCACCTAAAATGTGTTAATATATTAAGTTATCCTTCGCAAAGTCAGGTACCAACACCGTTTCAATTTTATCTTTAGACTTAAAAACTTTATGCAATTTTTGTGCTTTATCTTCTGCTTCAAGCCGTATGTTACTTTATAACCCACCTTACTCTTAGATACACGACTGTTTCTCCTAATGAAACACCAAAATTACTATTTATTGACAAAGTGGAGCCCAGTCATTTTCTATCAGGAAGCCGTTATTGATAACTGTTGTATTACCCACAACTATTTGGACACACTGGCCCTTTCACCAAACACTTCCAAACTGTGAATGATGGCTCTCATCGGGGCAGTCGATTTATGGAGCAGTGTGCTAAGAGGAGATTTTAGCAAGTGTCTCATCATACGTAGGTAGCATTTGATGTAGGTGTCATGTAAATATGACCCCCTTCAATGTCAGCCATCTCTATCTACAGTTTATCAAGTTTTTAGACCAAAAAATTATAAAATGGTAGTTAGTTAGATGAGGCTTACTGCTCAGTTTCTAACCAAAAATTATAACAATGAAACTAGTAGAGCACTATCCATTTTTATCATATTTACTACGTTCGTGTGGGGATCAAAGACGTACGCATGGTTCTACAAGAAAAATAGTACATAACGAGTGTATTTTTGGGAGAAGACATTTTTTACAACTTTTTCAAGTATTCACTGGAACGGGTGGAGTCTGAAGAAAAACTTATACTCATGTAATGATGATGCAAAAATGAATGACCACTAAACCAATCAAACTTTGTGCACAATATGTACTCAAGTGTACTTAAGTGCACAATAAATACGGTTCTGCTTCATAATAGCTATTTGAATGCAAAAGAATACTTTCCACGCCATATACAGATATTTTGTGGTGCGTCTGGAGAGGAATCCTGCTTGTCATAAACATAAAATTCGTCTTACAATCAAAAGCAGCAACAAGGATCTTATTTTTAATGTCATTAGCCGCCCTTGCAAAGAAAGCACGCTTGCTATCAGCTAAGTGGGTATGATGTTATGTGATATCACCATATCACATCAAAATTATTTCCAGTTATCCTAAATTTACTTCTGTGTTTCCTTTGAAATTTGAAGCTATTTTAATTTCTCTGAGCATATGGAGAAAATTTTGTGTTAAACTTTCGTAAGAGCAAAATCAGATACTTAATATGTTATGAAAGGTATAAAATTTATATGAGTGTACAATTGTTAATATATGGTTATTGCTATCAGTAAAGTTAACTCTTTTCCTGCCACTTTTTCGAAAAAAAAAAAATCAATACCGTCATAACGGGATATACAGTTGCTACCAGACTTAAATAAGTAATAAGAGAGTTTTCGTTCACTTGTCAGCCAATTTCTTACCGGATAAATTACTTTAATAAATTGTCTCAGAACAGTATTCTACTAAACAGCAATTAAAGTTAGTTCCGTTTAGTTCCATTAGGTGAAATACAATTCATTTGCTTCCTGTAGAATCATTGATTAGGAAAGTTTGAGCGATGTCGGCACATATTATAAGTGGTAATATATCAATTTATAAAATGTAAAAGCTTTCCCTTACCCCTACACAATATCCAAATGGGTACAGGGTAAGCACTGATTGCGCGCGTATAAAAAAGGGTATAAGGGGGGTAATTTCTGTAGTCAAACCGAGCATCGGGTAAAAAAGTTTGATTCTGGAAGCGCGGGTTCGTAATTGTAGATCAAAGGAGCTGCCGATTACCTCTAACAGGAATATTCCCACATCTCTATAACCAACTGGTGACGACACTTGATTAGCATAATTCAAACAATACAATCTCTCTGATGAATGATTACGTGTCCTGATCACTCTGAAGTATGCAGTACCCTATGCATAGTGGACAACTCACACACAGTAATGTGTGTTTGTGGCCTTGAGCAATTCAAACTCACAGGACATTCATTATAGCTTTTTTCAGGAGGTGAACAAGACAGGTGTATTTCTTTTAAACTGTAAGAAGGGCTAGACGCAGGCTCAAAGAGAGAATTTTCCTGCCTGCCTGCCTGCCTGCCTGCCTGGGGTGAGTCTATTGCTGAGCTGGCAGCATTCAAAACTAGGCAAAGTAAGAGCTGACTCTTTTTAGGTAGGCTAATTTGTCACGTGGGTAAAAAACGAAAGACTAGGATTTTCTTTTGTCTATCGCATGGGAAAGTTAAAGGTCGGTCCCTTGAGCAGCATTCAGAAGTGATTGGAAATACCCATGCTCCGTTATCGCCTGAAGACTGGTTGAAGAAAGGAAAGAGAATGTCGTTCGAATTCTTTCACTATCTACTTTCAGACTTTACAGAAGCCGAAATGCTTTTCCTGACGCGGAAGAAAAACAGGCCGTTCCCTAACAAATAGCATAAGATGTAATAGATATATCTTTTCTGATACATTTACTATGAGAGAGTAACTGACAGCAACACTGATTAAGAGCTTTAAAAATGCTCGAAATTTGCTATCAAAATCCACCAAATATTGACCACTTTTACAAAACAATTACCGTTTTTGCACTTATATCATATTTATGTGTTATGTTACCTTCGTTAGTGTATCCTTTATTCCAAGGACAGTTTTAATGGTGGCATGCCCATATGTGCGTACTTTGGAAATAGCTATTTACTACTTGCAAAATATCCACATAAAAATCCAAACTAGTAACTAGATGGTAAGTAATTACAGATGCTTTATAAAGGTTTAACAAAAGAAATACAAACACTGTGCAACACCCCACAATCCCACATCATAATGTCTTCATAAAGCTAATGAGATATCTCAGAAATGATGTATATTGAGAACAGAAAAATATATTAAAGTAATTCCAACTGACTTTTCGTCAGTGGATCGTAATCTACCATCAGGGACGTAGCCAGGTTTTTGATGTGGGAAGGCAAAGTCGGCTCATCGTCCCCTTTCTTGACAGCTGTCCTGAGAAGGAGTATAAGGGGAGGGGTTTTGAAATTGTTTTGCTGTTTCGAAAGGCTTAGATGCAAAATAGTGCTACATTTTGCTTCTTTTTATACTAGATCTCAGTGTTCTCCATACGGGTTTTTAGAGGGACGGCCCGTTTTTCGAGTGAAAATGGCTGCCCCTCAAAAATAGTTGCTTACCCCCAAAATTCATCCGTCCCTCTAAAACGCACCCTCAAATTTGTTCTCATAATATTTTTTAAAAAATAAAATTCTGTAGTTAACGAATGCCCTCACGGTTCGCATATATTTATTGTAGGACACTTTGACAGTAGCCTTGTGGCGTTGACAACCAATACTTTTTCGGGATTTACTTATTATCAGGATGAGGTTTTAAAAATAGGTTAGGGTTCAGCTCCCAAGTCATCTGTTGAAAAAGGAAGAAAGATCCGGAACAATGTTTGAAGCTATGACATCAATAAGACCCAATGTTTTGATTGACTTTTCAGAGGCCTATTGGCAATGCGTCCTGCATCAAATAAATATGTCGGTCTGCTGCGGATTCCATCGTCATTACTCATCCCCGATCCGCACTCGTGTATTTTCCACTGCGTATAAGCCGCAGGTGTATGTATGGCCAATCGAAACCTCGAATCAACGATAATTTCACACCTTCCAGAACACTTTGTTTCAATTGTTCCGTTAATCTGTTAGTCTTAGTTTTCAAGGTCATAAAAAGATCACACTTGAGTAACCAATACTTCCCAATTACCCCCTAGGCCTCTACCCCTCCGCCCCCAACTTCCCATCCCTCCTTTGTGTCGCCATTTTTGCTCTCCTTCATTTTTTTTCAACATCGCCCATCGCGTCCCCAAAATTTCTGTGGGGCACTCTGCCCCCTCCCCTGCTGGCTACGCCACTGTATACCATTGTTGAGAACAGCAACTATTTTGTTTTAATGTCTAAATATCTTTATCAAAACTTTAAAACATTTTTGAAGCTTAGTTGGTCTGGTTGTCATATACCGTCTGTGTTACATGTTAACAACCATGTCTTTAAATGCAATAGTTCGGCAGTAACTGTTCCCTTGGTCATATACCTTCCCCGTACCCTCACAGTATTAGCAGAACATGATTTAATTTACAGGTAATGTTATCACCATCTTTTTTGTTGCTTTGTTGGTAACTTTCTCTCTTAATAGGGAAGCTCAATGTAGGATGCAGTTCTGAAAAGCTGGTGCGGCCTTGATTTCAGGATACACCAGCCCTAAGTCAACATACCCTGCAAACATGAACCCAAAGTTAAGCACAGTACAGAACTACATATAGTTTTCTTACGAAGTGTAAGCTAACTTTCATGAGGATATTGAAAAAATTGTAGCCTAGCTAAGAGGAATACTCCCACATATATTCATCTATGAAGCGAGCGATGAAACGTATACCTAATGTTTCTTTTTTTGGCGAACCTCTTAAGACTTGCGTTTCTTCTTGCTAAGGTCGAAGTCCTAGTAAGGAATTTATGCATGATGTTGAGTTATCCCATTTCAACTCCTATCGTCTTCAGAATAAGAAACCCAGAGGTAAAGTTAAAGGGCATCGACATACGATAGACATAGCCTAACGTGCATATAGTTAATCCCAGCACGAAAACCTGCATATAAATACGGAATTAGATCTATCAGTGAAGTTAACTTAGACAAAATTTACATGAATACGCTCGAATTCTGTGAGGTACGTGGGATGCGTTTCAATTAGTGAAATGGTAAGTCACTTTAAACACTTTTAAGTGATAGTTGTGTGGAGAGCACGGAGACGAGAATGAGGCAACGGCGCGCTCGTGACTCATAAATCGTTTGAAGACAAAGTAATGTCACCGGAAGTACGTCACATCGCTTTGTTCATTTACCAACTGACCAATTTCAGTGACACATTGCTGTCAAGAAGGACTCGAAAGTTGCATTAATAGGCCAAGTACGATGTTAGTTTCAGAGATCCACAATACTATAGCCGTGATCAATGCTAGACAATGGTAATGTTTCGTTGAAAGGAATGCTCAAAGTAACTCAAATGCAAGTGAATTAAATTTAACAAGCTTTGCTATGTTTAATATGGAAGGTAATAATGTTCCCATTCTTCAATATAATGTGGTGGCAGTAAAGTGTGCCTTAAAGGGAGAAACCAGTCTCCCCAAGTTTATTTCAAACATCTGCTAAGTCTTACAAATCTCCTCTTATTTCACTTACAAGCAATGGAGTAGGGAAACCAAGCCAGTGAGCCACAACTGGAAAAAAGGCGGTGGTCGTCTCGACTTGAACCAATTGGTTGGAAACTGGGACGCTAAACCTCATCTAACTAACTAACTAACTTACAAGTATCTTTCATTATTTTTCTGTATAATAACATTGAAAACTGAAGGTAACCTAGGAGTAATTCTGCTTGAATTTAAAAAAATTATGAGTAACATTAACATTGTCACATGCCGCAGATTGATTGGAGCCGTTCCTGAATTAGAATGGCGGGGTACACTAATTCAAATTGGGGGACTGCATTTTCCCTTTAAAGTGCGGTTTCCATCTAAGTATCTATTTGATATCATTCAATTAGGTTTGTGGAGCTCGTGGTCAGGATATGTCATATTCGTTTTGTCAGAAAAAATGCTGCTTAGTCGATTTATCAGACTTTGCTGCATTGAAAGCAAAACAGCTTGGCAATTCTGCAATGACTTTCTCACAGTTTTTGTGGTGTCGAAGAAGGATTAATTGGGCAAGGAGAAAGGGGCGAGAAATAAAAAAATTAATAATATGAAACTCAACCAAAAGTCAACGCCGAAAACATCGCGGTGGTTTGAAATCTGACATGCCAGTTTTCCCACCTCTTTCTTCGGTAAATATGGGAAGGAGAAATCAAGATACGATTTCTCCTTACCATTATCCACCGATAATGTGGAGTGGAGAAACCCAAAGTTAGTGAGGGGTATTTCAAGAAAGGACCATTTCACAGTGTCTATTTTTGAACACCCTGTCCATTAATGGACTATGTCCATCGGTCCTCTTTTCAATTTAATAAACATAGCTAGCCGTTCGTCGACGATTTCTCCGTACCACGGTGGGATCATCTCACGTTGGTAATAATATAACCAAAGTTATAAAGCGCCAATCCGTGTCATGTGCGGGCGCGTCCATTTATGGAAAGGGTTTTCGAAAATAGACACTGTGTAATGGTCCTCTCTTGAAGTACCCCCTCACTAACTTTGGTTTTCCCCACTCCACATTATCGGTGGATAATGATAAGGAGAAATCGTATCTTGATTTCTCCTTCCCATGTTTACCGAAGAAAGGGGTGGGAAAACTGGCATGTCAGATTTCATACCACCACGATGTTCTCGGCTTCCGTATCTAACAAGTCTCGGTGTAGTTTGGAAATTGCCTCATTACGAGACTTTACTTTAATTTCTACAATACGACATCTGTCTCCACCTTCTACAACAACTTATTTAGTATCCAACTTATTTTCAAACGAGCAAGTCTATGTCTTGCACTGTGCACTTTCAAAACAGTTGGATAAAATTTTGTCAGCACTAGGTACGTATGAAAGTATACTGAAATTGGGTAGAGTTAACCCAACAATGTTGATAAACACGGCTAACAGAAAAAAAGGTCAATTAATTAAGTGGCAAAGATATTTGTCCAATAAGTTTGGTATTTTATGTAAGTTGATGAAACTTTAGCCGATATCAGTTTTCTCACATACGTACCCAGAGTTGGTGAAATTTACACCCAACTGCTTTGAGAGTGTGAACATTTGGAACACTAGCATAGTATCTCAGGAAACCTCATGAAAGCTTTTGCACTTTTGATTAAATCTCTTCTCTATCAGAGATGATCTAATAAAATAAATTCACAAATCGAGGAGAAACTACACGCAACGTCTTTCATTGTGTGATGTTACCTTACAGCTTTACAAAATACCCCATAACACGTCAAAATCTCACATTACCGCATAGGCCTGTTCATAGGTGAAAATATCTTGGAGTGGAAAGGATATATGCCTTACTGTTAGAAGATACCCCCATTATCTTTTGTTTCGTCATACAGTAAATTGTGTTTAAGGGTCGTCTATTTCTCCAACAATTTCCGCTATGCACATATTAGGGGGAAGACTTCAAACCGCTTTGTCCAAAGTGCACATAAATCCATTAGAACATTACATGGGCCTATCACAAATGAGTGATACACATTCACAATTAACTACTATGGAGTGTAAATCACAGCTGCTCCACATAAAATATTATTCCCTTGAAATATTTCAGTTAGAAGAAATGTGAAATATTCTCACACTTGCTTATGTTGATTTGCACCTCGTGAATCATGGATACGCTATACTGACTGTATTTTCTGAAAAGCTGTCACGTGGATCAAGAGGATTCCAATCTCAAAATCGTTCATCTCTCCGTCTCTCATTCGCAAAGACGGTCATTAATTTTCCCCAAGAAGTGATATTATACTCTTTCAAGTATTTTGAACTAATGTTTATAAAAATATTCCGGATGGCAAATTAGAAGGGAGGCGATTAATTACCGCTTGACGTCCAGTCTTAACGACGCCATTGTTACTCTCCAGAATATCATCATATTTAATAATCAAACTGTTGGTGGCAGCAATCAACGTGCACGGTAAAATCCTTTCTATCGTGATTTGTAGAAACCAATCACTACAATATCGGAGTTGTCTAAATATTCTACGTCATTTGACATAAATGATAATGCACATCAATGACCATGCAACATTAAATAAATAAATAAACAACGTAGGAAAAAAGCAAAATCAAGCACCATTTCTTCCAAACCATTACTTACGTGTAAAAGAATACTATAGTTACATCAGTTCTTCATTTCAGACCAGTTTTCAGTTTTCATCCTCAATTAGGGTTTTTTGTTCCTATTGGTAGAATTTATCAGTAACTATGAGTTGACCCTTTTGTTAAATATTGGTATCACCTTAAAAATAAAAAAATAAATGTGTAGTTTTAATCCACCGAGAATAGTGAAGGTTCGTATCACCCACCTTTTGGGTTGCTTCAATTAAAAACTTTCGATGTAAAATACTTTTCATGAGAAAAGGCTAATAAGCCACGGACAAATTTCTCATCGTCATAAATTGTGATAGAGATTATCTGTGATTTGGAAACAGTCATAAAAAGCGATCGCTGCAGTCACTTGAAGGAATGAAACCTTTTACCTTAGTTCAGAGGTGGCGTTAAGTTACAAAGGCTATAGTTACAGCTAAAGTGGAACAGTCTCATAAATTTATTTCTCTGGCTCTCACTTAAATGAGTTCCCACAGCCTAATCAGAAAAGTTGGAAAAAACTTTTAAAAATAGCAAGACTTATAGCAAAAATCAACTTCATTTCTCTTTCGAATGTGGGATGTTAATATTTCTCCGCGAAGAACTTTTATATATTTATCTTATATGATTACAGTTACTTCCGGAGTTCACTTTGCCAAAGAGTCTATCAGGCGTGCTCAATGACAATTGAGGAGATTCAGTGGCAGATACATTTCTTTTAATCGTTTCTTGTATGAATTTCACCCATTATTTCCCAGGAGTAATCAACGCAAACGATGGAAGGAGGGCGGGAGTTTATTTGCCCTCCTCAAATGATTTATTTAAATGCCTATCCAAATATGAAACTGATAACCACACAAGGCAACACTCAAGCGTCTGGCGTCTTCCTCCTACGTTTTGACAGTTGGCCAATCAAATGTTGCCAAAAAGTCGTCTTTCTGATGAAAATTCGGGACTACATTGACGGAATGGAATCTAAAATTGGGAAAATGCCTTGATACGACATCAATGAATCTTCGTAAGCATTATCACCCAAAGGTCATCATTATACTGCCTCCTAAATTTCTCAGTTACAAGAGTTTCCTAAAAGATATAGATATTTTCTCAAGTTGCTGTTAAACCTTATTTGCAATGTTTTGCTACGTTGGCAGGGAACGTTTTCCTACCTAGTTCACTGGTGTGATATGAGGATAGATATCCAGTGGGCTAAATCCTATGTTGAAAAGAGACGTTGGGATATCTTGTTAGGTCTCAGTAAAACAGTTTTCAGACAATATACTATTTACAAATAAGTCCAATGAAATAGATGGTATTAAATCGACGTACATAACTTTAAGTTAACTTAATTAAATAAACTTTAAATTATGATAATCCTGTCTGATCTACTTCAACGTGTAGGAAAAATACTATAATTTCATAACATTTCATTTATTCGTTAATTTATTTGTTATAAGGGGTGGTTGGAGTATAGGCATAAACTCCTTTAAGTGATACCTAGGCAACCTTTTCTGTATCCACCCCTTTAACAAAGAGACTTTGCATATGACAAACCTTTGATAATCTATTTACTGAAAGTCAATTGCAAATCAATGTTAAGCAAGGGATCACTAAACTTTTGACTCTCTGGTGAAACATTGTCTCATGACTTGGCCGTAATGACCTAATAATCATACACATAACGACCTGCAACAGAATTAAGGAGATTAAAATCAACTACAGACGGTATAACAAGAACGGAATCTATGCTCATATTCATTTTAGACCAAGGTTTCATATGAACATGCAAACCCACAGAAAAGAAGTAATAACATACATTGGACCAAAGTATAAATCTTGTAATGTGATTAGTTAGAACGTGCTGGCTGAGTGAAATCTTCAACCTACTTTGTGTCGTTTCCATCATGCTAGATACAGCCATTAATAGTATATGACACCTGCAATTTGCTTCTCCCCTTTCTTCGGATGGAAAGGCATCACCCGCTGATAAAAGCATTTTTACGGGAGCTGGACACATGGCACGTGACAGGATGTGCTTCCCAACGTTAAGCAAAATGATGACTTTAAAGGAATATTACAGTGACAATTTCAGAGGATCTCAAATGAAAATGAATAACTTGTCATCCCATGCCTTTAAAACCCCACAGCCATAGCTGGTTCATAACTCAACTTGCTGTTTGAAGATAAATTAATCTTGTCAAAACAGACTTCCAGTTGCTTTAAGGTTACAAATGTTATGTAATACGGGTAGATTGCTTCAAAAACTTTTGTGGTTCTTTCAAATAGAATTGTTTAATTTGACCCTGAAACTTGACGCCAATGAAGTATTGAATAACACTCATTTTAGATTGAGCTCAATCGTTTTGGGAATTGGAGGTTAAAACTCTAAAATTGTCTGCATTTTTCATTTACATGTGTCAAGATTATAAAGAAATACAAGATATGGTTAATTAGTCTGCATGCATGTGTGTCATTATAGATATCCCATAATGCAATGCACTGCTGCGAACTGAATATTTTCTTTCAGGATCATCTTTTAAACACAAAATGCTATTGAGATGGTATCTACATGAATAAAAGTAGCGAAATCTACTTCATGGACCTTTCACTGTGGAACTACCGCAGGCAAAATCTGTAAGCATGGGGGTGCTTCCATGCTCGTAGTGTTTGGCGTATATAGACATGTCTATTTTAAAAAGTCAAATGTAAATACCATTTTGTATTCTGCGATGAAAAAATACAAAAAATCTCTAATATAATAAGAACGTCTGCAAAAGTAAAGGTTCTCCTATTTGAGAATTTTCCTCCTAAACGATGGGGCTATACAGGTTGGTACTATTATTTGTCAAGCAGTTATTCTGTGGTAGTGTTAAAACAACAATAAAAAAGTCTAAGAGCTTAGCAATTAATTGCCTCAGAAAATATTTTTTAATTACTTTCACTTTCAGAAGTTTCAAATTGACACAGTTTGAGCACTAAATGTTCCTCGAGATATAAATTCTTCTAGCTACCTTTCACTGTAGGCAAATTTAATTTAAAATCAAAAATTACCCCCAAACGGAACTTACAACCCCATATTGACACAAGAATTGGTGACAAGCAATCAGAGATCCTTGCAAAATTTTCTTGAGTAGCTTCAACAAAGGCAGGCAAAGTCAGCTATTTTACTGGTTCGCACAAGGGCGCAGAGATACAACCAAATTCATCAGCAGTGATACTGATTTTGATGGTAAAGTACACCCTGGCAAGTAGACGGATACGCAGATATATGATAACCAAGTTAACCCTTCATGAAATACTATTTATGAGGTTTTCATCATATGACCTCTGATACCCCAAATGGCCTTTGAATCTTCAAAAATAAGAGATATCTGTGGTTTCTGTCTTGAGACACTATGTTCACAATGCTTACAGCAGGCGCGGATCCAGAAATTTTGAGGGGGGGGGGGCCCAAGATGGAAAACCTCATGTGCACCGAAGGTGCACCACGAGCGCGAAGCGCGAGTACCTACGCGTGGGGTCCAGGGGCCCGCGTTAGGGCCCCTGGCGGGGTCCAGGGGGTGGAGCCCCCGGAAGCTCTCGCAATATTGCATTTTAAGAGCACAGAAATCGGCTCCAGTTCTTATGTCAGTGAGATTTTATACCTTTTCATGTTGCATGGAATTTGATGTGTGTGGCTCATTGTAAGTTACTATATGTACCTGCAGAAGTTACGGAGAATCAAAGGTATCTTAAAACTTACACGCCAACATTATGAGCCCGGTGTAGGTAACTTGAAATGATTTTTGCCATAATGAATGTTTTATTTTCGTATACGGTATTCGGGTATAGGACGTCAGATGAAACAATTGCGCGCGAAGCGCGCCGAAAATTTGAATTTACATTTAAAACATTGCTATGACTAACGGTGTCAATTCCCTTTATGTGCTTTGATCAATTAGAAGGTGGGTTCGATACTAAGTTTTCAGTTCTCATAAGAAGAGGAGGGTGAAAAAATGAATATCAGTTGTTTTACATCCTTACAATGCTGACTCTGAAATCACGTTTATGCACACGAATAATTGGCTTATTGTAGAACCCCACCGATGAGTAATGCGAATACGTTTGGGACCTTATTGACAGTAAAAGGAGCAATTCAATGCTAATAGTGCGCAGATCAAGCAAAAATCAAGAAATATTGAGAAGACTTTGCAAAAATCGTGAAAGATTTCAAATGATTTTTGGTAAAAAGTGATAAAAATGAATCCATCACTCAATAAACAAGTACCTCTCTCCGTGATCGTAAACAATTGCGCGCGAAGCGCGCCGAAAATTTTCGGTATAGTGCGTCCCGGGAGCTCTGCATTAATTGTACACTGAAAAGGAGGACCAGCAGGACTCTCACAACCTGACATCCATATGGGAGGAGAGATGATATATCACCTTCTTTATGGACTTCTGAAGGGTATACCCTTCAGAAATCTATGACCGATGGTGCCGGCTGGAGTTGGTGATTGGGGGAACCGCAGATAACTGCTAAACCGTGCCTTTTTAGGCAGTGGGATTTTGTATACGCTATATACAAGAGCGGGAGAGCCTTTTCTTATTAGTACATGAGAGTGCAATCCCAGGAAGGGGTTTACCATCCCCTTTTAGAAATTTTTGTTAATTTTAGGGGGCCTTTATGCAAAATGGTGGTGTCTTTGGGTCATTCTAAAGTGATTGTATGTTCAGAAAATGTCCACAATTTAGTGAATTCTAACTTTTGTTCGGGTGTAAAAGGGGAGTAAGAGACGGTTAAAATATTGTCTTCAAACCTCCTTAAGTCCCAGGAAAAATCATGGGCGTGGATCCATCTCCAAAAGTGTGTGCGGGGGGGGGGACCTTTTTCACATTTGTGAATCGCCTTCCTGTGGCGTGGAAGAAGGAGTTGGTGGTAGCCAGAATTTGCGTCACGGGTAGGCAATAAGTTTTGTGATCTTCGGCATGGGGGAGGGGTCTAAGGGAAATTTTTCTAGAACTGAATGCCCTCAGATGCGATTTGGTGCAACAAAAGTGTACGATTTTTAGGTTATTTTTCTTCTAAAAATTTCGTTTTCCTAGGCATAATTGCAGTCTGTTCCATCATTTTTGAAAAAGTGAGGGGGACTTTTTGACGATGTCCCCTCTTCTAAAAAAGTGAGGGGGACGCGTCCCCCCGTCCCCCACGATCCACACCCATGGGAATATTGTACACGCAATTATACCTACGTGGAGTCCACAGAAACATTCTTGGACTATAATAAAATTTTTCCTTTACATTTTAAAAGGATGTCCAAGGTTGACAGAGAACAGTATAGAGCCTCCCGGGAGCTCTAAATTAGTTACAGTATACAAAAGAGGGACCAACGGGATTCTCACTACCCGACATCCATATGGCAGTATGGGAGGAGATATGATATATCACCTTCTTTTTAGGTATAGCAAGAGGGATGGTGGACAGGCAAAATTCGTTTCAGAAAAGATTTTCGTCATTATTGAACGTCGCGGTAAGATGTTTGGCCGGAAAATAAGCAAGGGCAATTACGTACATTCAAAGTGCTAGACTAGATTAGTCAAAGATCCCATAGCGCGCCGAAATTTTGAATAAAATATTAGTCCATGACAAAACCTGCATTTCAGAACCTGCATCGGACACTGTCACTTTCCCACCAAGCTATGCTATTCAGAAACGAATCTTCTGACTGAGAATTCTTAAAAAGCACTTTTGCTCCTTTGTTCCCCCGTGAGTAGTTACCGAAAGCTATTGATATAAGGACAACTCTGACACAAGGCTTGACGCTAGCGGAGCGTGCAAAACTTTGGAATTTGTCAAGAATTTCCAAAACTTATGATAGTTTGAGAACAGTTTGTAAAAGGAAATGGTTAGAACAAATAAACCAGTCATCAAAAATATATCTCACCCTACACCCTCCACAGAAATCTGTAGCTTAAACGACTTTTGAAATTTTAAAAAATTTCAAGAATCGATGGGGGAGGGAGACACACGTCACCCATTGCCCACTGTGCCGACGCCACTGTTTGTAGCTTAAAAGCCTTTTGAGTTCATTTTAAAACTTTTCAGAGAGTTTCGAAATCGAATAGGGTGTCATGCACGCCGCTACTTTGCCTGCAACAGCTGGTGCACTGTGCACAATAGTACGGTAGGTCACCTGACAGCTTGTCTTCTGTATTCATTCTGCAAGGTCTGTATGGCGAAAACTTTGCCTCTCAGTCCCTCTAGATTACAAAAAATTTCACTCTTTAACACAAATTTGTTACTAAATTTCAGTGCAGCTAGCCGAGCCCATACTACATATGTCACGATGTTTACTTATTTAGATCTTAAGTCAAGGATCATTACTCAGCTATTCGCCTGTTTTCGAACATTGTAGCGCTCCTTACGTCGCCAACCACTTTGAAAGATATATAAAGAGATAATCCAGCGATAGCTTCACCCAACCCCTACAGAAATATATACTTTGAATACGTTCTTAGACACTTTTATTCATTTTTTGCTCTTAATTTTTCTTTCTCCTTTTCTTTCTTTTTTTTTTTCTTCTTCTTTTTTTCTCCTTTCGTTTTTTTTTTTTGTCGTGGCGAGGAGGGGGGGGGGGCCCGGCCCCCAAGGCCCCCCTGGATCCGCGCCTGGCTTACAGTTTTCAGTCTCTAGTGAGCTCTAATCGTTTCCTAAAAGAGGGGTTCTCCACTTCAATATGACAATTTTATTTACCAAGTATGAAAAGTGTTCATCATTTGTAGTGAGATGTCGTGTTTATAAACAATTTCCTAGGTTTTCGTAGTTTCACCTTCGGTGACCTCAGATAACCTCTGATCTTTACCAAAAACGATAGGATTCAACGCATTTTCACACCAAGTATGAAAAGTACCCATGCTCCCTACCTTGAAATCTCGTGGAAAGGAAATTCTTAGGTTTTCTTAGTTTCACCTGCGGTGACCTCAGTTAATCTCTGACTTCTACCCAAAACACACACCTTTGTACGTACGCAATAGCGACGGCAGGGATTCTGCAAGGAAAATGGAATTAAAAAAGATTGGTCCTCAGATTGTTCAAAGGCGAAGTATTACTCATAAACGATTAACCACATGATGAAAATTCCTTTGCGGTCATCAGGAATAGGCGTATAGGGCCTAATTGCTCTATTGCTTCAGAGAGAGAGAAAGAGTTAGTTAGATGAGGTTTTACGGCTCAGTCTCTAACCAATTGGTTTAAGTCGGGCCGGCTAAGGCCTTTTTACGAGTTGTGGCTCACTGGCTTGTTTTCCCTAATCCATTGCTTATGCTGAGCACCAAGCACAATGGCAGTAGGTTCCATTTTTGAGGTCTTTGGTATGACCCGGCCAGGAGTCGAACCCCAGACCTTTCGGCTTCAAGTCGGATGCTCTAACCAAGAGAAAGAGAAAGGATACAAATTGGTTGCACCTTTTCTGCATGTATGACAGTATGTATGTACACATTTGGGGAAAGTTTGCATATTCATCGTGTAAATGGTATGTATAGCTTCACGTAGTTACATATCAAGGTGTAGAAAAGAATATTTCGTAAGCGATGCAGGGTTCTGAAGTAGGGGAATAAATAATGTGAAAAAGTCACTTGTTATCCACCAACTAAGGGGAGGTCAGACAGAGGTGTTCCATTATTTTAAAAAAATACAGAATTATGTGTGTCATTGGTTTCGTTATTGAGAACGAGAACGTGTTTCTTCATGTGAATGACTCACAGCAAAATTTAGATATATGCGACGTCTTCGAAAGTTTACTACTTGTAACTTGTGCAAGCAGACTAGCTTTCCAGTGAATAAATACAAAGATTCCCTGAAAAGTACGGAGGGAAGCGCTGACGTTTTTCTCTTTTTTGATGGTATATGACAGTGCTTGATGTACAGGCTAAATAAGTAGGGTTTAAGAACACTGAATGACGTCATCACTTAAAACATGGAAGTGGCCAAAACAAAGAAGAAACGGCGTATTCTTTAAAGACATCACCATAACTGCAATAACATTATCCGCTAGAAGGCGAACGTCCTGTTTCGGATATTGATGCATGTACATATAACGTAAAGTTTTAGCATAACGAAATGTATATTGTCAAGTATCTGTGACAAAAGTAGCGACATTTTTTCCAAGGGAGTCTGGCATTGACTATCAAAGAGAAACAGGAAGCCCCTTGTGATAAATTTGTCAATGACACCTCTGATTCTTGCAGACGCCTCAGTGGATATATCGCTATACGCATGTTTCCTAAAAATGTGTCATTCCTTGGATGTACACATTCATCCAGTGCGTCGTCAACTCAAAAGCAACATTCATTACGTTGAGGCTAAAGAGTCCTCAAATCTGACGGTTCTTCCTGTATATAAATAAAAAACACCTTTTCTATACATTCTGTGTCGAACCTAAATCCACACCACACACGTAAATACTAAGCTGTCATACATGAAGAAAGGGAACATGGAATGTGGATCGTGAGAAACAGCTGTCTCTCTGTTATGGAAAACAAAAATTAGTCCTTTATTTTCCTGAATCTTACAAAATCCCTCGAAATTATTCTCTTTCCCGAAAATTATCCGAGGAACACCGAAATTCTCCAGAATGCCCGGCAATTTCCGGAGGAGTGGAAGCACTTTGTTCTTTCCAAGTATATCGTGAATATGAGGCTTCGAGACTATGGGAGATAGACTCAAGTACGACCCTAGTTAAAAGTAGGGATGTCAAACCTCTTTCCACCTAGCATAACATTGAAACAACTAGGTATGGCACCATTACAATATTAAAATGTAATAACTTTTCCCGTTGCCACAACCCTTCTTCCTAAAAGTATGTTAGCGAGCTGCGAATTGACCATTCCTGCATGACCACATTTCTCAAAATTAAAAAATGCCCCCTCTAAAACGCTTGCGTTTCAGAAGAATGTCTTGCTTGCTGTGCTTTAAGGGATAGTTAGTAGTGAATCCCTCTAAACTTGAACAATGTGTAGCCAAACGGAACACGCAGAAAGACGTCAATCAAACCATGGAATTACTTTGCAGTAGCTCCATGATTAAACCATAATATAAATTTCAGTTTTTCCTCAAGTTTTTCTAAAACTTAACGGTTATCATGCTAGTAAATTGCAAAATAGCTAATTGTATACTTTCTTTCAAAAGTGTCTTTTCGGCGACCAATATTTGTTTTTCTGAACTCTTTATTGTTTTAGATAAACACTCCTTGGAAAGAAATTATCTCAAATTGTATTTGTACAGTAGGCGTAATTAATGTTTGAATTTAATTGGATGACAAAATGAATTTGGTTTAAGGGGTATAGAGGTATATAAATTTAAAACTGTAGATGTAATTTACTACATATAGTGCTCATCGATAACTTAAAGCCTACGACTGAAAAGTGTCAACGACATGGAAGCTTGTCTTTCAATGACTAAGGACGACTTATCAAATCATTCAAGAGATGAACAAAATGAATGACGTCATTCCATCTCGCATGACTGAGCAGTGACGGATAAAAGACAGTGATACAGCCAGAAGGGTAGTGACGTTAACCCCTCTTAAAGGACTTCCCTCTGTTTGCCCATAAATGAATGATAGAGTGTCATGTAATTGTCCAAACTTAAGGTAAATATTATCCATTTCGCCCCTAAACTGCAATCCTGTTCTATCCCCCCCCCCCCCCCACAAGAAAAAAAAAAAAAATCAGTATCTTACTAGGCTAGTGGTAAAAATAATTGCTGATTCCTAAATCTCACAACATCACGACAAATATTACCCCTTATAGAACCATGGAACCTTCACTATACAACAAGCGTTGATTTTAAATCTCCCCAGTCTTGTCCGGCTGATGGCCAACAAGATGTGTTGTCGGCCTTTTTTGGCTAAATACATGGAGGTACTACCTGGGGTGCAATATCACTTTGGGCCTAATAAAAGAGAAGCCGTGAGCTTTTATATTGCTTTCAAAGGGCCAGCCGTTGGCAAAAAATGCCTTCGAAAAAGTTATGTGAGCATTTTAGTACAAGCAGTTGGTCATGCTATAGATCCAATCCAGTTCTGGTAAGGGTCTATTTTGGGGATCTGGTACTTTTGAAATAAATTTTAGGTTAATTTTTGGTCGTTTTGAGGCAAAAATGTGATCTCATGAAATTGATGCGTTCATATTTCTAAATAATTTACTATCAGGTTAATGTAAATTTGGTCAATTTGAACTCTTTTTTGGTCGGTATTGACAAAATGGTTACAAAGAAAGGAGAGAAGAAAGACATTTTATAGAAAATGATGCCCGATATCTCAGAATAGTTTTACGATGATGTATATTACTTTCAATGTGAGAAATCTTTCTCATGAGAACAAAGAACAGTTTAATATTGACTAAAAAAGCCTTGCAGTACATTGTTACACTTTAGACATTGTATTAAAGTCAACAATGTGACCTTTAAGGTACATAAAACACCATTATTTATTTCTTAAAAACATTATATTGATAATTTTTGCCCCCCCCCCACCGAAAAACATTTACAAATTTGATGTAGCCTACTTGTAAACCCTAATTAAACACCATGCAGCTAGCATCATTGAATTTGAATTGATTTAATTCCTTGTCAGTCATTGTAAAGAAAACTAATGAAAAACAATGAAAGTCATTTTTGACCATTTTAGGGCAAAAGTATGATTTTTGTAATGTTGGTGTATTTCATATTTGTTAAAATTCCACTATCAAAAAACATGACTTTTAGTTGATTTCACCTTTAGTTTGGTCAATATTGACAAGATAAAGGTACAAAAAACATGGAAAATAAATACTTTCTATTAAAAAACGCCCTCTATCTACAAAAACAGCATAACGTGCTGTAATGTCAATTCGAACTTGGTGCATTCGTTTCCATTTTCTGCTACAAAGTCAAGGTCGTACCGGTCACACAAGTCATCCTCACGATGTAAAAACGTAAGGTCGTCTTCGGTATGTCTAGGAAGCAACTGAGCTCGCCGTGGGGCGTTAGTAAAAAGTAATTAACTGTCCTCAAATAGCACTGAATACGCATTAAGCAGACCATAAAATGGCATTTCGTCTATTTTTTGCAGAATAGCCTAATTCAAAATAACGACGGGTTAATTTCTTCAAGATGCAGCGGGTTTGATGGTGGGGAGGGGATGATGAGAGGTTCTTCGGAATTTTCAATAATTTTATTCACTTTGTGCTAGGGGGAGTTAAAAAGAGACAATTCCGGTGTAAGATGGATGCGCGTAAAACGCGCCCGAAAATAAAACTTTTACAAGTGTATTTTAGTAATATTTGCCTACATTTACATAGCAATGAACTATCTATATACATGGAGCAGTGACTACGAATCAAACAGACAGACAAAGAAAAACAATGTTTACCGGTTTTGTTTTATAATAGCCACGACAAACAGCCAGTCGATTCTTTATGATGCAGCAGGTTTGAGATGGGCAATATTGAATTGTTCTTGTTCTCATGAAAAAAAATTTCTCATGCACATTAAAAATAATGTGCATTATCGTAACAATTTTTTTGAGATATCGGGCATTTTTTGGCTTAAGAATGTCTTATTATCTCTATTTTTGTATTTTTCTTTTGTCAACATCGAGCAAAGTAGATTGACTAAAATTTATATTTTCCCGATAGTAAATTATTTGAAAATATGTATTGCATTAAAATCATGAGAATTGTATTTTGCCCCCAAATGGTCTAAAATGGCTCACAACTTGATTTTCAAAGGACCAGCCTCATAACATTAATCCTTACTTTATGTATATTGGATCTATAATGGAATGGTTGTGCTAAATAGATGTCTGAACTGAACAGATGATCGATGTATGTGAATGAACTCTTTAAGGATTTAGAGCAGTGGGTACCAACCTTATTCAACCCATCGCCCCCTTTCACCATATGGGGTTGGACAAACTCCACCTCCCATGTCTATGGCATTGTATGACTTGTACACATACAGCCTTTGTGCCTGGCCCAGGATAGTACAAACAGACAAAAGCTTTATGGGGTTCCTTTTTGATGGCAAAACCTATATCCGTAATTAACAAAGGTGGGAAGCCCTTATCGGGGTCAGGGGTGGAGAAACATTTTAAAAAAAGTGGATTTAGAGGTTTCACAGTGTGAAGCGTTCCCTCCTGCAGGTGGAGTCAAGAGGCCCTCCATACCAGCCCCTGATGCTACAATGTCCGAGTGCATTTGCAAAAGTTATCTATCATTTTGCAATGATCTATAATTGTGAGTTATGTCAGTATGTGCTTCTGTGAACAGCAAGGCAAGAATGACATTCGAGATAAAAGTGGCAGGACAACTTTCTTGCATAGCCCTTCTTCTGTCGCCACCGAAGAAGGTACGGGGGTCTTCACAAGGAGGCCTTTGAAATTCAACACTGTTAAAGGGAATTTCTGGCATCTAGCAGATGAGATTACCAACTTTGTAGTGGACCTAAAGAGGGAATGTTAGACTTACTCGACTTGGTGACTCCATTTTATTGGATACTAATGTGAAAGTTCAGCTGGAGTAAAATATCTGGTATCTCTTTAGCCTTGTTTAAATTATGTGTCTTATTTTCCCCCTTGACACTTACCGCGTCCTGAGTTGCGATGAAGCCCCAGGAGCGACTAAAAACACAATTAGTTGTATCATAAGTCCTTATTGTGTAATACATACAATTTGAAAGTTCAGCTAGAGGAAAATACTTGGCAACTTTTTACGCCCGGTTTAATTTATATCTCAGATTTTTCAAACGCCCCTGCCCCCGACTCTTACCACCCCCTGCGTAGCGGAAACGCCCCCAGGAGGTGATACCTTCCACCGTTGGGAATCATTTATCTAGAGGTTAAGGAAATTTTTCTTGTAGATATTAGGGAAGAATGATCAGTTAGAGCTTGTTATTTTGATGCCTTTGTTCACTTTTTGGTGGGAGGGGGGCACGATAACACTATAGAGACGTTTGAGATGATTTCCTTCAGGCCATTATAATTCCGTTTGAGTAAAACTTTTGACATTTGCATCTTTTCATCGAAATTGAAGGAAAATAGAAATATCTTTAATCTGTCTCTTTAGTGTTTTCAAATGCCTTGAGTATTAAGAGTAACTGTAACAGTAAACTGTAGAGTTATTTAGTACGGAGCTTTTAAGGTGTCATGCAGATGTTGAGATATGTGACTTTCTCGACTTTTTTCAGTAAAATATTCAGATGTTGACATCTGAGATCTTTTTATCTCAACATTTTAGCGTAAAATATTGAGATATTGCATTACAGGATCTCAATATCTGAATATCTTTACTGGACGATATTGACATATTGACATCCAACATCTCGTTATTTCAATATTTTAACGTAAAATATTGATATATTACATCACAGGATCTCAATATCTGTATATCTTGACTGAACGATATTGTGATATTGACATCCAACATCTCGTTATTTAAATATTTAGTGTAAAATATTGAAATGTTATATTACAGGATCTCAATATCTTAATATCTTTTCTGAAGGATATTGAGAAATTGACATCCAACATCTTGTGTTTTCAATATTTTAACCTGAAATATTGAAATACTACATCACAGGATCTTGATATCTTAATATCTTCACTGATCGATATTGAGATATTGACATCCGAAATCTTGTGTTCTCAATATTTTAGCGTAAAATATTGAAATATTACATCAAAGGATCTTAACATTTTAATATCTTTTCAGAAGGTTATTAAGATATTGAAATCCTGTAATGAAATATTTCAATATTTTACGCTAAAATATTGACATAACGAGAGGTTGGATGTCAATATCTCAATATCGTTCAGTGAAGATATAAAGATACTGAAATCCTGTTATGAAATATTTCAATATTTTACACTAAAATATTGAGATAATGAGAAGTTTGATGTCAATATCTCAATATCCTTCAGAAAAGATAAAGATATTGAGATCGTGTAATGCAGTAAGCCTATTTCAATATTTTACACGAAAATATTGAAATAACGAGATGCTGGATGTCAATATCTTAATATCTTTCAGTGAAGATATTAAGATATTGAGATCCTGTAATGAAATATTGCAATATTTTACACTAAAATATTGAGAACACAAGATTTCGGATGTCAATATCTCAATATGTTTCAGTAAAGATATTAAAATATTGAGAACCTGTAATGTAATATTTCAATATTTTACAATAAAATATTGAAATAACGAGATGTTGGATGTCAATACTTCAATATCCTTCACATAAGATATTAAGATATTAAGATCCTGTATTGTAATATTTCAATATTTTATAGTAAAATATTGAAAAAACGAGCCGTTGGATGTCATTATCTTAATACCCTTCAATAAAGATATTAAGATATTGAGATCCTGTAATGCAATATTTCAATATTTCACTCTAAAATATTGAGAACACAAGATCTTGGATGTCAATATCTCAATATCGTTCAGTAAAGATATTAAGATATTGAGATCCTGTTATGTAACATTTCAATATTTTATGTTAAAATATTGAGATAAAAAGATCTCGGATGTCAATATCTGAATATTTTACTGATAGAAAAGTCGAGAAAGTGACATAATATCTCAACATCTGCATGACACCTTAAAAGCTCCGTATATTTGGCAATGTAAAAAAGAACAGAAAGTGAATTAAATGCAGAATCTATGTTTTATTTCAACTAAATGGAAATAAAAGAAAGTCACTGCCCATTACATACGCTAGAGGTTGTAAGAAAGGGAGTGTCGTAAGCGCAAAGAAGACGGAAGATGAACTTTGTTTAAGTTGTGAAGGTGATGCATTTTTTACACTCCTCAGATTCACGTGTGAACAAACCACATACACAATATATCATATTGCCAATTGACCATACAAACTATCTTCAACAGGTTTATTACGCTTCTAGAAGTAATGCTCTGCCGATGACCTTAGTAGTGCATCGACCTCTGTGATGGGAATGCTAAACCTTAAGATGAGGGTTCCACTTCAGAATATTGACCTCAAAAATTAAAGTATCTTTTCTACTAACCAATTTGAATGATAATATCTGGAAACCTCACCATTAGATCTTAAATATTAAAAAAAACAGTATCTTACAACGTGATCATTTATGAAGTACTGGCGAGAGTCCTTCATGACGCCTTTTCCAAACCTCTCCTCAGGTAGTGTCAATAACTAAACGCCTTCAATTTCTTCTTCCCACAACAAAGTGATACCGTGCAATGGCAGTAATTACAATGATTGAATAAATGGTGTTGCAAATTATTGTGTGATCGTTGCGAATCAAGAGATTCGACTTTAAGCGTTCTGGTTTTTCCCGTTATTTGGACTGGTTTTGGTTTACGTCATATTTTGAAAAATTTTCAAACATTTGTTTGAACTTCGATGGTCGATACGGGTAACTGTTTCAATACGCATGAATAGAGGACAAAACAAGTCCAGAAAGCATGCTCGGGAAATAATGCAAGCTTACTTGAATTAAAAATTTTAACTAACTTCAAAATGTACCTAAACAGTTGAGTTACAAGAATATATATTTTAAAGGATAGAAAATAAATCTCATTCATTTAACTCCCATTTTTATAGCTGTATAGCTGATACCATTGCTGAGATATAAAAGTTTGAAATCTGTTCAATTAATTTGAAATAGACAATTGCGCAATAATTTGTGATGTTGTTCTTCTACTACTCACATTACCTGCTTTTGTTTCCCTTTAAAATCATAATGTTTATAAGACCTTGAAAGCGTTTTTGTTTCCTTGCATATCGTGTTGTATCGAAAGGGCTTGTGTCAAGTCACCCTTTCACAAGAAGACAGTGATCAAATTTGGGCACGGGATGCTGTGGCTTTCGAAAAAAAAAAACAAAAAATAACAAAGACGGCAATTGTAATTTGAGTACTACAAGAATGACATCACCAATTATTGCGCAATCTACCATTTTAAAATAAGTGAATGTACTTTAGCATTAGTACCTCAGCTTAGGAGAGTCCTGTAAAGATGGGAGTACCATATGGTTAATTTTTTCAAGCATTGCAACATATATTTTTGAATTTTTATACGTTAGATACACTTTAATGCAGATTCTTAATCCATGTCTTCAAAGAAGGACGAAGAGATCATCAAAAAAGATTAACTAATAAATCAATCAATCAGACGGCAGACGACGACGCTATAAAGGTGCGTTCACACCAAAACCAAAATCTGCTGCGTTTTGCGGGCGGACGTGGAAAGTTTTTCGCATTACAAATAGGGGCAATATGAAGGCCGTAGGGATTACATGTAACGTCGTGTACGGATTAAACCCACCTACGAAACTGGAAAATTTCCCCGTGGGGGAAGCCTTCCCCGACGGGGGTCCATGCCCCACTGTCCCCTGCTGGTGCCAGTCCTGGACATAATCCTACAGGGAAGAGGAATTGCGAACGCGCTTTGTTGTTAACTAGACGTAAAGATAATTCGGAATTACAATAGACGAGTTGGGAAATGTTTCAACGCAATGCAATATGGGAATGGGTCAAAGGTGAAGTGTTCCACGCTTACAGTGTCCCAACGCGGGTGTTGCATGCTGAAGACGCAGAGGTAAACACGTTGCCCGTTGTCATGGTACACTTGACTTTGTGACCCGACCGGAAGTACCGAAGTTTCTAACCCGTCTATTGATATCCCACTTGAAGTTGACGTACAAAGAAGTTAACGTTTACATGTATATTCAATCATCCCTAAGTTGTGGAACGCATTAAGTGCAACCACTTGTACATACTATCAATATTATTTGGGTCATATGTTTATTTCATTGTTATGACAGCTGTTATGAATCTGGGTTTTGACTGAAAAACGGAAATGATTGTTACATCGGAAACATGGCAATTGAAGCTCACAGAGGACATTTTTGGTCACGAGTGGTAAAAAGACAACACCTTGCGTCAGAAGATGGAAGAAATGGCCTAAACACACAACATCTTAAACACTTCATAAACTGACAAATTTCTCATAATAGCAACGTTCTATTGTCGATGGTCTATGCACCTACAAGGAAGGGCAGCATTTGAAATGGAATACTATTGGCAAAGAACTACTGTATAGGTTTCTTGTTTAATCACAAACTGCAAAGCTATCCAAAATGGGAAAATGGGCTAACATGTTCCTAAGGCTCTGGAGTGGAAATGAATCACTCTATCTTTTTTTTACAACTAGCCTACCATGGAATTGCAAAGGAAGTAAGCGAGAGGGCACAATATGATAAGTTTTGATGATACTTTTACGTGTTTACCGTTCGAGTAATAGTTCACGACATTTCGAGCGAGCAAGGGTGACAAAGTAAGTGGCCAGTAAATTAAAAACACGAAGTTCAACCTAGTAATTGAAATCTGACATTTTCGAACTGTTGTGAAAATGAATTCATTCCTCTCAAGCAAAATAAAATAGACGAAAACAGTGAAAAGCGCCCATAACTTGAGGTTCAGTTCGTGCTTCACTGACCAAAAAGTAAGTCAGGTGGGGTTTTTACCTCCATCTTAACCTACAAAGCGCTCTACGACAATATCAAATCCTATACAGTCACCAAGATTGATGGCTGCAGCATCGATTTTCTAGAAGGTGAAGTGCGTTTCGAGAAGAGCGGCCTCAGGCTTATCGTGTTGACGAGTGATGGCTAAAAATGGTTTGGACGCTTATTTTGAGTTTAGGTCGAGAACTAAGGAAACTCACAAAGTAAAACATTAATTTTCAATTTAATTCACTTAAATTCAATCAATGCTCATGTGGAGTCATTAATATAAGAAAGGACAATAGCAATCGAAGAGAAACACAGGAAAGATTTACACAAATCTTGTGAGTCAAAGAAAAATTAACAAGAGGTATGACTAAAAATTGATATGGAACACACCGTAACATGACAACACAGCACATAACCGTCCATCATCCTCTTATTCATCGAAAAAGTGAACGGGTGGTATATACCATCCTGTTTCATTGTTGTTATTACTACTTTAACCGAAAGTACCCTAAGGACATTTTACTTGTCGAAAATGCTTGTCACCTCCTTAAGGGAACTATCATAGTCAAATAGAGAGTGTTCCACTTTCCTTTAAGAAAAGACAGGAAGCCTAATTATGCTTCCATCTTGTACTTCTAAAAGCCGCGACCACTTGGGAAACACTTCATTGCACGGATTTATATGACAAAGTCTTTTGTGGTTTACGTAAGACAAAAAGCATAATCGGAATAAATTTCAAAGCAAATGCTGACATCCTGTGAAACAACGTACAAAATACTGAACGTTTTTACTATCCATGTAAACTAGTGGGAAAGCATGCTGCCTTGGAGAACTTAAATAGTCATACGGACTAAAATTTCAGGAAGTGATCCATAGTTTGGACTCAAAGTCAATGGGTATGTTCAAGACCTGAAGGAGGATTTGTAATTTAAACTCATTACTGCAGCAGCCAGCTGCAAAGTTATATTCTGTCTCACATACAAATACAATGTAGTAAGTACTGAATATGGTGGCGTTAAGTTCTTTATCTACAAATGCAACATAAGGGATACCTCAGTGTGTAAGTACATACATTGATATATTGGCTGGAATATTTATTTTACGAGAAGGTCATTTCACTGTAGGACCGATAATCGTTATTGAACTAAACAGGTGTGCACTATCAGTCAAGAAAACATTTCGATTGAACATTTGAAGCTTCATCTTTGAACCTTCGTAACAAAACGAGCCTGTCAAGATGCACCTTATTTAATTTGGTTGTTTAATTTTATTATTTAATTTCACTTTAATGGATTTACCTTTCTGACCTGTGTTTGTCGCATATTCTGCGATATGATTTGCGAACACACCAAATTTAAAAGGGCACAGTTTCTGTCCAATTCCTCTTTGGACTGTTGAACCGATAGTGTTGTCCGTCTTAATGTGGCACATAAGATATTTTAATTCACTTAGTAGTGTGGTAGCTTGTTAGAATACCCTCACATGTTACGAATCGTGTTAATTAAAGTGGAATCCAAGATTGAGGGGAATCATTTACTGTCATTTTCCCTGAGGAGTTCCCGTTGGTGGGGTTCTTTTGGAAAGGCATGCCCTTCAGTTTTCTCAAAATTTTGCCTTACGGCAAAGAAAAACCTTTTCGAACAGGACTGGTAGTTTTTGCTCAACTATGAGCAAGTTAACTCATTACGTACTGATACAAAAACACAAACAGAACTTAAGCAAGGGCTAATGTTATGTTTACAACCTTTAAAAGAAGGGTCTAAGCTCAAATCAAGCTTTAATATATTAGAGGGGTACTTATTCTAAGCAATCTGGTGAAATTTTCATTAAAATCCGATGTGTGGTTCTCAAGATATCAGCAGATTAAGTTGACTCATTTTCAACACAATGTGAACTTGAAGCAAGCACATATGATGTCATATCCTCACATTAATGAGCAGTCTTTTGTTTTTCTTTAAATTTTATCACCAATTTTCTCCTCAACAATCGTATGTTATCGCAATGTGATTGCATGAGAGGCATGAGAATATTACAAACTTTACATTCCCCATGGGGAGGTCCTATCCCTACTAATTGCAAAGTCAACACAACAGAATGAATGAACATAGGAAACAAAGCATTCCTTATGAATGAATATCAGGGAGCTGCCTACTAATATAACTTCCACTTGGGTCACAAATGTTGTAACTTCTTTTGCTGATATCTCGAGTAATACAAGTCCGATATGAATGAAAGTTTCACAAAAACGCATAGATTTAGTTCCTCTTTCACATACAAAAAGTAAATTTTTGCTTAAACCCTCCTTTTAAAGAAGAATGTTTGACGTATAGATTATTAGAAAAACTAGTCATAATTAATGTTACGAGGTGAAAAGGCTCCTTTCAATGGCACCCGGCCAGCAAACCGTCTATTAAGTAAAAGGCTGGCTTCTGGCGTCCTTAGACTACGCTCAAAAAAGTTCACACAGAATGTTAGCTCAACCTTCTAATAAACTGCAGAGTATAGAAATCCCTGATGGGCCGGAGGAAATCGATTAATGAAAGCTAGCTGGGCATATGTCGTGACCATGGGAAAAATACGTCAATTTTTGCAGATCGGTTGTGTCCTACTTTGTGAATGAGAATTGGGCTTCTGGCATACCTCCATGCGAAGGTTAGTTATGCTGAGAACTAAAATGTCACATCAGTAGCTAGACTCGTAATAGAATGCCTCTCGCAATTTTGATTCAGTAAAGTGACTATTCCTTGGGCAGGTAAGTGTAACCTTTATCAAAACTGGGATCCTTAACGATTGTCGGCCAAATTAAGTATTTCTAAGAATCATAACAGTCCAATGAACGTGTCTACAGAATCTCGTAAATTCTCTCTTTTCCTCCTGTGGGTTCTTGTCGCTTAAAGAATTTATAGTTATACTTGAAACCTAGGAAAGAAAACAAGACTGAAAATTTCACTTTGTGAACAAGTATCGATTTTATGAAGAACTTTCTTCTCTCAGCCAATCATGAATACAACTGAAAGTACCTTTAGTAGGCTTCATGCACCATTTCACCGTGACTAATTGTTAAGGTATTCATCCAACAGCTTTTGGCATTCCTGACAACTAGTGTTATTTGAACTTTCATCTTATGAAGGGTTACTACATTTAAACGAAGGCATTAGACCAAGTCTGCTTGTTCGTGCAGAACATTTAAAGAGTACTTGAATTAATGATGCGTATTCCCCATACAACTCTACACTATTCCAGACAGCAAATATTGAACTTTGAAGAACGTTTTAGCTCTGGAAAAAACGTATGGGAAACCAATTACTCAAATTAAATGACGTTATAACCAGAATAAAAATGAGAAATAAACTGTTGTGGTCCCACTTATATTTTCTGCAGTTTAGCATCATACGGTAATTCTTGTAGTGTTACTACGGTACTTCTTCGGCTACTCGAAGCGCTCTCCTCGATGAATTATATGAAAAAGGCTAAAGTAATTCATTCTGAATGAAGCAGTAGCAGGGGAGACCTTACAACATTATGCATTTGCCAGACGTCCAATTCGTCTGCTTGGGTATTGGAGTCAAGATTAAATAGAAGGCCACACGTTTTCATTTCGTTCTCACCTGAAGCTATTTTGGATGCTACGAATCAATCTTCACACTGAGCGTCCTGCTGCGACCTAATGTCATGCCAAACATTTTCAAGTGTGCCTCAACATTTACTTTTTCCAACTGTGATCTTACATTTTTGAAAGATCGACGATTGTGATAAGTAAAATTTGCACATTTGCAATTTTTATCATATAAAGGTTCAGGACATTGAAAAATTAAGTGAAACACAACTCTATATTCAATTAATTTGATCAGATGGCATCACAATTTTGTCACCACACACTCCACTTGTGTGGAAAATCCTTTCATTATAAAATAGATACTAGCTACTTGAAATTTAGCTTGCCAATAACATGCAATCCGTAGTATAAACAATCTTCTATCACTGAACTTATAGGCTGTCAAATCATTTTACCGTCATAATTATTTAAACTTATCACGTAGCTAGAAAACACACAGGGAGTAAAAACTTTGGTAAGCACATCCAGGATATTAAACATTTCGGATGTACAATGGTGCCAATACTACGGGACAGGGCGACATTTCCCTTTCACGTCTTAGATTTCTTGGGGGGATAGCACAAATGGTCCATTTTTTCTCCCCAGAGAAACATCAAAATGCTCTCACGTTGCCTTCAAAGAGATGTGCCTTGCAAAAAAAAAGGGTAAAATTAAAAGGATAAGTTGGGAGAAAGGTACAAGAGGGTTTTTCATTTACTAAATAATTATCTTAAGCCTATCTTAAATCTAAATTCAAATTAAGACCTAAACCTGAATCTAAATCTCTAAATGTCAGCGGCAGTCTCAATTCCAATCTCAGTCTCAGCGTCTCAGTCTTAATCTCAAACTCAATATAAATCTCGTCGAAGTCGAATATCTAAATCTAAATTAACTGAATTAACGTCTTAATCTAAGTTAAACCTAAATCTAAATGCAAATATAAGTCTGAATGTGAATTTAAATCTTAATATATAAGTCTTATTTTAAATTTAAATCTATATCTGCATCTAAATTGAAATTAAAATGAAAAACGAAATCTTAGTCTTGATATCAATCTAAATTTCTATCTCCATTCCCATCAACATCGACATCTAAATCTAAATAGAAATAAATCTAAATGCAAATCAAGTCTGAGTCTGAATATGGGTCTAGGTCTAGGTCTAGATCTTATTTAAATCTAAATAAATCTAAATCTAATTCTAAATTTAATTCTACATCTAAATCTACATCTACATAGAAATTGATTCTAGAAAACGAAATCTCAGTCTAAATTTCCATCCCCATTCCCATCGACAGTGACATCGACATCGAAATCGAAATCAAAGTTGAAATAAAAATCAAATCTAAATCTAAAAAGTTAAATTTAAATCTAATTCAACCAGACTCCAGCCACACGCAATCATAGCATGATACATGATTGGGAACCGTTGACACCAGCAACATCTGGTAGTAATTTGAACTATTTTGCGCACAGTTCAGAACCTCTCGGAAAAAACCCTACCAGGAAAGGAAACCCTTTGCAGTAGCCGCATCAGCAATTATATCAGAGAGCAAGTTTGACATTTTTGTATTTTTGTAGGACCTGATATGAAAGTCCTTTGAAACCTTTGGAATCGCGCTTCTCAAATATCTTGAGTGAATTTTCCTTTCGAAAACTTTTAAAACTTGCAACTCTAAATTGTGGACACAATACTTTGCTACTTCAACGACACGTTTGTCGGATACAAGGTATAAGAGTAATGTAAATTGCATGGAAAGTTCAGATGATCCTAAATAAGATTTTATGCTTAAAGAAATGTAACAGCTTGTGGGTGAAAGTATAGGAAATACATTTAAGAATCTTGTGACTATATACACGAATATTCAAACAGACCAACTACAATACCAGGTTATTTTGAGCTGAGATTGGCAAGCGTAAAGGCCGGCTCATACTTCCAAATTTTACATTCGCTATAAAGTTTTAGAACTATATATGGTCATCCCTTGCTCTTTTATGTCATTCACAGACATAACTCAGAGGTAAACAGTGATGACCTTGGTACCTTCATAGCGCTATACTGAAGTATGAATCGCCCTTAAGCCTTTAACGAGAGCAAATGTACAGCTAATATCATCCTTGTCATACAACGTTGTTATTCTTAGTAATTTAGGAAACAGTTTCTGGGGATAGTTTACTTTTAAAATAGGTAAGTCAAAACAACTTTAATTACCAGTATGAAACATCATTTTTTACTTCATTTACTTAAAATAATATCTCTTATTGGAAAATAATGTTGTTTTGGCTAATTTACTTCCAGCGTGTTGATTTGTAGGTTACAGCCTTAAAATTTTATTTCTAATTTTCTAAAGGTCTGCAGTTACAGAAAGAGAAACTAAGGGGTTGTCAAAGGTGAAAAAGCGGTACCATATCTTACCACTTGTCTGCTTTTGCCTATTTACACATGGTTTCCAGGGTCAGGTAAGGTGACTTCCCCTCAACCCCGTCACATTTTTCAATTCCTTCGTCCATTTCATTTGATTGGTAAGCCGTAATTTATTGCGTTACTCTCACTTTAATAACTTGTGACAGTGACGTCACAAAGCGTGAGCATTCCCATCGGTTGAACAGACGATTGATTACCCTCTAATCTGCCATCATTTCAATTTCGTTTATGCGCTGCCAAAATTGTTTTCTAATGAACAAGTAAATCCGCCTAGCCGGCCAGTTTATTGGTTTGGAGATGATGGAAATGTAATTTGAACAATTTGCGTTTTTGTTAGAAGATGAATTTGGGAATTGACGACACTGTTTTAGGAAAATTGAGATGGGGCTTGTAGAATGAAAGCCATAGATTATGTCATACATCGCAGGTGAAAAACCTTTGTGTTGGCAATTTGGCAAGAACATTCTACAAGGTACAAGCAAACAAGAGCTCTAACAGCTTATTGATCAAATCTTGGAGATCGTAGTAGCTCCATGGTCAAACAATAAACACAAAACGTAGGAAAATACTGAGAAGAGATACAATAGATATATCGCCAATGCACGACCGACGTTGGTCTCAGTTGGTACATTCTCTTCTTTTTACAGGTGTAATCTCCATCTTTATAATTACGACACATCCAGGTAAACTCCGTAATGCATTGTATCGTAAATTTCACATCCAGCTTAGTCTGAGGAACAATGTATTTCTCTTTGGAATTCATTACGAAATAGTTTTTACTCGAAACAGTATGTTTTTACTGTCAGGAAAATTTCTTCAAAATTATGACATTCGACAGTGATGACCGGGAAAAGTTCATGTAGGCCTATGTTCAACAGACGGGCGCTGATACCACTATTATCAAAAGGACGACACTGGACATAAATCATGCGGGTAGATTTAGGGGGGGGGGGAGTTAAAGGTATTTGTTTTGCCTTTTGTCTGAGTAAGCTTATTTCCCCTATTTTTTCTCTGTTTTTACGGGAGTGCCATATATTCTGTCTATTTTTGTTTTTTACAATTTCGACAATGTGGAAAAACGAATAAATGAACGAACTAATAAATAAATAAGCTGACCCTGGATTTAGATTTATAGGCCCACTCCAGCCAAAATAAAACATTATTCCTTGTTAAGGATAGAGTACGGTCTCTTCTTTAGTTCACTTCGACATGTTCTTAGAAGGAAATTAAAATCTGAAATATCAAAAAATATGTAATGCAAAAACAATGAAAATCATTGTTCTACATCCCGTCTTCAAAGGATATCTCTGTGGAAATGTATACGTAGAAAATATATGATGTCACTCTTGATCTACTCAGATTTCCTTTGTTTTTGCTTTGTTTTTCAAAAAGCAACCGACGCCTGTTCCAAAATGTGAGTGTCATATATTATAGAGTGACGTGACTATGCAAGCCCACCTCCCGCAATATGAGTCGCAAAGAATGGGTCATTTTCCAATGTCATCCTAGAATTTTATTTCAGGATGAAACGAATGCAGGTAACATGAGTGGTATAAGAATGTCATCTCAAATTATTATGCAATTGATTTTTGATTTTAAATTAAGTGACTAAGTTCTGAAATTTTACATCTTATCAAAAAGACTACCCACGAAGAGGGGAATCTCGCCAATAAGTTAACTTTTCAACCTCTGTGGTACACTCTCATCAATACGCTTCAAAGTTTAAGTAAAATAAAAAACACTAAAACTTTTAAGTAAATATTTACACAGAATTACTATAAAAATTACACATATCTTGTGCAATAAAGTAAAATTAGGCATACACATAAACAATAAAAATTTCTTTTTCTTGACAATTTCAGATAATAAAGGCAATTTTTATACTAATTTTGTGTACAATTTTACATAAAATTTCTGGGGTCCTGTTTTACTTATCTGAGAGTGTATACATTCTAAACCTTGCCAACTGCAGAAGCAATATTTGCTTATCACATAGCATTATGTACCCAATATGTTTAGGAGTAAACCCTAACTTATTCAAGATATTTTGTACTAAAATATATCGTTTACTGATAAAACTATTCAACCGTTATCCTCTGGCATTGCTTCAACATACAGAGTTTGAAATAAATTGTTGTGTGGTTGTACATTTCTTGTAGCTCAAAACATTAATTCTTCCAAAGATTCATTCATTCAAAGTGAATTTTGACATCAAGTTAAACCAGTTAAAATCATCATCAAAGTTCAAATTTATTCCAAGCAGGATTCGGCGGTACCCTTGCTAAAGTACCATAACGACAAATTTTGATTAATTGTTCCCTCGAAATTTACCGCATGACGTCTTTACTGCACTGAACTACTTCGCTTATTCAAATATGAGTAATTGGGGGTTTATTTGTCCTTCTGAAACACTTATCTCACAACGTCATACTAAAATCCACCTGCCGGAAATTAAAAGTTTCCGAAATTTGTCCAAATTTTACAATGAAATGAGTTTGCTGCTAGCTTTGCTTTTGCGTGAGACACGGTCATCAGCTTGTAGCATGGTACTGCCTCGGAGTACTTCCATGCTTGTAGGAAGCTGAAGGCTTTGTTTTTATCATCCAAAATAGATATTTTTGGCATTGCTTCATTAACGTCCTTTTTGCATATAATTAATATTAATCGCACTCTTAAGAAAGCGCCAGTATACCCACGTTATGAATACATACAAAGTTTACTACACCTATTTAAATTATTCCCCCCCCCCCCCAGTCAAAACATACCTTGCTACTCTCACCTAGCAACGTACTATTACTAAAACTACTGTCTTTTACTTTTCCCCTCTTTAGGTCCTACAGCCCACTGGACTAGCCCTTCCTTATGAATACCCTCCAGAGGAATCCTGTCCACGGGAACGATCAATAGTATGTGCTTTATGGAGGTCCATAGAATCTTTAGCGCACGGGCTCTAACAATGTCTTAATTCAGCCCTAGGTGCATCAGCTATGTTATTCTTTTCTGTTTGGAAGATATTATTTTTGAGAGACTATGTTTTAAAAAGAAAATTTACAGGTTTGTAACAGATGAAAGGAAACTTTGTCTGGAAAAGTACACCATCCGTATCCTTAGGACCTGCTGGATGCGCCTTATCAAATCTTGAGAAATTTCTATAAGTAACGGCCTAGATCGAATGACCACTTGTCAGTGCCAACTATGCAAGAATGCATACACCATGCATGTATAACATATTAGAATGCTAAGCCTAAGGGCGTCTTTAACAACTTTTATGGATGGAGTAATTCTATACATAGTACACGACCATCAAAACTTGATTTAAAATCATGATCTGATGATAGAGATTGGCAGATTCAGGTTTGTAAAGGACTGCTCGTAAAGAGTGAAGTCTTGCGAGGCCAAAGCAGACATCAATCCTCCCAGGTAGGAAAAACAAGAAAACTGTTATCTCAGATGTCCTAAATTGCAAGAAATTGCACTGCTAAACATAAATTTATAACTGACCATCAGGCCTTTGGCGCCAGCACCGAGGGGTAAGGGCTCCCAGTAAGGGCTTATGTAGGCGGCCACTCTTTCCGCCAGAGTGGGGTAGGTATTGGGTTGGATACCTGTAGACAGGTGTTAATAAGTTGATTGAAATATTTCCAGGCATGCAGATTGTAATATACAAGGGAATTTAGCTGAACCTTTCACAAAGTAATATCCTTCCTTAGATAAGTATTACCATCGAAGACCATAAATCGTTACAGAAATAGAGGGGGTCGCTTAACAAAATGTTTATAATGAGATATATTTTACTTGTGTTAGTAAATAATTTCCCTTTTAAATAAAATGTGCCAATTTGAAATGCTGCTGACGTAAAATGCAAGTATATCACACCCTTGAGCTCATCCAAAAGCCTTATTTGTTTGAAATAGACCACTAGTTGGTTATAATTCTAAATCATTTCCCTTTTGTCCTCCTTCTTCTATTACTAATTAATATATAGATATCATTAAATGTATGATACAAGTGGCAGATTGTGGAAAGAGCAGAATATAGCTTACACGTTATTACGAATGAAGCTAGTGTACAATAAGGAACAACAAGATTCCTAGTGGAAACATAACCCAACGTACAAAAGTAGTTCGAGTTTAAAGGAGGTTCAGAGTATGTTTTTATATGGTTCCACCTCTAAAACTGGTGCGGGTTTATCTTATAACGGTAGGATGAACATGTCATTGCAAATATATTATACGCTTACTAACATAGATGTCAAAATCCGTCGTATGTTACCTCCGGTTGTAAAGAGAAGTTATGGAATGTTGTTACCACACCGATTCACGTAAGCGTTACACCTTTTTCCTTTTAACAGGCGGAACACCCTTAGAAGAAACATGCGAGCATGAAATTATTAAATTACTCACATTAGGGCTTTTTTAGTTTTAAATCAAAGGCATCATTACATGTTTAACTGGATTAATGTAGGGGAAGATTATATTAGTTGAGAACAGCAAACAACATAACCTTTTCTTTAAAAAGAGAATTGTTAAGTCTATTCGTCCATTTTAAGAACCGACACATTTAGAAACATGACCGTTAAACAAGAAGATATTCCTTTTCTTTGAACGTTGAATTATAGATTTCCTTTTCTTTATGCAATGGGGCAAATGTGCAGTATTCTTTATGAACACAATGCTTTCAAATGACCGAGGAAACTTATCACCTGACTGCCTGAAATGTGCACTTAAATATTCGATCGAATAAAATTTGAATGTTAAACGGAATATTGAAAGACCTAAACTATTTTCGAGGTCTTAGACTGATGATTTGTCAATAGTATGCACTCATCTATACTAATACCTTTGAAATTGCCTCCAAATTATTTGAAATTGACCAAGTTTTCAGCAAAATAGAAAGTAGGCCCGTTAAAGGAATTTGTATTATATGCGTTACATGTGTTTACTGTGCGATAGGGTAAATTGCAGTTGGATAAATGGGAGCTTATATAATATAATATGATATGGTAATTTATTGTCCACAAATGAGAAAATCTGCCTTCAACCAGTGTTACAACATATAACATAACGCAGTTAATACACACATAAGGATATACAGAGGTTCACAATACATTTGTAGTAGGTCTTTCTAAGGCCAAATTCCTCCTGTCAAATTGGACTGTACTCTCTCCTTTTAAGTTCGGTTAAACGTATAAAGAGAGTTTGGGATAAGTGACTGACGAAAACTGGTACGATTTAGAAGGAACACACAGCCTGGTCCCAGAAAGATTGAAAAATAGTGCTTGTTTAGCTGGTGGGTCTTGACCCTCTAATCTATTTCCAATTAACCAAGACGCTTTCATCAAGTAGAAAGGTAATTGGAGGTAGGTCTTGTCCAATGATACCACCCGTCAATACGGTCCAGACGATCCCTATATTAACTTGAGTGCCATTTCTATAATAACAAACTAAATTAAAAGTGAGATCGCTTTGAATTAATTCCTTATAAAACACAACCTGACAGCCTGAATTTTTGCAGGCTACGTGGAAATAGTGCAATGTTCTTAGAAAACACAATCTTTGATTAGCTTTTTTTAAGCAGGGTTGGTGTGTTCTTCCTCCAATCGTGAAAGTACTACCTCACTACCTCCGAGGCAGTACTTCCATGGTCCAATCGAGTGTATTAGTTATCATGGCTCCTAAGTATTTATATTCACCCACCTGTTCCACCTTCTTGTCGGGTAGGACAAGCGGTTCATACTAAGCAAGAAAATACTTAGACCAACACCTGGCTAGATACCGTACCCTTCGTAAGTAGCAAATTTTATGCATATGAAGCTAGTGTAATTGTCATATAATGCAAATCTGTTCCCTCCTTTAAGTACTTTAGAAAGTGAACACTATAACACTTGTAATCACTTGCATGCTGTATTGACTGTGCTAAAAATCTTTTCTTAAAACCCCACTATTCTGTTGTCTAAGTGGGGTATCATTTATTATCATACCAATTCCTTCAATAAAGACCTTTGAAAAGACATGAACCTCTGAAATGTGTTTCGTGGAAGATTTTTTTGTGTCACTCAATTGTAACTTCGAGCTCACTGCTTCACCTGAACTCTGCTCCCATAGGTAATACTAGGAAAGTAACAGTTGATTAGTTTATAGGGAGGACAACTCGTCATGTAGAATAAAACGTCGATAAACGTCGCTTGTCTGATTCGTCAGCCTGGCTTCAAATAAGCTTGTAAAACGACTCGCTTGATTCAGTGGCGAATTTTCACTACGTATCCTTGAGCGTCCTCAAGCCAACTGAGCGTCATCGAACCGTGGAAGAGGGTCCCATTTCGGAGCTGAGCCAACGTTGTCATTTGTTTTGTTGTTTCATTAAAGACTAATCATTTTAAGTCACAGGACACCTTTGTGGCATCCGGAAACCTAAGAAGAGAGGCAGTACAGCTTCGAATTGTGACCCTCTCCCACAGTTCAATGATCATTGCCTCTAGACGACCAGTTGGCTTGAGGATACTAGATAAACAGGATACCCTCTAAAATATTCAGGAGCGTAGATCAATACAAACAATCGTAATGAGTGAACGTGCAAAGAATGAAAGATGTATTGGAAGACATTTTACAAGAAGGGTTGGAAGAGGTTTGCCGTATATTTGGAAAACAATCATGACACTAAATTTATCATCAAAACTACCTTCTTAGCCCTGAAATCATCATTTTTCGCTGGGAGCTGCCTTTTCTCAGAACCCTGCCTTATACGTCCTTAAAATAAATGCGCAATGATAAGAAGCCAGTAACCATTTAGAAATTCGTTTATATGAAGCCATGAAAATGATCGCAAAGACCATACAGATGCTAACAGATATAGAGTAAAACCATTCAGTTACACGGAGGAACTCAGGAACTCATAAAACTAAAGGAGTAAGGGACAATGCGAAATTTAATTCGGTGAGACTCTGGTTAAAAAATTCTTATAAATTAGGCATCGAAGACCTGAAGACTACGTTAAGATTTTTAAAGACAATAAACATATCCATATGGGCAAACATGGCTGGCAAATTTGTGTCTTTGGGAATTTACAGTGTGCAATTCTTTTTGTTATTTACAATTTTAAATATTATTTTATTATTTACAATTACTATTATTCTTACAATATAACACACTTTTAAACGGATGAAAGAAAGGGTCCCCTACAAGCACTTAAAAAACAAAATAAGATAAAGTCATATTCAAAACAAAAGAATAGATACAATCGCTTTACTAGGTTAGGTAAACTTGAAACACTACACTCTAAAAACATCCGGTTCAAATTTGAACTGATTCCGATCAAATGGGCACTGGACAGGAATTGCGTCAAATATTTGACTAGATTTGGATCATTTTGAACCAAACATGGTTAGTTTTCAACCGAAACTATTCAAACATTTGACCCTTTTTCGGTTCAATGCCCATTTACCGTTTTTGGTTCAGTTTGAACTGGACGTTTTTAGCGTGTCTGAAAGCAAATATCTAAAAGTAACCTAAAAATTGCTTACAAATAAATAAAACGAGCAGAGGATACAACTCTGGCCAAGAAATACTGAAAACATATTAAAATATAAGGCGTTTATAAAAATGAATAAGAATAAGATCTAAGAAACAGGATAAAATAGAATAAGTTATTAAAAAGACCTAAAATGAGTTGAGAATTAAAGCATCAAGTACGTGAATCAGGGAGTTGCTAAAGAAAGCACGAAAACGGTAAGACACTCAGGAAGAACAAGAATGCCAAACGAAGAATTCATTTCTTACCTGAATTCTTTATTGCTGACTTTAACTTCTTATTATATTTTTCGTGTAAAATCCATCTTATGTGGTGAAATATACTGAATAATGGTGTAAAGAGATCTCATTTAGGATGCCGATACAGAACAGAGTTAAGTACCGGTACGTTTTATTACAAGACGCCTTTGTGGGATCTCACATATTACTCTATATCGGATGCTCAACAGAATGGCTATTTCCAAGTAATTTTTATACGGATACACTAAATATCACGAACTTACTTATATACACCATAGAGCCAAGTAATGTAACTCAGCATCATTACCTAATATTTAAAGCCCAAGGAATCATCTCAGTGTCCCATGGGTTCAAAGTTGCAGTCATTCGTATACTTTTTGTCGTTTCTAAAACTACAGACTAGTTCACTACAGACCCTACTTGTTATGTTTATGTGCTTCTATTTTTATATCATTTTTTAATCTAATATGTAAAACTACATCTGTTGCTAGTGGAGAATATATGTAAGCATCGCAACCACGAGGCACACCAAACTTAACAGCATTGATTAACCCGGCAACATACCCGAATCTGGTCAAAATTGACTAAATTTACTCTAAAACTGTATCAGTTGGGAACTTTTTTGCCACATGTTGTCAATTACTGATTAAACTTTGGTTCGGTGACCGGGTGACCATATTTGGTTCAAATTGTTCAAGACGCATTTGTAGGGCGCATTACTAATGCTTTTAGACTGGATAGATAAATCTCAAGCTACGGCGAGGTCTGTGTACAAACATTCCTTATCAAACTATTCAAGATGCATCGGACATTGTGACACGCTTAGTATTTCATTTTAACATCTTTATTGCCAAGGGAAATTCCACCCGAGGCTTCTAGGGTATACTCGTGCTGTTTCTTTAAAATGATTGGTAGTTTCAACTGTTCTGAAACAGTAGCCTTAAGAAGAATCTCCAATCGACGTTCCCTGGTAATTAAATCTAAATGTCATGTGCCATGGGGTTGTATTTCATCCCATCTTTTGCAATAAAGGTTTCTTACACTCCCTAGCAAAATCGCAATTTCATCATGCCAATAAAGCTAAATTGACAGAATTTTTACCAAATACTTTCTGACTACAATCTTCTTTTACCAGTCCCTTTTACTAGAAGATCATTACGAGCCAACTAACAGACAAACATTGTAAAGAGAGAATCCAATTTGTTCTTAATTTTCCTCTGGATCCCTTTGACGTAAAGTTGGATGTAAGAGAGTCGTTTAATTAAGAAAGAAGGCCCCTAAGCTCCACGAAATGGAAAAATAGGTAGAAAAGGTAGGTAAAACTGACAGGAAATAGATTTTTCCTTGTTCCCCCAAAAATGCCCTAAACGAGTTTGAGAAAGTCATTGAGGAGATAAATATGATGTTCTCATTTGGGGTGTAAGTGTAAGTAAGCAAAACGATATCATAAAAATAGATTTCCCGAGAACGTCGTAATGCTTTGGGCAATACTGTATAAAGAGAGGATCCTTTGACGGAAGACGGAGGACTGAATTAAGTTCAGCTCACTAAAATTTACTTTTATTTCAATAAATGTTGATCCTAATTACTGTTTCAACATATTGAATATTTTCTCTGGAAATATACACTACCAAATCTGCCAAATATACAGATACCTGTTTACCTCAAAAAGTACCACAACTGTGGCAGATGTATCTAGAGGCATTTCAATTTACAGAAAAGTGCAGGTAAACCCGCCGATGGATGTCTTTGAATTAACTTAAAAAGACCTTCCGGATATCTTAGCCCTTGCCTTCCAATCAGGTATTATTTACATAAAACGGTTTACATTGATTTGTGTTACCGGTATCTGGTGATGTTAAGGTCAAAGAATATTTACATTCTAGTAAGCCCCCCTTCATTAAGAGCAGTATTTTAAATCTAATCCCAAACCAAGTTTGAAGTTAGAAGAGTGAATTGACCCGAACATTTCGCAAAATGATATTCGAGGCAAATAGAAGGCCGATAGGACAGTTTGTCATAATTTTTCAAATAATTTGGCTTACCTAATCACTACAGGATGCTAAGCATACAAGGATTTCCAATGGGAATTGTCATTTCTTCAGACTATCACACCATGGGCGGCGATCACGGGGGGACGGGGGACATGTGCCCCTCAATATTTTTACTGGAGGGACATAATATCAAATGTCCCCCAATATTTGGAGGTATGCAGAAAAAAATAGATGATGGTACACACATTTTCGATACGAATAACTGTTATTTTAGCCTATTAATGGCAGCTGAGAAAACATTAGAACAGAAATATGTGATCTGTGTCCTCTGGAATGCACCAAATCGCCTAGGTTCCAGGGGCTTAGCCCCTGGACCTCCATAGGGGACCTATGGTGGTTCCCTTTACCCCTGACCGGAGGCGCAAAGCGTTCACTCAAGCAGGTGTTCCCCCAATAATTTTAACAGATCGCCTCCCCTGTATCACACAAAAACAACATCTTTAAGGCAGAGAGAGTGTCTTCATGTCATTCAAGAATTGGCCAATGTTTAAATTTTAATCTTATGATTCATTTCCAATTCTACATAGCATAAGCCCATGGTTGACGTTTCTTTCAAAGGACGGCATACTTTCGGAGTTAGATAAACACTTAAAATTAGTCCAGAGAACTTTAATTAGTCATTAAGATTAATCAGAATAGCTAATACTGGTCAAAGCAATCCCTCTACTTAATACCGTTTGGAGTAGCATTGGGAGCCTGGATTTCGTTAACCTTCACATTTAAGAGGCTTGAAATATTGAAAAACTGAGAAATTTTGTCAACATTTCGCTTTAGTTACAAGTGTTTTTTATTTCCTTGGAGTAAGAAAAGCCCAATGACCCGACAATCTTGCAGGAACAGCAGTCGCATTGAAGTTATTATTTGAGCTGCAGACACCACATGTAGTCTGCGATTCGGTAACTATGATTGCGTGGTGGAAGAATGGAACATCGTTCCCTTGACAAATCTCAAAATCAATTTTACAAATGAAAAAAAACTCCTCACTTCAAATGAACAAAAGTGTTAGGATTATTCTTTAGGCTTACTGGTCAGTGAAATACTGACCATCGTAATTAACTAGTTGTGGTTGAAGGGCTATCAAACAAGAGTAATTTTCATTCGTCCACTGGATCAAGTCCTTCTAGGATCTTCTGTGTTGCATGCTTTCAAATTTTCTTCTTTACATGTGTTTTGAAGCTGACCGAATGCACGGTTCTCTTCGAAAATAATCACGTGAACGAATCTCGGACTCCAGCCGAAATCATGTGCCCTCGATGTAATGGTTATTAAATTCCAGAGTGCTTGCATAAGTGTTCTTGAAAACGTCGGACTACCATACACGTCATATGGTGCATACAATTATTGTTCTCTTATTAAATTAGAGAGAAAATTACCGCCATTTGAAATGAAATACGAAAATCTATTAGAGTTGAATACTTGAATTTTCTCGGCCTCAGACTTATACCCTTTAAAAAGGGCATAGGTGAAAGCATTCTTTTTGTGCATAAACCTTACTGATACCAAATTCGTACGCGGTTCTCCATAAACATTTTACCACTGTGTATTGCTAAATAGTTTGGTACAAGTTATCATTATGCTTTCAGAAGTTTGATTGATGATATGTCGTTCATGTCATATTGTGGACATGCTTTTAACGTCAGTCGGATAATCTCTCGAGGACTTTTCATTGTAACAGCCTGTAAGAGACACGTCTCCTTCAATTACATTTCGTGCTCTTGCCAATTATTATTTACAGTATACATACATTGTGAGACTGGTACTGTCTATTACTTTGAAAGATGAAGGACTGATGATGTAGGCTTAAAGAGCAACTTAAGTCTGAACTTTAGATGGAATCCAAACTAGTGAGGTTGACAAATAAATTGGTTGGATCCTTATTATCAGCCCGTTCTCATGTTAAAACATGAACTGTTCGAGTTTGTTTACATTGTCAAAACAGTTTCACAGCAAATTGCAAACATGTGACGTTTTTCATTTGAAACATGTCTTCAGTGTTTTTCTTTGCTTTGAAAAAATGACAGCTGTATTATCAGCTGTGGTGCCAGGATTTTCCAATCAGGGGGTCAAGCTTTCCGAGGGAAGGGGGCAGGAGCCTCAAGCCCGACATTGACGACGGGTTGCCAGAAGAACGGGAAGTTGGAAGTTAACATTCAGTATTCAAGGGGGCCGGGGTGGGGCGAAGCCTGACAGTTTTTTGCCCTGCCTAGAGAGTTTGAGTCTTACCATTAACTTAATACATTTGTACACATTTGGCCCCCCTGAAAAAATTTTCGCCCCACGGAAAAATTCTGCTCCCCTCCAGTAAATTGTCTGGCTACGGGTCTGTTAACATTTTTAGAGAGTCCCGTGCGCCTTACAGTTGGGACTTAAATTGACAAAAGAATTAAAACTCTGTGGTTAATTGAAGAAAATTGGTAATTTTGCCTTTTTCTAAAAACAAAAAGAAATGGAAAATTGAGTTTTTATTGAAGAAGAGCTGATTGTGAAAGTGTTACATGACAATATTTGCTAACTTCTTACCGAATATTCTGGAGAATAAGCCTACTCATTTTTCCAAGGTCATCTTAAAAGAAAAACAAATCAGTCTCAGATTAAAACGCTACTGACAATTTGAGTAGTACCGTACTTCTATTACGTTATTACATTATTACTGTATTTGAGTAAAGTTGGTATTGTCTGCAAAGTCATACCGAAATTAAGAAAAGGCCTTAACTGTATACCGGTATATCAAACAGTTATTCTCTGACACATCGAAATCATAATACCCACATGAGCAATTCGCCGACTTCGTCCTACATTTCTTTGACTTTGAGGCCAAGTACAGAAAGATTGCAAATGATTGTGCTTAAACCGCATCATCAGTATACCACTATAACAGACAGTTTGAATACAAGTACCGTTCCTCCTTTGATCAAACACCCTAAATGCATGCATTCTTAGCAAATTGTCTGTCTAGACATCCTCATATTTTTCTTCTTTTTTGGTCTTCAGAGAGCGACGAACCGACACTTTATATTTTCGTCAAATCACCTGATACTAGAAGGGCATCGGAAGTCGTTGTAAAAATTAACGTTAGCAATTGAAAGTACTACGTTTTATGTACCAACGATGGATTATGCAATAAAAGCGGAAGGTGGATGGAAGACTTTTTTAATCAATTTCTATAACATTTTTCTTTTTTTTGAAAAATTTTGAGTTAAGTTCCTTTGAAACAATTTTATTAATGCCGTCATTATAACCTCGCGGCCCTAAGGAAAGGGTAAAACGGAAGTATACTTTCAATCTCTCTTGGTTTTCATCAAGTAAATCTTGTGCATGCAAGTTGCCTTATGCAATATATAAAAGAGAGTTTCATCGCATGATGGAAAGTTTCTTTCAATTTTTTTGTCCGCTACATTAAAATGAGACACCTCTCACCCGTAAATTCGTATACATGATGGAACAAGGTCCGTAAACACTGAATGTTTCCCTTTAATCTGACACGATCAGATCTGTTCTGGGACCTATCACTGCCTGCCGATATTTGAGTCATTCTGTCAAAAACCGTAAGTAAACTTATTTTAAAGAAACCAATCTTTGTTTGAAATCAGAAGAAATACTCCTGAAGGAACCTGCCATGGGTTAAATTTCCTTTACGACATCTCTGGAATTTCATAGAAGGGTATAAGGTTAGGTTGGAACATTTCTGGGAATTGTTTTTGCCTGTAATCGTTTAAAACTTGGCTGGTTTACTTTTATTTTGTTGGAAGTGTTAGGACATGATAGATTAGGAATCAGTTTCTTTAACGCGTGATCCGAGTATAGACCTTATGCACATGACGTCACACAGCTTACAAACTAAAGTGCGCTTGCTAAGAGGACACGTGTTCTCACACTTTGGTACACCCACGTACAAGGAGCTTGCACCAAAGGTCAAAAGGTCAAATTTAGTGGAGGCGATAGTTGTTCGGGAGGACACTTTGCCATGCACCACGTTGCTTTAGTACATAACCTAGCATCCGCGTATGTTTGTTTGTCCTCCAGAACGCGGTTGCGTTAGTTGACTTTTGCACGCGTGAAAACTCCTTAAAGTGTAGCATGTCCTCTAAGATGGCGCTTACCTAATAGATGATGGCGTCATCACAACTGGGGAAAACCCCTTTAAAACAACCTTTCTGTTCGATTTACTATACGTTCCTATGGCATGTTTTCTTCTCTTAGACATTATCGATTGACAGTTTGGAGATTTGCCCGCCTGGCGGTCGTGCATTGCTCCTTTACCTATATTGGCTGCACTCGTTATTCCAACTTCCGCGAACTTTCGCAAATATTCTTGGTCGAACTGCGTAAAAACATAAGTGTACCCTATTAAATATTCATACAAACAATCACAAAAAACAAAAATCATAAATATTCGATGAAAAATCGACTACAGCAAGTCTGATTATCATGCAGTTTTCACTTTAGTGTGTGATTCTTCTCACTTAAAACTCCTTCAAGGAAGAAGTACCATTGACTTACTGTTTAAAAGTGAATGTCCTAAAACAAGCACACAGTAGAAGTTTAATCGTGTAATATGAATATTCATATATCGAAACCAATCAATAATCGAAAGGTAACTTCAAATTAGGCTTACGATTGTAGCGAAATGGATGATCTCAGTTATTGTTCGCAGGTCTTTAGACTGTGTACGCTAATAGAGGAGTTCACATTGGACACTAGTCAGGGTAACCCTATCGCGAGGTAACGTGTTTGCATTGGTCTTTTCACTTATACCTCGACATCAAGGAGCATTTTGTGCTGATTTTCACTTCCAGTGAAGCTTCGAGCCTATTTATGAGGAGCTCTATCGCTATTGGTCACTTGATGTGTTCAACTATAACATTGACCAGGGAGCTGTTAGCCTAACAACTCCCAGCATTGACATCGTACAAGGTTTGAGTCGCAGTGAACAGTGACGTCAAGTTTCTCCGTAACGAACTAATCCGAAACAGTTCAATGTTAATCCACTATGATGTAGACATGAAGCTTTCATAAATGTATAGAGCAAATGCTATCATCCTTTCAAGTGCTTGACTTCTTGGTAAGGATTGGTTTCAACGAAAAAGATATGAAATTGTTTTCCATCCACGTTTTCCATTAGCTTCAACCTTGCAACTATATGGATATTCATATTAGATCATCGCTCTTATACCTGATTGGCCCTTCACATTTTTTGGTTGGGAAGTGACTTTCTTCACGTTTTGCTCCCTTACGTCGAGGTATTTAGTGAAAAGACCAAATGCAAACACGTTACTTCAAGGCAGGGTTACCCTGAATAATTCAGTGGACACCTGCAATGAGAGCAAGTTTGAGATCGACTTTCGTGGTGCAAAACGTGTCCGTTGTTTCGTAGCGTACATACTGTAAGGAAACATATCAAACTGAAAACCACGTGGCCCGAATGACAACAATTGTTCCAGTGGGAATTATTTCTTAAAAGAAATCATAAATTCATTTCAGGAAAATTCTATGTCCTCGACTAATATTAGAGTTAGAGTTAGATGAGGTTTTACTGCTGAGTTTCTAACCAATTGGTTTAAGTCGGGCCTGGCCACGGCCTTTTTCCAGTTGTGGCTCACTGGCTTGTTTCCCCTACTCCATTGCTTCTGCTGAGCACCAACGCACAATGACAGTCGACTAATATTAGACATCTACGTCACAAAAGCATATTTTAATTGGATCTATTTACCGTCGTTGAAGGGTAGCTAGGGCTACAGTCAGGCAAATTAAAACACAGTCCCACAGTACATGAGAGATCAAAGGGGGCAACTGAGATTATTAGATGACCATACGGTATCTTTAACGCTTCGTCAATAAAGTATATAACTCCTTGTACAATCTGCTCGGCGCCCGGGTAGCGGATCATAAGTTTCCTAATAGCGCAGCTGGCACCAGATTAAGAGATTTCCTCCGACGAAAACATTCACAGCGAATTTAGTCCTAAAATGTCCTGAGGTGTTTAATTGAACACATATTGCTAAGTGAATGTGCTTAAAATGTACTTTAGAATCAAAAGGGTTTTGCGAAAGTGGTAAGTGTATTGGAGGTAGGTTTTGCTTTATAACATATCGTTGTGCCAAGTCGTGGTTTGAGGAGGTTTGTAGGGAAGAACTACCACCGTCCTATAACAGAAGCTATTGATTCAAAAGTCATGTTGCAGGAATTTGAAAGGGCAGTATATCCTTTGTATGAGAGCTTTCTTCTAATTGTTAGGAATTTTTAAAAGGATCTAGAGCACAGTCGGGCAAAGCTTATGACTTATTTCCTACGACCCTTGAAACCCCCATTTGCTAGGCCCGCTTGTCATAATTACAATAATTAATCATAATTCACAATTCAAGCACAATTCAGGGCCACCTCTCCCTACCTTTATCTCAGTTTTAACCCATCACCTTATTTCCTTGCTCATCCCCTTAGTCAGAGGCTGCAGAATTAGCCAAATGTATTGTGTAAACGGATATCCCTGAGGGTGAGGAGAATCAATTATATTCCCCCAATTTTTAAAATGTCCCTTTTAACTTCAAATTTTCGCACTGTATAAAGTTATCTTCCAGGACTCTTTATCTTCTTCCCCTCTTTTCACACATAGGCTCATCTCCGCCACTGCTGTATGTACGAAACATCTTTTGTTGACTTCTTTAGATTGTTTTAATGCAATGCATTCGCCGTAGTAAATGCCCTAATTCCATGCAGCACCTTTACGAATGGAGGAGCACACAACATTGTCCTTCTCCCTTCTTTTCCAAGCATGCACAAGTTACAGTACTTTATATATACAGTCAGATCATAGAAATAAAAGTACTTTTACTTCTATGAGTCAGATACACAGTAACATGGTTACGCAATAAGGTAATCACTATTACAAGGTGATTCGTGCAAGGTGATTGAAGAACGAAGAGGGGCACCAGACCACCAAATCCATTTTAACAGTTCCGTTGGACATCTAGTGTGACAAGCATGACAAAACTCTTACCGGTATATGCAGTCGCCCAACTTCACTGTAAAATATCAGTCACGGCTTTTATCTACCCCACATCATCTTTTACGATAAACCATCAGCACTCCATAACATTTGGCAGCAAACAAAGAATCCTCTGATCATAATTTGTCATACTTGATGGCGAAGAGCCATAGCCCACAGTAAACCCATGAGTGAAATTCAAATTGAGGTTGACTGCATGCAATTGCACTTTTTACATGAGTAATATACGAATTGATCACAACGTAAATGGGATACGTTTCAAACATAATCTTGAATCGTTTCTGGACAGTGAGGGTCACAAGAGGATATAAATGTTTAAAAAATTTAAAACGTAATTACGTTTTTGACCTTGCATATGGCCCTTTGGGGAAAAAAGCATGATAAGTTAAAAAATCACCCGTATGATTTACCTGAGTGCTATGTAATCAGTGATGTGCAACTGGTAACCGGTGCCACATCACAAATATCGACGGTGTCAATCATAATCAATATATACCAGTTTAATCAACCAAGTATAATAATTCATATCCGAACGCGTCAGTTCAAAATGACTTTGAGAACATATGCAAGTTTAATTCGAAAAGTACCAGCATATACCACTCTTAAACGACCTACACCGTTGACATATAGTTTTAATTGACATATATATACAGAGTTGAAATCTTCAACGACTGTTAAATAGACAAATCAACATGCGCTTGTTTAAAGTGGTACATGTCGATTTAAAATAGTTGGCAGTTGTTGATTTCGAGTGGTGCATATCGAGTCAATGAAATTTTTATATATGTTGATTTAAAGTGGTGTATGTCAATGTAATGGAATTGTATATATTTTGATTTGAAGGTGTGTGTTCATGTAAACAACTGTACTTAACAACGAAAAATCCGTTACTAAAGTTATTTTTTTCCAAAGTCCCCTTGACTCTTCGCCAGCCAAACGTCGAAGCCAAACGTTACTCCCGAACACTGAAAACATAATCTAGTCAGTATGGTGCCTCTCCCGACTAATTTGACTGACTAGCGTAAAAATTAGCCGGTGGAGTAGTAAGTGATCACTAACTAGTCAGTGGATTAGTTCGTGTGACACCGACTAATCAAACTGACTAGTCTGTGATCACTGACTACACCGACTAATTTTTACGCTAGTCAGTCAAATTAGTCGGAAGAGGCACCATCCTGACTAGTTTATGTTTTCAGTGAAGGAGTTCTGCTCCCCAAAAGAGGTACGTCCCCAAGGGGACAACAAACTAAACTGACCAACCTCTTGACTTTCAGACCCCTACATCATGGGTCTGTCATACGTTAAAATAATTTGAATGTCGTCAGCCATTCTCAAGATATGCCTCTTCAAAGTTTGATTATTTCTGAGATTTCTCACTTGTTATTCAGAATTGTGATGTGGGGTGCTGCACAGGATTTATATTTCTTTTGTAAATTTTTTATAAACTTATCTATTAATTTCCTACCAGCTACGTTCTAGTTTGATATTTAATATATACATTTTCAAAGTAGTCGATAGCTACTTCCATAATTAACTCTTCAGGGCATGCTAACATTACAAATGTCCTTGGAATGAAGGTTAAACAAAGTATAACAAAGTATAGGTATATCTCATAAGTCCCCCTTTCACATCACCAGTTTGCATATTTAGCTCATGTTTATTCATTATGTAAGTACAAAGCAGTAATTGTCTTGTAAAATGGTCAATATTTGATGGATTTTGCACCTACTTTTAATGTCTTTAATGCTTTTTACATTACATAGGCAAGTTTGGCTTTAAAATGTTTACAGAACTTTAAAGAGGTTTATGTCGATTTTCTATTATGTTGTACCGATAACTTGTCATAGACTGGACTGCATTGTATAGGATCATACGCACGATATACTACACATGCAACGGTATTTCTCTTGCCTTATTTTTTGATATCGAACAAAAAGTTTGGAAGTAAGGTATGTACTAGATCCGTTTTCTATCAAATTTTGTCACTAAGACTTCCGTCATTTTCAGATAAACAAAATGTGGTGAAATTTGCGTCCTTCGATAGTCAGCTTTATCAATTTTCGGACAATGGCGAAATTTTATCGATCTGTCTTGCATTTTTATGATATTATCTTATATATAAGGTGTGGACATTGACAGAATTTAGCCCCATAATCAAAATCCTCAGCATGCAGCCAGTAAATATCGATGGAAAGAAAGGTCGAAATTATCATGACTTAGTGTTTTCAAGGACAGGTTCCTGAAATAATTCATCGAAACAAGATCTACGGACACCATGCAGAGGGTTTTCTTTTGAAAAGCCTGTATTCTAGTCTACGTGCTAATTGATATTCACAGCGAAAATATATGCAATCCTACATCACACCATATCCATAGGTCAACGATATCCCTTTAATCCAATAATAGGGAGAAAAACATAAGGAGATTAGGAAATCGATTCTTGGACAGAGATTATGCAAATCTAAACTTTCTGTCCGATGTGTCCGCGCTGTTTTGACAGTAGTGAAGATTCAAAAACAAGTATCGTTTACAGCACACCATAAAAAAATGTTGGTTTTTACCATGTGTTTTGTTTTGCGCTCGTGAACATTAAGTCCATGTTATCCCTACCCGCTTTTGCATACGTAGAAGGATGTAAGGTTGATTCCTTGCTCAGTCATATCCTTAAAGGCAGTATGCAGTCACCCCAATCAGAGTGAGTGTATCCTGTCACTCTAGTTCATGATTGGCCTATTTTGACCATGTGACAATATTTTTGTTGGTAAATTGTGAAATTCAAGGAGAATTATTCCTTGCTTTACCTATTGTTTGTAATAGTTATGTTCAAAAATTCTTCAGAGGTGTCTGTAATGCAATAAGAGGAGATTTGCAAGAGTTTGCCGATTTTTGAAAGAAAATTTTGGGGGCGACTGCCTATTGCCTTTAAAGTCTTCAAGAGGGGGTGAGCAAACAGTCTGCTCCGAGGGGTATGTCCACTTGTGTTTTCTGTAACTGTTTTCCTCGAAGTGGTAACCTATTCAATCACCTGCGAACAGTAACAGGGTTTGCTTTTTGTTGCGGGCTAAGGGGAGGGGGAGGGGGTAGTTAACGAATTCAAACTCCATAGTCCTATCTCATCGTGCAGCATGCAGAGAATTTTTCTGTTACAAATACCTCCTACATGTCGAAATGTCACTTTTGCAGACCGTGTTACGTCTTCATAAAAACACACCCTCTACCCTTTTGAATAACTAAAAGCTGAAACAAAGTTTGACTGTCAATCTTTTGAAAGCAGGTTTCAGCCTCATAAGTCCCCCCCCTCCCGGCCCCACTGCTCGAAAACGGCATTTGCAAAACTGTTAAGCGAAATTTTCGCAGTGGGAACGTGACCGCAAGGTAAGTGAAGTTTTAAGCCTCTTACAACGGGTCACATTTCTATTTTTGGTCGATTGTTATGGTTTTATAATACGCCACGAAACATCCATCCAGCCTTGTTAAAATTGGACATGGGAGTACGAAACCACTTAACAAGGGCGATGGAGCTCTTTCGCTGGAAATTTTGATGCAAAAATGCTATAACTGGTGACGCAAAATAGCAACAATCGCAAACATTCTGGGCGAATGGGGCTTGAAGGCTACAGCCCTCCATTCCTCGCTAGTATATGCCTATGGATGGACACGATGGAGCTACCCTCGTTTATCAATTCCGTTGACAAAACGAATTTTAACTGAATCCTACTAGCATTGTTAAGACTGTCCTTCAGCAAGCCTCTCAACCTACAATTTTGGTTGGTTAATATTTTATCCCTTGTTATCACGATCTTTAGAGAACCTCACGTTTCGTTACGTTACAGTTTGAGGTATTTCGTTCGCTTCAGCCTTCGGTTCTCATTTCCGCTAGCTTCCCTCTTACCTAAATTAGTTCAACACTTGGCACTGCTTAACTCTCGAGAGTTACGGTAGTCAGGATATTACTTTTGCATGAACTACCCCCCTCTACTTCATTCGTCTGCGTTAGTTAGAATCGATATAAGCCTATAAACATATAGGCCTAGTATGTCCTTCAGTCGAATGTGAAAAAATCTTCATCTTTGAAAGGCCAAAGGTTGATTTCAAGTTTGGAGGGTAGTTTGGACGACGAAAATACTTCACCACAAAGCTATTACGGTCTCGACATTCCATCGTCAAGTTTATAAGTTAATAAAGTATAGGAGCAGAAAATATCTTCCATTTAATATTTTGTTCATCGCAAATCTGAACCTTAAGGTTGAAATTTGAATCATATTGAAATACTCCTTGCTGTAGTGCTCGAAGCTCATTGGATGCATAATCATGCACGCCCGGTCGTTAGGCATTCTTCTCATGTGAGGAAAACTATTAGATTAAATTTCAGCATTTTCTGCTGTGAATGAGACAATCCATTTTAGTTTAAATGAGAACCGAACACGCCATCTTTCAGAATCATCTAGTGACTATTAAAGTGTCCTAGCAATCGGTGAGAGATTCAAGGGGGTTGTGTCCACAACATGTCTTGCCTTATAAACAGAACAATATTTTATAAGAATTACACCTGCCGAATGGCGGTATCGTGTGACCAATGGAACGATAAATGAAAAAGACGGTCACAACCGCACTCAGTGTTGAAGAGACTTATCGAATTAAACTGATTTCAGTTTCCCAGAAAATTGTCTACGATTACACGCGGCTTAAGAGGCAAAATTGACCCCCTTTTCTACACTACTTGAAGTTCAGTCTTTAGTCACTAATGAGTCATGGGAGGTTACGAATATGAGTATCTTGCAACTGCATTCAGAAGAGATGTTTGCAACTAAGTTTAGCTTAGCCTGACTGATATATCTTGTCAGGACAATTCCTCACTGGAAGAAAATTTTAGGACAACTTTTTCGTCACAATTTCCAACCGGATAATACCCACCTCGGACAATTCCAAACTCGAAAGTTTTCCCCTGACAATTTTCCTGTAAATTTCCCCCAGGAGGATACCAAAGTTGTCTGAGGGGCGATTGACATGGTGGAAGTTGCTCGATGTGGGAATTGTCCTGGGAAATATTTTCGATGGGATTTGTTCCGAGAGGAGTTGTCCTGGGGAAAATCATCCTGGAATTATTATCTGGGAGAATAATCCGGTTAGTCCGACAAACTTACTGGTCAGAAATGCATGCAGGTTCCAATAAAGAAGATAAGGTCTTGCTGAATGTGGAGATTATCGATACTATTCTACAAGGTTATAAAATGAAACTTTTAAACAGGGAACTATGCCCTTAATGTCGCATTAACTGCGGAAGAACGTTTTAATTATGGGGGTATGCAACTGCAAAGGGCTATTTATACCAGGGTTTTCATCCTTTTGTACCTTGAGGCCTTTTATGATTGTTGAAATTACCCGGGGACCACCTTCTACCATTTACTGGAAATAAAGTTCCTATTGTAATTTATAACTTGACAATACGAGATAGATGTTTGCACTTAACAACACATACTACTGAAGTTCCATCTGTGTCAAATCAGATGAACTGTATTATATTAGTTACTTTAGTTTCAGCCATCTTGACTCTTGCAATGACAAACAAGGAACACAACAAGAGTTGTAGTTTCATCTTGTATTCAAAATTTTCGATCCACCTCTAGATCATCTTCAGTTAGACTGGCAGTCAGAAGTACATACATAGACATATAAAGCTTTTACAACACTACTTGAACTTATTTACAGTATCTACAGGTTTAACCAACCAAATCTAATCCTTAGATTACCAGGTCTTACACAATAGAGGTCTATTTATTTGTTGACACATCTGGGTTTGGCAGGGTAAGTAAGTCATGGTTGTTGGGTTCTGATAATAAGTCTTCCAGTGGACCATTCATCTTTTCTATTTAACAAGGGTTTAAGTTCATCTATACAGACACCTTCTGCAACCTGGCGGCGCATAGGGTCCCCAGTGTGGGAATTAATTATATTAACATTAAATTTTAAATCTTGTCCTTCATGAATATTTACTTTATGGTCATAGAACGTTGAATTGGTATCGTCTAAATTTTTAAAGTGCTCCAAAAACCTCTCTCCTAAACTTCTAGATGTCTCTCCTACATATTTAAATTCACCTTTGCATTCGGCACATTCTATGCAGTAAACTAACTCTCTCTTCTTGCATATGCCTGGACTGAATTTACATAGCATACAATTCTCATCTAAGCATATTCTTTTAGAATTAAATGGGTTTGACTTACAAAGAATTTCATTTAGCCGAATCCCTGACTTTTCTACTACTTTCACTTTCAATCCAGTTTCTCTCAAGATCCTGCCTATCTCTGTTTTTAATCCACTGTTTGGCGTATTTTCAACAAACATCACAGTCTTAGCTTTATCATTACCTTTACGAAACCAGTCATGTTTCTTACTAGACTTGTCTTTAATCCTTTCAAACTGTTGCCAAAATTTTGGTCTATACAAAGGGGCTTTCCCTTTTTGGTACTCAGCTACTACATTATCAAACCTAGCTTTTGCTCTAGTATAAATCTTAAACCGTTCAGTCTTAGAGTAGCCACTAATCTGTAATCTCAGCATGTAAACCTGGATGGGGAGTATTCTCTCAGTCTCTGGTAGATCGAGGGAAACATTTCGCATTATTCGAAAAAGGTCATTGGCTAAAATAACGATCTTTGTTTTATAATCAAGGGCAGTATGGCTGCTTAGCACCTGTTTGTTGGCCATGGGCTTAGAATAATGGGTATGATGGATGACGGTATAAGTCTCACCATCTATACATTTATTTTCTGGCCAAATTTTCAAGTCTAAAATTGGCATTCTACCATCAGCATTACATCCGGGGGTTTCAAGAGTGACCTGTATGCTGGTGTGAATGGAATTGGCTATATCCATTAGCTCCTGAAACTCTACTAGCGCATTGTTTTCGGGCCCTTTGTACTTAGTCTTTTGGACCGCAGTTAGTATGTCATCCACATACCTAGAGTACAACAAGCATTTAATTCCTCTCTGATCAAGTTGTTCTTTAAATTCCCGATCCCACCAGATCATGAAGGTTTGGGCCACATCTCCTGCTAAAGAAACTCCTATAGCCCCACCTTCTTTTTGTTTGAAGAGTTGGTTATCATATTGGCAAATATGGTTATTCAAAACGTACTTCATGGTATATTTAAGGGAAAAAATAACCATCTTCCGGAGAGTAATGTAATTTGGGATGTGTTTAGGTTTTTCCCAATTACTCCAACGTATTTTTTCGTTGGGTTTACTAATGTTGCCAACCAAGGTGGGTTTTCGACCTCTATTGGAAGTTCTAGTCGGGCAGAAGGGAGTAAAAATACTTGGTAACACTATGTTAGATTCTAGTTCTATCACTTTAAGGAATAGTCCTAGTTCTATGGGGTTAACACCAAAACACTAAATTTGTCGACTGTTAGACCCACAAACCTACCATTCAATAAGTGGGTCTACCGCCCCCCACCACACAATCCTTCAACTGAGGCACGCATGGCATATGCGAAGCAAAGAATTAAGGAAGCACTGGTAGAATATAATAGCAAAGGACAAGAAAACATTGATAAAGAAACCAGGATGGGTTTGAAAAGCCTAAAAATGAGGATCAAAAATGAAGAGATTGTTATTTACCCTACAGATAAATCAGGGAAGCTTTCAGTTGACACAAAATCCAACTATACGAAGGGTATGAAGGAACACCTCGAAGCCATGGAAGAAGTCACAATTAAAGAGTATAGAGAAACTGAAAAGAAACTTAATGCTTTGAGTAACATTTGGTGTAATGTATGGGGAGCTGAGGAAAGAGTCAGGTACAATTTGTGTACAAACAACAATGACATACCCCCACTGTATGGTCTAAGGAAAGATCACAAAGAGAGTAAAGATGAAATTGGTGGCCCCCCCTTAAGACCCATCTGTGGTGCTGTCACTTCATGTAATAGAGCCTTGGCATACTTCCTATGCCAATGCATTAGACCACTTATAAGTTCAGCACCTGAATCGTGCGACAGTACAGAAGACTTACTAGCAAGAATTTTTGAATTGAATGGAGAGAAAAAAGAAATCATTATAGGAAGTATGGATGTGAAAGCATTATACCCGTCTATTGACATCGACTTAGCTACCGAAAAAACCTGTGAGCTACTTGAAATGAGTGACATCAAGTTTGAAGGTGTTAACCCCATAGAACTAGGACTATTCCTTAAAGTGATAGAACTAGAATCTAACATAGTGTTACCAAGTATTTTTACTCCCTTCTGCCCGACTAGAACTTCCAATAGAGGTCGAAAACCCACCTTGGTTGGCAACATTAGTAAACCCAACGAAAAAATACGTTGGAGTAATTGGGAAAAACCTAAACACATCCCAAATTACATTACTCTCCGGAAGATGGTTATTTTTTCCCTTAAATATACCATGAAGTACGTTTTGAATAACCATATTTGCCAATATGATAACCAACTCTTCAAACAAAAAGAAGGTGGGGCTATAGGAGTTTCTTTAGCAGGAGATGTGGCCCAAACCTTCATGATCTGGTGGGATCGGGAATTTAAAGAACAACTTGATCAGAGAGGAATTAAATGCTTGTTGTACTCTAGGTATGTGGATGACATACTAACTGCGGTCCAAAAGACTAAGTACAAAGGGCCCGAAAACAATGCGCTAGTAGAGTTTCAGGAGCTAATGGATATAGCCAATTCCATTCACACCAGCATACAGGTCACTCTTGAAACCCCCGGATGTAATGCTGATGGTAGAATGCCAATTTTAGACTTGAAAATTTGGCCAGAAAATAAATGTATAGATGGTGAGACTTATACCGTCATCCATCATACCCATTATTCTAAGCCCATGGCCAACAAACAGGTGCTAAGCAGCCATACTGCCCTTGATTATAAAACAAAGATCGTTATTTTAGCCAATGACCTTTTTCGAATAATGCGAAATGTTTCCCTCGATCTACCAGAGACTGAGAGAATACTCCCCATCCAGGTTTACATGCTGAGATTACAGATTAGTGGCTACTCTAAGACTGAACGGTTTAAGATTTATACTAGAGCAAAAGCTAGGTTTGATAATGTAGTAGCTGAGTACCAAAAAGGGAAAGCCCCTTTGTATAGACCAAATTTTGGCAACAGTTTGAAAGGATTAAAGACAAGTCTAGTAAGAAACATGACTGGTTTCGTAAAGGTAATGATAAAGCTAAGACTGTGATGTTTGTTGAAAATACGCCAAACAGTGGATTAAAAACAGAGATAGGCAGGATCTTGAGAGAAACTGGATTGAAAGTGAAAGTAGTAGAAAAGTCAGGGATTCGACTAAATGAAATTCTTTGTAAGTCAAACCCATTTAATTCTAAAAGAATATGCTTAGATGAGAATTGTATGCTATGTAAATTCAGTCCAGGCATATGCAAGAAGAGAGAGTTAGTTTACTGCATAGAATGTGCCGAATGCAAAGGTGAATTTAAATATGTAGGAGAGACATCTAGAAGTTTAGGAGAGAGGTTTTTGGAGCACTTTAAAAATTTAGACGATACCAATTCAACGTTCTATGACCATAAAGTAAATATTCATGAAGGACAAGATTTAAAATTTAATGTTAATATAATTAATTCCCACACTGGGGACCCTATGCGCCGCCAGGTTGCAGAAGGTGTCTGTATAGATGAACTTAAACCCTTGTTAAATAGAAAAGATGAATGGTCCACTGGAAGACTTATTATCAGAACCCAACAACCATGACTTACTTACCCTGCCAAACCCAGATGTGTCAACAAATAAATAGACCTCTATTGTGTAAGACCTGGTAATCTAAGGATTAGATTTGGTTGGTTAAACCTGTAGATACTGTAAATAAGTTCAAGTAGTGTTGTAAAAGCTTTATATGTCTATGTATGTACTTCTGACTGCCAGTCTAACTGAAGATGATCTAGAGGTGGATCGAAAATTTTGAATACAAGATGAAACTACAACTCTTGTTGTGTTCCTTGTTTGTCATTGCAAGAGTCAAGATGGCTGAAACTAAAGTAACTAATACCAGGACGACTCTGTCTACAATTAACAGAATTCTGTGGAATTCTCAGATTGTATTATATTAAAAATAATGATATAAATTAAGATTTATCCAAAAAATTTTTGCAGCCGACTATGTGGCCATACACGGCCCATCAGTGGGCCACAGCCCCCTGGTTAAGAATCGCTGGACTATACTTAACTACTATAGATAACAGCTGTGTATGATGAATTATTAAAAAATTAAAAAATACCTTTTCAAGTCTTAACCATTTTTGAGATAAGTCTGTAGGTACGTTAAATGATTTGTAATGACGGATTTTTTTTTTGGGGGGGGGGGGCGCAACAGCATGCCCCCATTGGCACCTAAAACAAGACAGGCGAACTTTTTCAAATATTTCCTCTTTAAATCCTAAATGGATATGTTAAAACAGGTCGCCGCTACCCATTAGCGGCTCGCGATAGGGGCACGGGGGGCACTTGCCCCCCCCCAAAAGTTTGCAAAGTATGGTCTTCAATTTTCAAAATAAAAATAATAAATAAAAAAACATGTAATTCGAGATGGGCTAGGCCCTCCCTTTTCCTTGAGTGGGCTTAAAATTAAAGGGGTGAATAACTTTCCAATGCAATGCGAAGGTTAAACATTAATAAAGTGCTTTCAAAACGCCATTTTTTCGGCGCGCTTCGCGCTTGTTTTCTCAGTTGCTTGTTTGCTATTACCGTATATATACTTCAGACAGTCACAAACGGACCTGCCGTTAGTGCGAGCTAAGGTAATCAAAACAAATGATCACGTTGTGATATTTGTAATCTGATTAGCTTAGGCATCATAATGTCATTTACAGAGTGTAACGGTAATGTTGGAGTTAAATTTCCATAGTTTTGCAGACACTTCAGAGCTTTCGGGGTCATTAGATACACAACCCATTAGCCGTGTTGATTATCATCCACGACTAAAATCAGTTTTGCCAGGGTGTCACCTGGCCAGATTAGCATAGGTATCTGTCTATATAAAGTTGTAAGGGGCATGTAGTCTAAAAGCACTGTGTTTCCCATAGAAGGTGAGGTTTCCCTTCCCTTGTCCAAATTGACAGCGCCGTTCGCCCACGAGCGGTCTTATGATTGTCAAATGGCCTGTTATAAGCAAAAGGTTCTCCACCTCTGTGCTAAAGTATATACCGTTTCAATTGATTTAAAAGAAACACACTAAACAGTCAATCTAAGCTCAGTGTGATGAGACGTCGTTCTGAGTTAGGAGAATTCCCCTCCCCCTGTAAAAAAAGTTCGTTTCGGAACGGTACTGAGATCCAAAATACTAGTGCTATCATTTCATCGTTTTCAAGTGTCTTCATGCTCGAAATTTTCGTTAGTTTATGAAAAAAATCCAGAAAAACCAACATTTTATGCTTCTTGACAAAGCTGAAACATATTGTGGCACAATGAAATTAAACAATAAAATAGGTGGGGCTCATTTTATACAAATGGATCAAGCCGCTTTGCCCATTTCACTTGGCTCTTACTCCACCCCTATGGTAGTACGGTAGCGATCGGGTGATATGGTTGTATTTATTTTTAAAGTAGTCTTCTCATGACTAACTGCCTGAAATGGTTTGTAAAGAGCTTTGGAACACTACATGGGACATCGCTGCAATGCATAATAATAACCATAGTCCCATAGGCGTAGGAGGCAGGGGCTGGGGACTGCAGCTCCCCCAACAAATATTTTTGTGAAAATTCGGGCAATATTCTGAGAATTTTTTGGGCACCTACTGAAAGAAAAATAATGCAATATTGTAGCTTAACGGAAGTCGATACTTTAAAAAAACTTCCTTGGTAATTAAAACATAGTTCTGATTTGCATTGCACGAGTACCTATATATTCGGTATTAATTCACCAGTGTGTTTTTAATGGTTAAACTTATATATTATGATTATCAGTGGTGTATTTGAGGAGCCATTAGGCCATGCCCCCGTCACTGACGCCGATTTTTTTTTGTACCTAAACTGAAACACAAAATATGTGGCACCAGATTGCATGTATGGACACCTAATTTTTCAAAAAATTTTCAAAGGGGAGGGGGACACCCCCTCCCCCAGGCCGGCGATCACACAACATAGTGCCTGTCCACTCCCATGAGAAAAATCTTTGCTACATCACTGATTATTAGCAGCATTTTTGTAACGACTTCCTCCCAGAATTATAACCAATATGGAATAGCTAGTAACGTGGCAAATTATTGTATGTAATTGGCATGCGGTGTGATAACGGATGCATGCCTATATTATATGTGCATTAACATTTTGGACGCGTGCGGAAATTTTTGTTTCTATTTTTCGGGCAGATCGTTACAGCCCCCCCCCCTCCCGACCCAATCAACTTGGGCCCCTACGCCTATGTATACTCCTGTTAAGGCTATATTAATATCCGGAGCTGACCATTAATATTGCTGGGGGGGGGTCTTCCGAACCTCCCTGAATACGGACTTGAGTTTGCCCCCCCCCCAAACAAAATTTCTTAGAGCCGCCCATGCCGCTACCCACACAAATTGTTTGGTGCATTTGCTGCTTTTGTTTGTATATTCTTATATTCAAGCAAGCGTTGAGTTGCCCAGGAGTTCTAGGGACCGAAAATTCAGTGCCCCCTTCCCCATTGAAAAATCGTAGAAACGCCACTGCTTTGGTGTGTTGAGGCGTAAGCATTTCTGTTAACCCTATGTAACTTATTTGTGAAGTGTTTGTCATCTAGTATGCATGTTTGGTTTGTCAGTGTAACATTTGTAAGGAGATAACTTTTACTTCCAAAACAAGCCCCTAATGGCATATCAGCATTACATACATTCTTGAAATGAAGGTTGAAAAGAACGTGCAATGAGATGAAAAATATGTTGTGATTTCCTCCTTTGAAAACGCATATTTACATATTTAACTAAAGGTTGTTGCTGTTGTAGGTGTTAAGTGGACCTGTCCCAATGAAATGGCCAATGTCTGAAAGATATTGCTGTGTATTTTCTTAATTTTAGATGTTTTAGTTCACACCATAAAGCGTGTATCAAAGTTTCATATCCAAAGACCTTTAATACTTAAAAAGGGAAACAGTCTTTTACAATTGGTGTTCTTATCCAGCACATAAAATGGTACTGTTGCCTGATTCCTCCTTTTAACACATGGCCCCCACTTAGCTCAAAAGACAACCCAGTGGGCCCTTTTCTCGAGTAAAAGGGAAATACTTAAATCTAACCGAATTATCGCCTTAGCAGATAAGAGAGAATGTGATCAGTCGCCCCAATTATTAACTTATTTTTGCTCGTGACAAGGGTAGATTTTCCAATAAGCCAGTTCGAAGATAATATCTGTGCATGCGTGAGTGACCTTTCTATCGAGGTCAGCTAACAACGGAAGTATGAATACATACGCATACGTCCCTGTAACCTCCGTGTTAAATCTTACGGACTGGGGTCAGCCTGAGTAGAAATTAGGAAAAGAGGAATAATACGTCGGACAAAATTGACTCTCTTGAACAATATCATCATATGTGTTCAATATTACGCTGCGGTGTATACATCTTTCACCCAAAACATTTTCACGATTGGTATTAACGCATTTTTATCCAAATTCAAACATAAGCTTACTTTAGAAGCACCACAGTGTTTGTGCCTATGGCGTAGTGCGGATTGAGGGTGTGGTCCGTAAACAACCAACATACGGTATAGTATCTACGGAAGGGATCAGTGCCCAGTATAAAAACGTACACAATGCATGCGTGATATAACATAGGCTAGGACCAGTCAAGTCGCTCTCGCGATGTCGCTCTATAAGACTCACGTGCAAGCTGCGGTAATGGAGCATATTGTGTAGGTAATGAGTGGGGACGACTTTGACTGTATTAATTCAGGTTTACCAGTGATCACGGAGATCACATTTCCGCAATTGTGAGAACTAAATCTCAGGTAGGTTTTCATGAGAAGGACGAATTTCCTTCACCGATTTTCCCCAAATGATCAATGGTACATTTCGAGTGTTACATGCCGCTTATGGTTAAATATGCAAGCAGTCTACCACGGTCTCCTCATAGGGCCTATAGTCTTTGCATAAAGGTAAACCAGTTCACCCAAATTTCTGGCAGTTTTGTAACATTTCAGAGTGGAATTTCATCGATTGATAACAACCCTCTTATCTTTAACAAGTTCTGAGACAGCTGTGAAGACAGATAACCTAGAATTACCCTGGGTAGAACTATCAGCGTTCATATTGCTATCGTAAGGGTAATTTATGTAGCCTAACACTCTACTGTATACGCAAAACCACATAGTTCAGGCCTATGTCATGGTCGATCGTTAAACAAATTTTTTGAATATTTTGCGTGTTTTAGCCAGGGGCGTAGATTTCTTTTCAACTTTGGGGGGGATGGGGTGAGCTATCGGAAATGTGAAGAATGTGCACGCGAAGCGTGCACGGCGAGCGCGAAGCGCGAGCCCATGACGGGTGGGGTCCAGGGGCCCGCCTTAGGGCCCCTGGTGGGGTCCAGGGGCAAAGCCCCGGTGGGGGTCCAGGGGGCGAAGCCCCCGGAAGCTCCTGAGTTTTAGTGTCTCAGAAGGGCCAGGAAGACTTTTTTTAATGGGTTAATTTCAGTGGTAATGTTCTTTGGTTGGCTATTAGGCCGAGTGTATTCATACATTTAGGAAATGCTAGTTTGAGCACAAAACTCGTTGATAAGCTGCACTGGATTGAAATTGTACAAGAGCAAAAATGTCCTGTTAAGCTTAAAAAAGGCAGGGATCAACATATAGGGTCATCCCAAACAACTGGATTTTGAATTCGGAGATCATGACAAGACCTGCAAGTTGGCTTGAGGTCAGTGGCGTGGCCAGGTTTTTGTTTTTTGTGATTGGGGGCACCATGTAGATTGTGTCGTAATAATACCTCAGTTCCCCCAAGTCTGCATAAATTACACCTTTATTTTTCATGCGTTTCTGCATGTGCATGCAGCAGTTTCAATCTCTCGTTTGTCACTACATAAAGGTGTCGTCCTGTGGAAGGGGTTCCCCCTCCCCTTCTAATTTTTTTTTTATCTTTGGGATGTTTTTGGAACTGATCATATATGGCCGAAAAATGTCCATAATTTAGTGAATGCAAATCTTTGGTAAGGTAAAAGAGGAGAATATGTTGTCTATTAAGAGACAGATACGTTGTCAACAAATCTCCTGCAGCCCCCTCCCTTCTGTCTTTTTTACTGCCTTCTATTTCGGGAAATTTTTACACAAAAATACGTGCGTGGAGTCCACAGAAACATTCTTGAGTTATTACGAAATATGTCCTTTCCTTCATTGTGCATTATGAAAGGGCGTCTATGGCTAGCAGATACCTGAATAGGATCTCCTGGAAGCTCTGCAATAATCATATTAATTTGAGGCGGGGGAGGGGAGGGGGGGGGGCTAATGACATAATGCGTATACTACCTAGACATCCAAATGATAATATAGAGTACGACGCCGAACACTTTACAACTATCATATTTTTACTACTTTTAAACTAAAATCCGGACGAACAGCTGCCAGTAATGGAAAATGAGAGGGAGGGAGGGTATAGGTGCAGGGAGGTGACATTCGACCTCCCTGATAGGTGTAGCAAAAGGGGTGAAGGATTAATAAGAGCGTTACAGAGTGCTGTTTTCGTCACAACTCACAAGTGTATTAACAATCACCATCTATACCGATAATGGCTCAGCGCGAACTGGCGAAGCTCAGGTTAAATTTTTTGAATATTGTATAACGGCAGATACGTAGGCCTACTTTCAACCTTCTACATCATGCTACATATTAGATTGAAGGATCCCATATTGATGCAAGGTCCCACAGATGTTTGGAGATGTACATCTGTTCTTCGGAAAGTGTTGTGATCATGTGAAAGTTTCGTGGTCATGACATGGAGTGTAAACAGTGACGAATAATATTTCCATTGCAAAACCTGCATTCAGACTCTACATTGAGACCCTCCCAGTTGCCCAACAAACCTACATGCCACTGCCATAAGCCAATGTTTTACCTATTAATTCGTAAACTTTCAACTTTTTGCTGCTGTGCTTCTCCGAAAGTTGCTATCGGAAGATATTGATAATATGAGTGACACTGACGTAAGGTTAGAAGTGCGCGGAGCGCGCGAAAATTTTGATAGATTGCCAACGATTTGCTAAAATTCTGATATAGTTTGAGAAACATTTGTGATAAAAAGTGAAGCGAGATTGAAAAAATTCCCATGAAAATGAAGAATAAGATATACTTTCCATCATACACGTATCTGTAGACTGAAATATTGGGGGGGGGGGGATGATTATATGGGCCATCCCCCCCTTGTCAAATGTTGGGGAGGATATATCCCCCCATCCCCCCCGGGATTTACGCCCATGGTTTTAGCGTTCCATTGTTTAGATTCTTCATTTGTTGTCTCCATATATCTGTCTAAATAATGCAAGCTCACTCCACCTCCGCTTGCTAAGAAGTTATAGACCTTATGTATATGACGTCACAGAACAGAAAGTTCATGCGCCACGGCGTTGGAGGTGAGCGCATATCATTGCAACTTACACTAACAAATGCAGACGGCTCATTTGTGTACCGGTCGGATAGGCGCCTGAGTGTACTAGGCGAGCGTGCGAAGTCTACGTCGTGATCGCAGTGTGCTTCATTGTCCCGGGACGTCAATTCAAAAGGTCTAATAGGAGTAGATTTCTGTCAGGACGGGAATTTCTTCCATAATCATATAGTTCAGTTGCTCTTTGTCGAACAGTGCCGTTATGATTTGCAGAGGTAGGCAGGCCCGTAGTCAAGGGGGACCAAGGGGGAGAACCCCCCGGAATTTTTTCGACCGCCTAGAGAGTATGAATCTTACCTTTGACTTTATAATACATTTGTACACATTTGGCCCCCTGAAAAAAATTTCTCCCCCTGGAAAATTGTGGCCCCCTCTAGAACCTTGTCTGGCTACGGGCCTGGCGGTAGGTTTAGATTGTTGAACAGTTTCACCAAGCATCCAGACTTGGTGGATACGGTCCAATGTCTGTTACCCCCGACAGGGGTCAGCCGCCCGAAAGTTGATCTATTTTTCTCTCAATGAGTGTACGGTCTTCTATACGGAGGGTACCTACAACTTTGGCGCCCTTGGTAAGCAATTCAATCCTACAAGGTAGATATATCGGAAAGACACTAAAATAACATTAGGCCTAACTTACTCTGTGCATCAAGCATATACATGCACTGTACAACATACGGTCTTCATGGAATTGTGTTTACACCGTTTTTTCCTAATCCCCAGACGCAATCCTTCCCTTCACCCTCAATTTCATTGGTTTGAGACATGGTGAAAATTTGTATTGTCCTCAGAACCCTGGAAATGGGGAAATGGGGCTTTTTAATTTTCTCAAAGATTTCCCACGGAAGTTCCGGACCCCCATAGGCATACCTTCAGTGCCTATACGTGACGGCTCCGCCCTTACGAGTGAACCCCTTTCATGTTCTCCAAACCCTGAATTCCACACTACTTATCAAAAACTTACGATGTACCTTCAGTTATCTGTGTAAAATCATTCTTACGGCACAGCTTATAGGTGAGCATAATAACTCCATGAGTGAACCCCCGCCCCTTGGAAGTGATCTTGGGAAGTGAAATTGTCTAATTATTATTTTTTGTTTTGTTTCGGAGTAAAACACGAGATCTCAAAATGGAGAGTATTTATGTACATGCAAATTGTAAAGTCTGAATACTGCCATATTCGGCAATCTCGGGGGCATTTATGCAACAGTTTTCTTGGTCCGCTACGCGCCAACAGATGGCGGTGCTCTGCTATCACAGTGTCATGTTGGTTACATTTGGGAAATGCCCTTTCCTAACTAGAATTTCATAAAGAATGCCCTGAACTGTTGTTTCTTTGCGAACAGTAAAATGAACTTGAAACTATTCCTACTTTCGAATACCTTATAAAAGGCACTCGTCTAAGACGTATTCTAGGATTATTGGAACAGTTTCTTGTATCCTCTTTAACAATTTCCTCAAACAGGAAATAAGTGAGAGAGAATGAACAAATCATAGACGTAGGAAACTGCTTCTCAACGTGAGGGGGTGAACGTTGTGGGGGTCTAAAAGGGGAAGGGTGAATATTTGAGGGTCCTTAGATGCTATTTGGTGCAATATTTTTCACAACTTTGAAGAAAATTACCGCATACTTCCGCCTCACCACATTTAAATCGGGGGAGGGGGGATATGGTGCAAATTACATATACGTTTCTTTAAATTGTAAAGTCATTTTTAGACTAATAGGCTTATGGGAGAGACATTTCACAAGGGCAGGGGCGGTGATTGGCTTGAAAATTTTCCAAAGTTACAAACAATCATAACATGAATTTCGTCCGAGAAAACACGCTGTGATGATTACAGTAAGAAGCTGGTTTTCAAACCCAATCGTTCTATTGTCTAAGAGGGGCATTTCATGTTACCAACTCCATCACCTAAGGTCGATACAAATGCAAAGGGCTCAGAAATACATTTCTGAAGCAGATCCTTGTGTACAAAAAGAATGTATTTTCGAGCTCACCGCTTCACCTGAATTTCAAATCCATAGGCAAACCTATGACATTAACAGGGAACCATGTGTAGGGAAGTCAGGACATCATGATGACGTTTTTGCCCTGAAGGTGGTGTACTGCACGTTTGTCTAGACTGTCCGATTTTAAGCATATAGTGAATCATCAGTGCCTGCTTATTTCAAAGCAACGCTTTTTTAAAAAAATTATTAGCGCTATGTAACATTACACACTAGGAAGAAAGGTGGGCTCCAACTGTTATTCAACGGAAATGGTATATTACTTTCTTGACTATACATGTAAGGTATTCGTTATGTATCGATATTAGTGACAATGTACGAAGTATTGTACCAATATTTGGATAAAGCATTAAACATTTGATTAACAAGAAGAAAACGTATTATATTTTGATTCTTACGTCTAACAGAAAAACTTCTTGACTTGTTTAAATAAGTGGTTGAAAACCAAAGCTTCTTAGACATTTAACAAATATAAAAGGAGAATTTTGCGGTGGAGATGTCTCAGAATGGTATATGGGAAGGTAAATCGAGGGGAGCCAAATTATTTGCCTTGTAATTTTCCCTAGTTAGGAAGTAATCATGATATGGTTTTGCCCTGAAAAGCTACATTTTTTTCCTGAAATCGGCAATTCTTCACTGAGCTCAGTGGGCTGACGCCCTCAGACCCCGCATTATAGGCAGCTATGCTGAATGTATGCGCGATATTGAAAAAAAATGTTCGAACTGGTTGTTGCGCAAATGTGTCTCAAGTGAGAAAAAGTTTTGTGGAAACTTTCCAGATTCGCACAATGTGCTGAACACGTCAAGAGCTATACAATTTAAATGTTGATTCTTGCTATCATTCCCTGAATCAGTACCATTTCTATGATGATACCCTTTTAATTTTTTTTCTTTTCCGTCTCGTCTTTTAAACCGAGGAAAGAGAGTTGACTTTGAACCTCTTAGAACCTTCCGTATTAGGACAGATTGAAGAACGTTTGACTCAAGATAGCAAACAAAGATATGGAATTACCAATCTCAAGAGGTACAAACGTGGCGTCCTGAGGCGGCTCTTCCCTCTTGCTCTTGAGAAGAGAGTTTTTGATGTGACTTAATATCCTCTTGTCTATTATCAAAAGGGAGTACTGATAGACGATTTAAAATAAAACAAGCTCTTTGAAAGACGGGTTTTAAGTAGCCTGCATATCTGTCTATATCACATTGACATTTCGGATATTTTTGATAGATCGAAAGTGTCCAAAGAGCTTGGTTCGTAGGTTTGTTCAATTGTCATTTCAGATGGCTAACAAACTAGATATGACGTTTCTGGTGATGTTTTATTTGCGTTTTAGTTTGAGTACCATCAACAAGGGTCACATAATATACGCGAAAAGTATAACCATTAAACAGTGGCAGATTTAGGAAGGCGTTGGGCGGTTGTCCCTTCCCTATGATCTGTGAAGGAGCGCCTCTTTCCATAGTAGGACTGGCATTCCACGCATGGCAGACGCTGATAACTTTCAGTTGTAAAACATATGTATTTCAGAGTGCTGATTGCCTACAATTGAGAAATTCGGGATGCCACATTTACTGAACTTTACCCCAGTCATAATGCTGCCGACGTCAACTTTGGTTTCATTTTCGTGCCCCTCCCAGGCATAAGCCCCCTATCAAAATTTCGGTGTCCGTCTCTGCCATAAGCGGAAGATTTGTCAGTTTGACCAAGCCATTTGCCTTAAAGGGGAATTTTCATCATCCCAGACAGTTCCAATTCTCCCAAATATGCAACTTCTAGCTCCTCCCTCATATAAAATGTAATAAAAGTACTCTCTCTGCCTTGTGTGGAATGTGAGCTACTCTGCATCTTTCAAATTTTCAAACTTTGATGTCAATCAAAGAGCAGTCACCAACTGAGAATTTTCATACCCCTACACTAAAAATATACTTTGGGGTGATGACTGTCTGTCTTTAAATTAGTATTGGACCGACAATCGGTATCCAATATCGGTATTGGCCGATACTCATCATTTTCGCCCACTATCGGTATCGACAAAATCTGACTAAAATGCCGTCAGTCCGTTACCGATATTTTGCCACTTTTAATGACATTTACTTCGTTTATTCCCCCTGTGGGCTGGGGGTTGTAGAATATGCCCACGATATTTTTCGCCTGTCGTAAGAGGCGACTAAAGGGGAGGACTTGTACCGTATTTGAAACCGATCTTGAACCGTATTTGAACTTTACCTTTTTATTTAGCTGACTCTATGTAACACATTCGTGTTGGTAAGTCGTTAAATCCCATCTAACTAACTAACTACTTCGTTTATTTCCATCATCATTTTGTCTTAATTTTTTACCTCTTATCACTTCCTGAATCTTGAAATTTTATCTGAAGCAATTACCAAGTTTGTAAACAACTGTACAGCTTCATACCATTGACATTGACAACGGTCGATTCGCTTCATTACGCTTCATGCGAGACCTCCCCAGCACTCGAACTGTGAGCAACGTTTCACTGAAGGGGCATGTAGTACAGAGGCATGCAGCGGAACATGATATCATACCTGATAATAAGTCTCATACTTCTAACCCTAACCTTTCCTCTTGTCTCTAATCTAACCTTGTGACATGATATCAGGCATGATAGCCTTTACATGTCTCGATACACGAATGTGACACTTTACTACAAAACAAAAGTGGGAATTTGGTGCAGCAACAATAAAAACGTTACATATTCATGACAATTACGGTACTAGTGCAGTACCAATATATTACGAAACGAAATAAAGTAAACACGATTAACGTTAGGCATAAGTGTAGGCTGCAGTGTTCATATCACGCGCTTTGTTTGCAGTCTTAATGTTTGTACCGGTGGTAAGACATAAATATATTTAATCAAAATTTACTATGTTAAGGCTGTAAGTGATAAGAACTAAGAAGGACAGTTGCCTTGATAAGTGGAACTAGCCATGATGGTATGTCGTTTTTTTCAAATCATATTGAACAACAAATGTGACCCATTTGTCTGAGATACGCTTATAGGGAGTATGCATAAAGAGAAACGTACGGTATACCATAGCCTTACCCATAGTTTTGTACACAGTTAAGTTCATCTCAAAAATATCGGTGTCGGATCGGTATCGGCCGATGATGTGAGTGGAAATATCGCTTTCGTTAATATCGGCGATTGGTGATATCGGTACAACACTAGCTTAAATTAGCAGTGTACTGTTCCATAAAAATGTATTCCAAATATGTTAATATTTGTATACATATACCAAAATACACGTCGTGGAGAGTGTGAAGGCTTTACCTGTACAAAAGCAGTACAATTGAAATGGTAATTGTGTATCAGAAGAGCCGCTATGATAATCACAGTATAAAATAAGACGCAAGCCAAGAGTATTCGTAGAATAATGCAAAGTGCAAGAGTTGTAATAATTTCAATTTAAAGGGACAATGATGCAGTCGTACCCCAAATTGAATTTGTATACCCGGGTATCCTAATTCATGAATGGCCTTTAAAAGTATGTGACAACAGTTTTTTAACTGAATTTTTGAATTTATGCAAATAACACCTTTGTTTACTCTGAAAACGCCACAGTTGCATTCTAAAACGAGTTTTGTAGTGTGAGTTCTGAGTACGGGTACGGCTATTGGTAGTCTGGTACCAAGTCATGAGCAAGGGTACTCGTACCAAGTCATAAGTACGGTTACGGGTACTAAATCATGAGTACGGGTTCTTTACGAGTC